>MNCI01020848.1:32934-121711 GCA_015680685.1 Gnetum montanum | reverse complement strand
CAATTTAAACAAAACAAAAAATGAAATGCATAACTCACAGGACCATGACAAAGAGGCTGAAATCTTTATTCTAGCAAGCCATCTTGCAAACAATCTTCTTTACAAATCTTCCAAGTATGATGTGTGAGACCTAATGTGATGTATGAGAAGTGATGATAACTCCAAAATGTGTTTCCCTTCTTCTCTTCTCCTTAACCCTTGAAGCCTTTTTATAGGGTTCCAAGGTAGGTAGGGAAGTTACAAATTTAAAAAATATCTCACCTAACTTCTCTCACAAGTAACTTGGCCAACCAATTAGAAGATTGCTTAGCCAACAAGTTGGGAAGATTACTTGCCCAACAAGTTAGGAGGTTACTTGCCCAACAATTTAGGTAAGTTACAACAATTTTGAGTGGTTGCAACCACCAAAGAGAAAAAGAGGTTGACAAGTGGCCTTGGTAGTTACAATATCATAGAAAATTAAAACATAATTTCTAAAATACATAGGTATACAAGCTATAGCTGCAACTTACTATAGGGAAGTTGCAATTTCCAAATATCCCAAATATCTCAAAAATATCTCTCCTAACCTTTCTCTCAAGTAACTTGGCCAACCAATAGGAGATTACTTGCTAAAATATCCTTAACTAACTTTTCTCCCAAGGAGGTTACAACTTACTCATTTAATTAGGAAGGATTTATTTATGTAATTAGGAGAGATTTATGCTTTGGAAATTATATCTATACTTTTAAATAAACATGTTTAAAATATCATAAACATGTTAATAAAAAATATTTGTAAGTGCTTAATATAACTTATATAATATATCAACCAACAATGTTTTTGAAGTCATGAGATAAATTAGAAAAGGGTCAGCTTATAACTAGGGCTTCACATGTGCATATGGTATTGTGGATTATTTTTAAGATTTTATATTTTATTCAAGAAACTGCAATCGGCCAGAAATATCTTCGGTCACTTATCTTGTTGTGCCTTCCTGTCTTTGTTGTCGTATTCATCGGACTGGTATACAATGCCGAATGCATCGGCGTTGGACCTGGTTACTGTTTAACGATGGCGTAACTGATTTTTGGAAGTTGCAGGGACGAGCTGGAAATGCACCTGCTTGCTATCTGCCCTTTGTTTTTTGCCTGTTATCCTCTGTTCTTTATTTTCCACAATGCAACTGTAGACGCGCAGGACAGAACACCAAAAAACGCAGGTTCAAATTTGGGGTTTTCCATACATGCCACGACAGCGTGTTGTATTGGCGCTGCCATCACAGCCTTCGCTTGCTTTTGCTCGTCGACCGTCCGCGCTTCCTGCCAGATCTAAGCAACCCTCATGGCCATGGGTTGTGCTGATGCTGCTGAATCGTTGATATCTGAGACATTTTGTAGTCATGCCCAAGTTTGATCCCTTGCCTCTGTATCTAGGACAGAACACATTTCGGGAGAGAGACAGCTTCTTGATTGAACTATTGTAGAAAAACCTGTAAAAAAAATGCATAAGATCTTCCCCTCTGTGCTATTTTGAACACCCTTTTCCGCTGCTACCTCCAAACAGATTTCCATCAAAGAATGATGAAAATATGTCAAACAGGTTATGGGAAGGAGTATGGACGCACAGCAGCTGCTCACGGTGAGCCTCCATAGCCTAAACCTCCGCACAGTGTCCGAGAACGCTGCTGTCTTGCAGGTCGACCATAAATGGCCCGAATGGGCTGCGGCTACTCCGAATGATCATCCTCGGTCTCCGTGGGTGTGCTCTCCTACTCTTGCTAATGACGTTGCTGCTACCACCACCATTTTTCTATGCATCCATCTCTCTGGATCGACCTCACAATTCTCAGTGGCAGTGACTGCGCAGCGCGGTCTCCTTACCTTGGTTTAATTTTCAATTTTCCCCCTTTTTTTTCTAAAGTCGATGGTATGTTTTTTGATTTTATTTTTCAGATGTGAAACAGTAGACTCCGACCTTTTGTGTATTGGTTGATTCAAGGATGCAAGTTGAACAAGGCCCTTTTTGGACATTCAACCATGTCTTTGTGGATGTGAACCAATTAGCAAAAGCTTGGGGAAGACACAAAATCTCAAAAATCTCTTTTAAATTTTTCAAAAATCACCATAACCTTATAAATCCTGTTCCATGGAATGGCCAAATGTGCCAACACTAAGGTCTTCCATTAGAGATGTATTATAATAGCAAAGCCATGATACAACTACTTTTCATGTAGATGAAAAAACACAAATAATTTTCTCTTATATTGGAACCCCTTTTAAAAGAAAGGCAAATGTGATTAGACATTCAGAATCCAAAAATTGTAGTAGCAACAATAGTCTCCAACTTTTATAAAGCATATATTACTTGAAAGCCCTTTAATGGATCATCTCACCTTTGTAGATATGCATTCTTAAAATCCATTAGATTGTGAATCATAAAAATCTATAATGTCATACCAAGATGAATCATGGAGAATTTTGGAAATCAAAGTCTTCCATTAGTGGTATTAAATATATTTTTCAAAATTTTTAGCACAATAATTTTCTTTTAGATGTTTAACAAAAAGCTTCGTGAATAACAATCAAGGTTCATGAAACCACTACATACTTCTTAAGGGTGAAAATATTGATTAATTAATTTTTAGAAAAGATAGCATTCATCCATTTGATTTCTCAATAATATAGACCAAATAATACATGCATAATATCTTCATCATATGAGCTAGATCACAAGGTATATGTATGTTCTAATGATCTAAACTTATGAAATCCTACCTTATGAGTTCTTGTACCTTGATCCTTTCTTGTGATAAATAATATCAATTAAAATTTTAATGGTCATATATTTATATCTAAAAATCAACATCTTACGAGATCAAGTGAGATTTTCTTTCCAAAACCAAGGATTTCCAATAGCATCTATTTAATTTATTTCCTAACCACTAACTTTTAAAAATATAAACTAATGTACATTAAGTATACCAAGCAAATGAACAAAGACTTACCATTACTTACCTTATTTGCTTTCTACATAAACATGATTAATGGACATTGAGATGAGATCCTCTAAAAAAGAACCTCCTTAGCATGTAGATTTCCTTTACTTTTTCATTCATTAGTACCTTTGTTTGTATCTTCAAACTCATGTTAGGTTTCCTATTTTTCATGTTCGTGTTCTCAAAAATGAAAGGGTTGATACTTTTTGCAAGTGATGGGTCTTGATCCCTTAAGTTTCTCAAAGGCTATTTCACCTTCTTATGCATTGGTTCTCCAAGCTTTTGTACACTACAAGATACACTTACTAGACTCCCCTTGACAAGACCAAGTAGTCATGTTATTTTTCTCTATATTTGGAGGATAATAACCTTGTTCATGTTCATATTCTTTACAAAAAAAAATATAAGACATCTCTAATTTTGATAGGAATATCAAACTTGGTCTTGCTTTTTTCTTTTAGATGATACTAAACTTGTACAAGTGTTCATTTGAGAGACCTCCTTCATATTTTCATTTTTATGTTGATTTTAAGGCTTTTCCTCATTTTTCTCATTACATCTTATATATCCCTACACTTATGCTCATCCAAGTGGGTTAGTAATTGTACCATAGATTTTACATTTAAGAGTTAACTTTTTAAAGTAGAGCATAAAGTATAAAGTTCAAATATTTTTCTATGCATATTTTTTCTTTGCCTTTATAAGTACATAGTGTAGAGTAATAATCTCTTCATGAAATTTACTATACCTTTCATCAATTTACCTTTAGATTCATTAGGTAATCCTATAGAGTCTCCATTGGTAAGGGCCATATATATCAAATGTGAATCTATTGTAGTATCAACAGCTACTTTCTGACGTTGTTCACCTTCATCCTAGCTGGTGTAGAAATTTTTCTTTTTGAAATCATCTTCAGATTGATCCTTCCTTTGAAACTTGCCAACACTAAGACATTTGGAGGCCACATGGTCCCTTCCACCACAAATCCAACATTCTATAGAGAATGCATTAATATTTGAAGTTTTAAAATTCTTACCTCTTTCTTTACCTTTGATTCTAGGTTGATTAAATCTTTTGTCTTTTCTTGAAAGTAGTTTTTGTACTCTCCTTGACAAGAGATTCAATTCATCCTCATTGTTAGTTTTATGTTTAGTTGGGTCCTTCTTCTTTGATGAAGATTTTAGGGTAATGGGTTTTTCCTAGATTTCACCTTCACTAATGAGGTTCATCTCATAGGCAATAAGTGCACTTTAAAGCTCTTTAAATTTTAGTATAGAAAAATCCATGATTTCCTCCATGGCTATTACCTTAGGTCTAAATTTGGGTTGCAAGTGTCTTATCATCTTGATGATAACATCACTTCTAGGCATAACCTTACCAATTTCTCTATTTGCTATAATAAGTGCATTTTTTCTAAAGAAGTAGTCTTTAATATTTCTCCTTTTCTCATTTTCAATTTATCATATTTACTTTGTAACACTAGAAGTTTTTATTATTTTACAATTGATGTACCTTCATTTGTTACTTCTAATGTTTTTCAAAATTCTTTAATATTCTTACATCTAGCTACTCTATTAAATTTAAATTTTCTCAAAGCACAATAAAGACAATTCTTTGCTTTAGAATCAAACATGAAATTATCTCTTTCATATTGCTTCCATTTACTTCTTGGATTGGTAGCTAATATGTTGCTATTAACTGGTGGCATGTAATCTTCAAGAATAGATTCCTAGACTTTAAATTTCATGGATTTTAAGAATCCTTGCATTCTTACTTTCTAATACACAAAGTCAATTCCATTAAACATTGGTGGCTTACTGTAGGATGTTCCTTCCATTATTCATTCTTAAGAGGTGAAGCACAAACTTGAGAGTACCAAGCTTCACTATTACTTATGGATCAAGAACCTAGAAGATGGGTTGAATAAGTTCTCTAATTAAAACAACCAAGCAACCAAAACCACACATAATTTTTATTTGGCTCCACAACTTAGATACTTCCACACTCAAAGGGTATAATCCTTGCATACCTCTAGACTTTGTTCCTTAGAAAAATGTGGTTTAGAGGGTATAATAACCTTTACAAAGTTTGAGGTTCACTCCAAAGTGTTTTGGTGTTATGAACACACTCAATCCTACAAGGTTCCAACAAGCTTACAATGTGGTTTCAAGGATCTTACAAACTTTACAAAATGTGAGATCTGCACCAAAGTGTTTCATCATTGCAAACATACTCAATCTCACAAGATCTCAACAAGATCAAAATATTTTTTCTTACAAGAAATACATCAACCCCATAGGATAATAAACAAAGAAAAGATCAAGGAGAAGGGGTAACTCAATTTACAAACTCCTTACAATGAAGCTCTCAATTCATATAACAAACTACAAAAGATAAGAATAATGAGGAACAAACCAATTTACATGATGAGGAAAATGAATGATATACAATAAATAGTACTTACACATTTTCCAAGAATTTCACTTTATTCTATATCCTTTAAGTTTTCAAAATTTCCTTGGAATTTGTATAATAGCTAGAAAAGGACTAATTGATACGTCTTGTTCGAAGTTGAGACATCTAACTAAAATCAACTCTAATTCTAAAAAGACGTTTATTTTAAAATTGAGATGTCTACCTTGAGATGTTTATCCTAAGAAATATTTGCTAGGAGTGAGACTATTTGCTATCAATTAGAGACATCTACCCTGTAAGAACACTTTGAATTTTGAAGCATTTCTCTATCATTTTAGCATTTATAAAGTCCCCAAAACATCTTCATTTCACCCGTCAACTCCATTTGCATCCTAGCTCTCATTTTGTCATCTCAACATAGCTCTCATTCTAGCTCAACTCTTCTTATGAGGTCCTACTTCAACATGTTTCTTTTTGGTCATGCAAGACTACATTCACATTTCCACATTCTCTATTTTCTCTAAGGTTTTGACATACCACAAGGTCAACAATGGCTCTGAGAAGTTTCTAGACTTCAAAAATTACAAAAAATATTCCTTCATTTAAAAGAAAATATGTTACTAAGTGTCATGTGTACATATACAATATTTACATTACATTGATGCATTTGTTGATCAAAAGTTTGTTACTTTGAAAACTAACAAATTTTGCAAGTTTTAAGACAAATTGAGTGTCAAATGGAAGTTAAAAAGAAGTTTTAAGAATGTAGATAACAAACATGAGGTTCTAACTAAGGATTTGAACATGTAGACTTTTAAAATTGAGCTTGGAAATATAATGTTTCCAAATAAAACCATACTAAAAATAAAAAAGTTTGAATTAATGCATTCATGGTTAGGATTACAACCAAGAGAAACTAAATAGTTGGTAATATATTGTAAATTAGATGTTTAAGAGTTATGCAAGTGGGTCCTCCCCAAAGTAGGTCCATGCCTTAAATGCCCTTGCATAACTATTTCACAAGGTGTTTGTAGGCACATTGCAAATTAAATGTCAATGTAGGTCATAAGCCATATCCATACAACCAGCACTATCGAGATCCTGCACTATACTAAATAAAATTCATTAGGTGGACCATGGTACTTAATAGTGAGGTGGATAATGGAAATTAAAAATAATTTCAAGCATATGAACATAAGATACCTTATCATTTTAACAATAGGTTCTTTTGTATAGATGTGGTAAGAACGATCAATATACCTTTCTATCTAGGTTCCAAACCAAGTCCATACTAGTAATAGTAGTATCACATTATATCATGTCAAACTTACAACCATAAGACCATCACAACTATCAAATGATACCATTACTAACAAGAGACAAATAAGGAACTAGTTATAATATTACAAGTTATTTGGAAGAAATCTTGGCTTTAGTTAGAGGAATGCCTTCAAGCATGGGTAACATGTCTTTCTAGCCTCATAACTAGAGCATGTTCCCAAGATATATTTAGATGTGTGTCTTTCTTTCCATGTTTTTTGAAAATTGCACTTGGTAGAGGACATGCTTCCATTTAAAAATTTCCATATAAACAATGGTACACCAACACAATATCATGGAACTTATAGAATAATCTTAGAGGCTCAATAAGTTTCCTTGAGATTACATTGTTTTCTATTTCTTCTTAGTCCTTCTCCTTTTCCTTGGATAGCTAGATCATGAGTTCATTTTAGTTTTATTATTAAAGAACCATATTTCTTTCATGATGTGGACCTCTTATTGCTATATGTAAAAGGGATGGATGTTGTTGACTCACAATCTTATACCATCACATGTCTAATAAATTGTTAATATAAAACATAGCCCCAATAACAAGGTTGACATGTACATAAAAACAACAATCCTGATGTACTACATTGGCAACAATAACGATAATAATAACTTGTAAAAACTTAAAAATATACATGACTCAAATAAAAGGAATTATATAAAACAAAATAAATACTTTGCAAGAAATAACCAAAGCATATGAAGAATAAAACAAGAAATTAAAGACAATGTAAAAAGAAAAAAAAGAAAAAAATTTAGATCCTCACAAGAAGTCAAGTTAGATAGTTATCTTCCTTACAACTGCGTTGGAGGGAGAAGATTCTAAAAATGGAATGAACTTGACCTTGCATTAAGATGTTGTTATTAGTCTTGGTTGCTTGGAAGTCTTTGATGGATTTGACTTGTTGCATGTTAATCAATATGTGCTTAGTTGGACTTATTGGATGGCAAATCTTCATGGACCTAGAAGGAAATGTTGAATGTATGATGTAAGGTCCTTTCCATAATGTTTAGAACTTATCTTGTTGAATTACATGAATGGGATTTTAATAAAGAACCTTGTCTCGTAGTTGAAATTCAATTCTTCTTATTCTAGCGTTATGTTGTTGTTTATTATATGTCTTGTGTATTTTATTCATCATAAGGGCTACCCTTCTATTCTTATCTAGGATTTTGAGTGTGATTAGTCTTTCCTATTATGCTTGGTTGATGTCTAGGTGAATGTCACATGCAATTATGAATGTACATAGTTCAGTTTAAATTAGAATTTTAGGTAATTGTCTATGCACTAGCTCATAGTGAGAGTAGCCTATAGGAAGTATATATGTTGAGAAGTAGGACCTTAGGGAATCATTGAGTTTAGTACTTCAATCTTTCATTTATCTATTAATGGTTCTTATTATGATTCTTGTTATCTCCCTATTAGTTACTTCATCTTGACCATTGACTTGATGATAATAAGTTGTTATAAGTTTATGCTCTACTCCCAAGCATTGCATCAACTTTCAAAATGTAGCACCTATGAAATGCATTCCATTGTTAGAACTTATTGTCCTAGGAACATCAAACATCTTTGCCATATTTTATTGAAGTAATTGAGCTATAGTAGAGGAAGTATAGTCATTGTTGGCTATAGCTTTGGTCCATTTGATATAGTCATCAACAACAACTATGATGCAAGACTTCATGTTGGACATGGGGATGATGGGTCTCGTGAATTTAATTTTGCAAATATTGAAAGGCTCTAGTGGCTAGATCCACTATTTTGGCCCTTCAATTCTTTATTATCATCTATCCATCTTGTTGACATCATTCACATGAATGTATGAAATGATGGACATCCTTGAAGATTGTGAGCTATAAATTTCTTACCATTAAGATTTTATGACCATACTCATTATAGCATAATTTCCTCCATAAGGGCCTTCATGAACATCTTAGATAACTCTAAGTTGATATTTATCAAGTACGCATCATTATACCAAGACATCCACATAGATTTTACATAGGTTACCCTCTATCTCCATGTAATTCTTGACATGGTGGAGGAACTATAACTTTCTCTTATAATCCCATTCGGTAGGAGTCTCTTATGTGCATAGATAGGAGAGGAAATCATCGTACAAGGTTAGGGACCTTTGTGTTGAGGCCTCAATTACTTTAGCAAAATGAGACTCATAGGGAATTGATTAGAGATAGGTACCTCATTAACTTTGTTGTTCAGTCTTAACTAAGAAAAATGATCTACAACTACATTCTTGATGATCTTTCTGTCTATCATCATTAGATCAAATTCCTGTAAAATCACTAATCACTATATGATATAGGAACTTATCACTAGTTTATTCATAAAAAATGAATATCACTATGATCGATATGCATGAAGACTAGGTATCTAAGCACATAGTGCCAAAATTTCTCAAGAGCATACACCACTATCATTAGCTCCTTCTTTGTTATGATGTAGTTTAGTTGTATACTTGCAATGCCTCTACTCATATAATGGATGTAATATGGATGTTTCTAATCATCCATCTATGTGAGAATTTCTTCCAAGGTAAAACTAAATGCATCATGATGTGGAAGGATTTGGACTAATCTAATGCTCATAGGATTAGTGTTTTCATGACCTTTTTCTTTAAGAGTTGGAATTCCCATTTAAATTCCTTGATCTAGTTAAATGATACATTCTTCTTAGTAAGCTCCACCAAAAGCTTAGCAATTTTTGAAAAATTTTCAATAAATCTCCTATAGTAATTAATGTATCCAATGAATGACCTTACATCTTTGACTATTTGAGGTTATCTAGTAATTCCTTGATGGCCCTAATCTTTTTAGGATCTATCCTAATACCCTTTTCTAAAATTTAGTGTCCTAGGATAATGCCCTAATAGAAAATTAGACTCCTTTTCTACCAGTTGATCTTAAGGTTGGTTTTCACACATCATTTTAGAACCTACTCAAGATGATCCAGTGCTTGCTAAAAATTTGCACATAGGTGGAAAAGTTATCCATAAAGACTTCTACATCATTACCAATTTGCTACTAAAAGATGCTAAGGCATTAGAATCTAGTAGGAGCATTACATGAAAGAAAAGGTATTCTTGTGAACATTGTTTTGACCTAGTTTTTTGGAGTAATTTGAATTTGGTTATAGCCACAATATTCACCTAGAAAATTGTAGTACCTATGCCCTACAATGATGGCCAATACTTGATTCATAAATGGTAAGGAAAAATGATCCTTAAAAGTATTCATGTTTAATAACTTGAAATCTATGTAGATCATCCATTACTTATCTTTCTTAGGTACAATGACAAGTAGGCTTATCCGCTCACTATCTACCACAGGATATACACATCTAGCGTTGATGAGCTTTTCTATCTCCTTTTTAATAACGTGCTTTAATTTTGAATTTACTCTCCTTTGTAGTTATGTTTTAGGATTAATAGATGAATTTTTGTAGATCCTATGTTGACATATGGGTGGA
Source organism: Gnetum montanum (assembly GCA_015680685.1). Classification (NCBI taxonomy): domain Eukaryota; kingdom Viridiplantae; phylum Streptophyta; class Gnetopsida; order Gnetales; family Gnetaceae; genus Gnetum; species Gnetum montanum. Next base: position 111,499 of record MNCI01020848.1, on the reverse strand, counting down.
TCTATCCTTGTTATCTCATCATATGATCAACTAAAGACTATTAATCATTTGTTGACCACTTTCAATAGCTCCTCTTTTGATTCTTAGTGAGCAAGGAATTAATGATTATTGGTTTTCCATTATTTAGGAACTTAAATTGTAAAGATTTCAATAATTTTTTAAGTTCCAACAGCTCTAATTTAGAGGTTTTTGGAACTTTGAACTCTTCCCAATATGCTTCTATTCCTTTTTTTTTCTTCAAGCCTAAGAGTTAGTACCTAATTTTCTCCATTTCATCCATCTTATTAATGTAAGAACTTGTAAGGCTATTTGTTGGTCCCATCTAAATTGTGGAAGTGAAGTTGTTATCTATTTTTAATTACTAAATATCTTCCTACTTTGTGGTTGCTACAGATAGATACCCTTGAACATTTTCTAATTCAAAACATGCCTTGTGTGTTAGAATGTCATGCTTTAATTATCCATATTTTTTTCATGTAATTCATTGTATGTCATTGTAGCTAATGCATGGAATTTGTTTCTTCTCCATCTTTTCAAATTCATTTTTCTTAAAAATATTCAAGGAAAGATCTCTGATCCCTAGCTTGACAACAATGATGCTTAGCCAAGCTCTTCCCACGATGATTGGAAAGTTCCCCTTAAAATTGTTAAATTGGATTACTATGAAATCTACCAAATATGATCAAATAATGATGGCAGTTGTAATGTCTTTCACCAATCCTAATGGAACAGTGATAAACCGGTTACAAGATCTAACCTAATGTTGCATTTCTTTAGTGGAAGTAGGTTTCATGTTTTATACATCTCTTGTAAAATCAAAATTGTCCAAAAACTTAAGTCTAGTATAGTATTGCATGGTTCATTTCCTATAATTTGTAAATAAATCAATGAGCTTTCAAAACTAGTTATTTTCCTAGGAAGATGACCTACCTTAATCTAAGTTGTAACCACATGGGTTAGCATGATAGTTTGGAAATTTTTGACTCTTTAGTTTGAAGGTAGCTCACTAGATATCTCAAGTATAGTTTGTGAGGATTCTATAGTCATGGATTCTTGCAATTATTTTGATGGATTATTAGGTTGAAAAAATATCCTCTTCTAAGATTTAAATTTAAAACCACTTCAATTATTATCCACCTACAAGTTTATAGCTTGTGTGGCATTATACTATTAGGGCTATAGTGGTTTTTCATCCTACATAAGCAGAAAATGTGGCAAAGGTTTCAAGGCATGCTATACATGATGTTGTGGGTGGTGAGGAGTATATGTAGATGAAGATTCTACTTATAGAGTGGTAGGTCTCAAATATTTAGAAGAATAGTAGTGATGGAAAGATATATGAATAATGGAGCCACTTAGTAACATAGGTTATTAAACATAGTACCCATAAGAATCTGGTTGTCTGTAAAGGTGTTATTGCATTAGTATTAGCATCCTCCATGATTGTGGATTATGTGATTGTTGATAGTAGTCTTGAGGTTGAGATGCCATTTCACTTAGATAGTACTATTATTTATGAAACTATTTCTTATAGTTACCTTGAGGATAAGGCAACCTTTTGGATGATTGCCTTTAGAAAAAATTTGGATTTAAGGTGTACACCCTACCAAAGTCTTGCAAGTGGGACAAAATTAGGCAAAAACCATTTGAATATTCATATTGACATATAACACATTATTCATTATATTAATCAAAGTCTACAACCTCTTCAACTATTATAGCTTTATCTTTTTTATGATAATAATCCTTTTTGCATCCTTATTTTTCCTTCTATCACTATCATTGTTTCTTTCTTATTCTATCTTTGCCTCCACAAGCTTTAGTGATATTTGAAATTTCTCATCAAGAGAGTCCTACATCTTTACTACCTTTGTCAACATCTTAGTAATAGATTTTTGAATTAGAAATATTTTTCTCTGTACAATCTCCTATAATGATGCCTCCTCATCAAGCTCATAAAGATGAACCTCCTATTTGTGGATGGAAGGATCCCTGTTCTACTTCTCTACACTTTTTTTTTACTTTAACTCTTCTTCTTTTCTTGTGACCTAATTAATCAAACTTTGTATCTAATAGAATCTCATTTTTGATAATTTCCCTTGGGCATAGATCTCAAGAATTTTCTAGGTTTTTTTTTTATTGGCTTTGAGTCCATCTATGATGTGACAAAGCCATTTTCTTTGAGAGAAATCATGGCCTAAGAATCAATGTAATAAGGAATAATACCTTGCCAAGGCCACAACAAATGGTTCATGATTACTCTTATTTCCATCCTTGAATTTGTACACTTTAGAGTATATCTAGTACTTATTATTGAATAGTTATAACATCATAATAGATTTTGGTTCCATGGCCCATTATCAACTTTTAACTTCCTTGTTGAGTGTCCTAGGGAAAATTTTAAGCATTTTCAATGTTTCACAAATCACATGCATCATGGAAGGATTATAAATGATGTTTAGGATTAACATTATAGCCTTCTTCAAACTTAAAAATGTTGTTAATTTCTAGCCATTTAAATCGACTATCCTCCTAATGCCTAGTAGGAATGTGAACTACCTCATAGATGTTGATCAAACTTCTAATAATAAGCAATAGTTTATTATATGTATCTCATTCATCATGGTCCCTATCATGGTCAAGTCTCCTATAGTGTGACTTGCTATGCTTTCTTTTTTAGTGGTATCCTTATTCTTATTGCTCTTATCTATGTTCCCTTCTTCCATCTCTAATATGAGGTCTTCTATCTTATTTATCTTATTAGCAATCATTGCCCCTCCAATCCTAGTCACATTCTACCTTAATTGAGTTGATGATGAGGAAGAAGATAAGGATGGAGAGCTAGGTGGGTTATGTCAACTTATTCTTCTTCTTTAGTTCCATGGGTGTTCTCTTGCTAGGTGGTTGAAAGACCTTAGTTTTGAAGTCCCCCTAGTTTTGGATTTAGCCATCCCCTTATCTTGGTTACTTACAAAGATTAAATGTAAACATTGGTAGATCCTATTATTTTTACCAAAATGAAGAGGACCTTGATGTTGAGATGAACCTAATGAATATTTAGTGTCTTCCTTTCTAATTGTGATTGTAGTATGATTAGAACCATTTTGTCCTTTGAGGCTTCATGGTGGGTTTCCATGAATTTACCTTGTCAAAGTTGAGCCTCAGTTGATTGGTAATCTCTAGAGAAATGATCAACTATTTGGTACTTTAAGGCTACAACTTCAAGCTCCAAATGTGCGAGTGCTACCATGAACATTGATGAAATGGCATGCTTAGGTGGCAATACTATGTTGAAGGACAAAGGTGAAGTCCAAATAATAAGGATCTAGATGTATGCAAACAACCTTGAGTTGTTGGGGTACCTCCATTGGATTCTTTCTTGTCTTATCAATTTTAGGTGGAAAATCAACTTTGTGAGAAGAAGCCATCTCTTAGTTCATTTTTAAGTGCTCCTTGAATAAGATATAATTATTTTTTCTATAGTGTATCATTGTGATTTTACAAAAATCTTTACATAATTTAGTTATATAAAATACTTAGTGCACAAAGGTTCCCTAGCAATATGGCTAATGATGAGTGCTAAGAGTCCCCTATGCTTAATCATATAAATCACAAGCATTTAGGTAGAATTCAATCCAATTTTATAGAACTTGAGCTAGTTCAATGTCCTATATAACTAAGTGTTAGGTTGTTGGTTAATGTGTTTCTAATCATTATTTGTATTAGGTCAATAAGTATTGTTAAGTATGATTGAGACATAGAATAGTTTTGTTTTTATGATTAAAATATTAAAATAATAAAATGATTTAAAATATTAATTTTTAAATAACTATGTGCATAGCAATAATCTAAACTATCCTAAGTGTGAAGCATCTCTTCCTACTTTTTGTTCCTATCCTAAACTTGTACTAATGTTGCTAGGTTACCAAGTGGTTACTATTGGGTATACCAAGCATCCACCATTGGGATTACTAATCATTAATATGTTATGATTGAAGTAATCAGACTCATGATATTATCAAATAAAATATCAATTTTCAAAGCATTGGAAAGTAAAGTGCTAAAATAAAATGAGTACTATTTTAAGTGATGCAATAGAAGGAGTCAATTTTAATTTTTTTTCTAATATGTAGAACTATTCAAGTACATCATTGTTGGCACATTTCTTCCATTTCATGAAGCAGCAAGAATATGCCACTTAATATGCCTAGCTCAATTTTCAAAACATCATTCTTCTTGGAGTGAAATCTGGTGTCTTTATTAGATCCTTGACAAGCTTTTAGATCAAAACATATTTCACATAAACTTGGATTCCTTATGAAAGATCATCTACTTAATGTAAGTTTGGATGATGTGTTCATGGAACTTCATCATCAAAGTTATTATAGGAGAATTTGTGCATTTTTATCCCAAGGGACCCATATCTTGCTTGGTGGAAGTCACTTTCTCATAAGAAGTTCTAGGGATTCTTTCTAGTGTTTCATCTATTAAAATAAAGACACCTAAATTGGTGATTTAAGATAGAGTTCCTACCCTTGAAGCCAGGATGGTACCTCAAAGTTGAAAGTACATCACTATGTTCCAAATAAACAAGGAAGGTAGATAGAGAAAGGCAATGGGAGACTGCATGAAGCAGCTAGTTTGTCAAGTTCCTGTTCAAATATGTCAAGCTGGTAATAATGGGATACTGCCTCTTGTGGTTGGGCTTCAAATTTCTTCATAGACAACTTGAAAAAGAAGAAGAATATGCTACCAAATATAGTCTCTAATGTACTAAGGCAAGATGAACTCAAACACAAACTCAAACTTGCAACCATGGCCATGACCATGTTACGTACATGGATTGGAATAGAACCTACTATGAAAAGGTAAAGGCACATTGGCATTTGCAGCTATAGCCACAACCACAAAGAGAATCTGATACTATAGAGATTTGGAACTGCTTGCAAGGCTTAGCCAATTGCATGACGAATATGGAGTTAGGGATTCAAGAGTTATTATTCCATAATCGTAAAACTACCATGGCTTCTTCCACAATGACAATTCCATAAAAGAGTAATCTTTTTTTTTTGAGAAGATTGTTTCCTTAGAACACATCAATCATGAGTGAAGACATGGCCACAGTGATTATTCAAAGGTGCTTCAAAGCATTTCTAGCTCATCACTTGTTGACACATGAGGACTTCAAGACCTCACTATTGTTAATAATGGCTTCTATGAGCTCAAGAAACTTCTCAAGCACAAATTTTTTTTGAAAATTCCTTGCAATTTTTTGGAGGTTAGACTTGCACTTTTTGAAAAGGTAGCTGTGCTTCTGCTCAAACTCGAATGCATTGAAGGAATTGAAAGCCTATTAAAGAAGACATAGTTATGTTTGCATGAACAAATGGTAGAATCAATTTAGTATTTAGATAATACTGATGACAATGAAAGATGGCAAAGAGTGCTTTATGTTGAAGGTGATGAAGATGGTTGTGGAGCTAGCATAGCAAAGTGACAAGCAAGAGAAGATGATGAGGCATGTGGTATATAGATACTTCTTCTAGCATAGTAGCCAGAGTTGGCATACATGTTGGACATAGTGAGATCCATGCCAGGATCTAATACTAGTGCTTGTAACACATGGTGGTAAGTAGGAAGTGATCCATGGGTTTGCACTATACAGAAGGTGTAGTAGTGGGGGTCAAGCATGCAAGAGGTTGTAGGGCCAAAAGGAAAGTGAGCAAGGTAGTGCATCTATTCAAATTCCATAGCCACAACATAGTTGACATAGTTCCCAACATTTTCCATCATAGATAGTTTAGCTCTATGTATTTCATGATGTGACTAGCCTTCTATGGAGTAAAGGTTCTAAAATTAAAATTATCCATACCTTCAAGGATCTATGCTTTTCTTAAGAAATATAAATGGATTATATAAGAAAACTATTTATGTGTTTTTAGAAAATGAATTTATGGAATATTTATTTAACAATGGGACACTTGTCAATTTTAACAATATTTATTTACTAAGCATGACACTTGGCAACTATAGCATTAATTTCCAAGGAAGTTGTAACTTCCTATGATAGTTATAATTAAACTACCTTAATGGTTGCAACTAATCTTAAGCTCCCATGATGATTGTAACTATCCTAAAGCCACTCTAAAAATTCTTCAAGGGTATATTGGTGGGAGATAGAGAAGAAAGATATTGGAGATTGAAAGATGGTTTTCTAAAGGCATCAATTCAGCTACTTTTTTTTAATTCTGTGAGTTCATTTCTTCCCATTTTTCTTTAGTTACTTAGCTAATGGTATAGATAGTATCATGCTTGACATATAATTTTGGAATTTTTCTACATTGCCTTTATAGCTTTGTTTTTATGCAATATTAGACTTCTATTAAGGTTTGCCAAATAAGAGCTTATGTTGTATTAGAAAAGCATCTTGAGCAATTTAATAGTAATGTCTTATAGAAATTACCTGTTTGAGTTTAGAAAATATAGAAAATCTTTGATACTTTGAGATGACTGAAACAACTTCTTTATTTATAAAGTTTATTGTCTTAATATTGCAATCTTAAAATTGTCAACTTTTTCTAGAAATTTTATTATTTTCAATTCTTGATCAATTTTAACTAGCTAAATAGAAGCTTGTACTTTGTCATTTACAAAGTGTTTTGGTAGTTAAATTAAACTGTCTTTTATAAAATTTCTTGGTGAGCTTAGAGGGTTTGGACAATTCATAGTAGATTGAATTGGAATAGCTTTATTATGAAGTGTTTTCTCATGTTAATTTATCTCACTTAAATGTTTGAGATTCTACACAAATCTACTTTCTTTTCTTTTCTCTTTGTAAAATCCATTGAATCTCACTCTATTTCTAATTTTCTTGTGGAATTTTCTCTCTAGGAAAAATTAAGAGTAGATTGGCAAAATTGTACTTATGCATTTTTGTGAAATTTTATTTATTATAAGTAATGTACCATAGGAACTATATAGAGTAAGTGATTTGACAAAATAGGAACCTTCAACAACTCATAGTATTTGACAAAGTTAGCTAAATTTCTTTTATGATAGACAATTATAGTTTCATATACAACCCAACCATTTCAACATTCACAACAGCAAACACATACTCACATTTCGTTCATTTCATAACCACTAAGTCTATTTGGAGGTATCTAGGCCTTGGTGTTGCTAGAGACCAACAAGTACCTAAACCTTGTTTGAAAAAAAAACCTTCATATCTCATGATTCCAAAGTCACAAGGCCAAAGGCCACAAATGTTGATGGTCCCCAATAATTGCCAATAGTTCTTTTAGTGCTAGAAGGAGAGCACAAAAATTTGTTACCTAAGTTCATTACATTCAAAGAGATCAATGTTCCTAATACACCAATAGTTCTTTTTGATGTTAAGAGGGGAAAGAAAGAGTGATTATTACTTTGAGTTAATGACCAAACAGAATGATAGTTTGGAAGATTTCAAATGTTCCAAAGAAATTCTTGATTATAAGATTGATTATTCATCAAAAAAAATATAATATGGTTCTTGAGTTTGAAACAAAGAATGGAGTAAAAACTAGAAGGGTATGAAATGCACCTCTTTTATCTACTTTATTAGTAGCTTTAGCCCAAGCAAATATTCAACACCAAGATCAAGCTTGTGGATTGTTTGTAGCAAATTTAAATGATATGGAATTTTGTATTAAAACTTGCTAAGAAACAATATTTCAAGTTGGAATGGTATGAAAAGCAGTTTATTGGCCCACTTTAGTAATCAATTGAATCAACAGTAATTGTACTATGGGCTAGTACAAGTTAAACAATGAGTGAAGAAGATAGATTTGGATAATAATGCTACAAAGGAAAACATGGGAGCTAAAGAAGTTGAAATACCAATGAAACAAGATGAAGGGAATAAATATTGGGCTACAAAAAATATTGAGTATGATAGGACCCAAGACAAGAAGATTCTTAAGATGGTCACTTTGACCACTCTCTTCCCTTTTGCTAAGTAGCTTATGCTATGGCTTCTCATGTAAAATTTTAATTTCCATTTCTTGGGAATGAGGTTTCTATACCACCAAAGCTTAAGTTTGACAGAAATTTTCCTACAAAAATATTTACTATTTTGTAGTGGAAAAAGTTTAATAAAAAGCAATTCAATTTTAAAAAGAGCATGCATAACTTTCTTTAAGCATTTAAAGGAGGGCAAGAAATGTTGGTACATTTCTTCCATTTCATGGAGAAGCAACAATAGGCCACCTAATATGCCCAACTCAATTTTAAAAACATCATTCTTTTGGGAGTGAAATTTGGTATCTTTATTAAATCCTTGATAGGCTTTTAGACCAAAACATCTTTCACGTAAACTTGGATTCCTTATGAAAGATCATCTGCTTAATGTAAGCTTGAATGAAGTGTGCAAACACAAAACTTCGTTATCAAGGTTGTTATAGGAGGAGTTGTGTAGTTTTATCCCCCATGGACCCATATCTTGCTTGGTGAAACTTACTTTCTCATCATTCGGAAGGCTTGATCCAAGCCTCAAGACATCCCTATAGGTTGCGATGTTTGTGTTCATGATTGTGGAGGAGGTTGAGTGGCTTGAGGTTTCACAATTGACATTGGCATAGAGGGAAGAGGTCATGTGAGCACTATCATAGGGGGGTTAATTAAGGAGAAAGAGGTTTGAGTTGGGATATGTGGTATGAAGAAATTAAAGGGAGTATGAGAGGCATGTGTTGCTTGGGGTCCCAATGAGGGTCTTGCTGGTATGACAAAGGAAGATGGTGGGGTAGACATCACTAGGGCTAGGTGAGTAGAGTAAGGTTATGTGGTAAAGAACATTGATGAGAATAGCAAGGTAGATTGGGAAACAGGTGGGGCTTGGTGTTCAGCCATGACAAGTGTTGGCCCAAACATGGCAGGATAGGTAGGAGGGGATTGAGGTACCTACCCTATGGGGGATAGTAGGAATACAAAGCTAGAGGTGGTTTCTTGGAAAGCCAACTATTGGGGAAGGTTTCTAATAAATGTGTCTAGCTTTTGCTCTACCTTGAACTCATCGTGTTCCTCTTGGTTATCCCCTTTCTCATTCCAGTGTATTATTTTGAATTAATTTTTAGCATCAAATTTGGACTATGGTATGAGAAAATCATCCTGCATCTTCTCACAAAGGAAGTTCTCATTGATAATCATAAAGTTTGGGTTCTTACACCTTTGTCATAGTAATTATCTTCATTCTATGGCTACGAGGCCTTTTGGATCATTGAAGAAAACTATGTCTTGGTTAGAGGCCATATATGCAAGGTCTAGTGGTTGCATAGTTAATTTGCAACAATGCATGAACTAGTACTAACAAAATAAAGCTACACTAGGAAAAGCTAAGCTAGGCTTTATAAAACTAAGTTGGATTAGCAGAAACTAAGCTGGGCGAGCAAAACCTAAGCTAAAATTTATAAAACTAAGTTAGACTTTGAAAAGTCTAATAGTTATTATGAAAAATTAAATATGGAAAAGATGGTTATTTTTAATATGTGAGGTTTTGAAAAGATACGTTGATATTTTTCCATAAATATGTTGGTGATGATGAGCGGTTAGGTATCCCTACGCCCAACCATACGAATCACGAGCATTCATGCGCGACTCGGTCANCTACGCCCAACCATACGAATCACGAGCATTCACGCGCAACTCGGTCAAAATCCGCAGACTATAAGCACTTAACATACACCAAACTTCTAACCCATGAAACCTTGGGTTGGAATGGTCGTTGTCATCCTAATCTCACTTGTGAAGTTCTATTACATTGGTTAAGTGAGACTAAGGCTAATGATTTTTATATCTTTTTAATTATCTTTTTCGGTGATTAATTGAAGTATGAAATGTAAGGAATAAACTATAATCTAATCTCTAATTATCCTAGTTTGTATTCTAGCTACTCCTAGCATAAGTATCCGGTCCCATCTTCCGAGCACGTTCTGAGCATTTCCTAACATTGTTGGGTTACCAGATGTTAAGCGTCACTGGGCTTACCAAGTGTTTGGATTACGTTCAAGATGGTCGTACTTAGGTCTTTAACGAACTACACATGAACCATAACAATTAAAATTATAATAATAAAAACATTAATAATAAACAAGTAACTAATAAAGAATAAACATTTTAAACTATTAAATGCATGAAACAACTAAGTCCAAAGGCTGCAAGGATTGCATGAATAGTTTGTCTTTATTGTTGTCACGCCAATGGGCTCAGATACATCAACGCTCAAATAAAGATCCGATTGCTTTTCATACACTTGTTGTGGGCACTTGGCAAATATTCTATCTCTTGCAAGAGCAAATTGCAAGAGCTTCGCTATCACTACCCAAAAAGATGTCTAAATGAGGTGAAAGGCCCTCATATTTATAGATTCGGGAAAGGGGTCTGCGTAAACGGGGCCATGTTGACGTAGGGTGGCTACGTCGATGGGCCCGCGTTGACATGGTCGCGTATACACGGCCTCGTATACATGGCCCAATCGACGCATCGACTTTTGACACTTCATCATACCCCCACAACTAAGCAAAAACTCATCCTCGAGTTACTTTACAATTTGGAAGGTATGGGTTCTTATTTACAACACACATGACTTAAACACATAAATGACACAACATGACTTTACCAAATGCCTGAGTTATAGAGGAGGAAAAATTACAAAAATGGTGGTGTTCATAGACAAAATTGAACACCTCGCTGGTCCTCTGCAGTGTAAGATGATGTACAAAATCGCTAGAGGAGATCACACCGTCCCTGGGGGTGCTAGCTCTGACGAACCTTCTCCAGCCTCTAGCCCGTGCGTTGGTGGTGGCACAGATGTCGGTAGCCCCGTAGTAGCTGTAGCTTCTAGAGACAGCCAGAAAGCCTCCAAGAGAGCCCTCATTTTTTCTTCTTTGCTTCTAGGGTTGTTCACGGTCCAGGCAGCTTCTCCAATGTGTGCTGGAACTAGAATTTCCCAAGGGTAAGGTAGTGCCAGAATGAATTCTTTCAAATTGACAAACCAAGCTGTGAACTATTTGCATTTGATATTGAACGCCCGGATTGATGCTTGCAGTTGCTGGTAGTCACTCATTCTTTGGGCCAGGTCCTCTGCAATGGTACGTTGTCCTTCAAAGCTTGTACAGAGGTCCTCGAGTTCCGCATTTACTGTTGCCAGCTTCTATTTTGTTACGTTGTGCACCAAGAACTCACCCTCGTATAGAGAATATGAGACGACCACTTGTTTCTCTAGTTCTGACCGTGGTCTTTTGGCTGTGAGCATATCCAGGTTTGCATACCAAAGGTTGGCTAACTCCATGTATTCTATCATTTCTTCAATTTATAGCTCCTTTAGGTAGATTTCCGTTTTGTTTTAGGCGTTCAATCCATCAAAGATGGATGGCCATACATTGCCTCCTTCTCGGAGCTACTGGAGCACTTGGTTCATCTGGGCCTTAGCAAATTGAATGTGCTTCTCGTTCATCTCCTTCTACAATCCCACTTGGTCTCTGTAATGATTTTTGACTCTTTCAAATTTTAGGGCCTCGTTCTTCCAAGCAGAAATTTCGATTGCCAACTTCTATTACAATGCCCGAACTTCCTCCATTGATAGATTTTGATGTTCAGCATCCAACCTTCTCATATCTGCATTCACCCTGGCTAGCTCCTCCTGCTTTTGGTGGATAAAATCTTTCAAGTGCACATTCTTTGCACCAACATTGCACAGGTGATGAACTTCTGTAGTCAGCTACACATTCTCCTGGAGAACCTCTGCCAAGTCCTTCTCTAAGTGATACGCTTGGGCGTCTACTATGGACTTGTCTAGGATCATCTTCTCCCTTTCATCCTCGACAACTTGTAGTTTAAGCTGAAGCTATTGAAAATCTTCATCTCTAGTGATCTCGTAGTCAAGGATGGCTAGATCAGCAAGCTGGGCTCTTAACTAGGCAACCTCTGTTGCCAAGTGCTAACAAGTAGCTTGAGCGACTTCTAGTTGTCCCTCCAGAATAAGGCTCTTGCCCCTTGCCATTAGTAGCTCCAACTGGGTTGCAGTGATGTTATCCGAAAGATCAAAGACATTCAAAAGCAGTTGCCTGATTCCTACTAATTGGTCCAACATTTCTTCATGTTGGGCTGCATCCATCTTGCTACAGGAAGTTCCAGTAGACACCTGTACATCTTGTAGTCCATGGATGTTTGGTACAGGTGCTACCGGTGCATTGAGAGTGGTAGCAATGGTATCAGCAACCACTTCAGCCGCAACTTCTTGTCCCTGGTGCTGCATCACCGGGACCATCACCCCCTCACCATACAGAGAAAGTAGTAGCATTCCCAGATATTTTAGGGAATAACTGCTAGGTTGCAGTTGATACATCTCGAATTCTTGGATTGGTTCTAGTTGGAATGGGTGCTCAAGCGGCGGAAAATATTGACCTTGCCCTTTCAAGTAAGCTAACTAATTGTGCCACTTGCTCTAGGTGCCTCATGGCAGGGTGACAGACTGAAGAATTATCCCCTCCACCAGTTCTGCCAGATTACTTTTGCTGATTCGAGAGCATTTCCCGGATCTCGCGAATGTATGTTGCTATTGTTTGTGAGCCTGGCTACATTGTTTGCATAGGTGGTGGAGGTGGTTGCTGCTCTTCCTCTGTCTGCATGGTGGTAAGGGTTTTGTCTTTCATCATTTCCGGCCACGAGGCAATTGGGGTGCACTGGATTATGTCGTTAGAATACCGTGTTATCCCTGCCTATTTGTATAACTTTCAAATTAATTAGGGATTTTTTCAAGCTCCAAAAACAATAGTTGTCGAAGACTCATGGGAAACTTTCCACTCAAGGTGGTACACGCACGAGCGGAGAAGGCAGCGATTTTGATCGATCTTATCATTGGATTCAGATGGTAAGACACTATCTTTGAATAGACTCTCTCCTCCATGGTCAAGGAGCCAAATTCCTTACGCTCTACCCCGTAGCACCATCTGATCCATTGCACCTTTACCTCTGGATCGGCCTGTTTAGGAATTTCTACCACATCTGCCCTAGTTTCGGGCAACCCCAAAGCTTGTGCTATTGCTTCCGAAGAGTAAGAGACATATATGTCGTTGATTCTTACTTTTGACCTTGGTTGTCGATTCATCCAGAAGAGATATGTTTCTCCTAAGTACCACTCACCACTAGTTGTGATGATTGGCCACATCGAAGAGTGCTGCAATTGAAGTCTCACATCTTTTGGAGCGTGCTCGAGGAATGGTCCAAAATTCAACTCTTGGAGGACCGTCCATTACACCTCACGTGGCATGATAGCATCAAGGCAAGCCTAGGTCAATGTGACCTCAAGCCGTGATGCTATCCTAGGCATCTCATCCCCTAGCGATTGCATGCTGAGAATCTCCTCTTCAGGAATCTAGTGAACAGATTCCACATCAGGTTGCTTGCGGAAGGGCCTAGTTGCATGGGAGCCTTCCGCATACTTTGGCGGTTGCATTCCACGTCCCCTTCCCATACATGGGTTCTTGTCCCTCAATTGTGACAGTCCTTCATCCCTTGGGTGCCTCGGTTTGGGTGCCATCTGAAAACAAAAATAACCATCCATTAGACCATTCAAAAGTAGCCTAAAATGGTCTATATATACCTTTCAGTTTAACCAAGTTATGTTAATGGCACAAGCACACTGTTAAGTTTCCCAGAGTGTTAATTTAGGGGTTAGGGCCAAAGGTTTTATAATTAACAATTAATTAATTAATTAATTAACTACACCAGGGCACCCCCCCCCCCCCCCATGACTAAGTGTGTACCTCCAGGGATGGAAAATGGCAAGGACGGGTTGATGTGGACACGCGATGAAATGTAGGTGATTTGGAAAGGGTTAGGCAGAAAAAATGACAAAAATTCCCCTCAATTTGGACTCCAAATGACAAAAAATACAAGGTGTGGCAGGGTATATATAGGGGTTGGGCACTGCGTCGATGGGGCCGCGTATACGCAGTGGCTGCGTATAGAGGGCCCCGCATACGTAGCACTGTTCACCTGAAGACCAGCATTGGCCAACCCAAAAAAAACCTGAATTGAAAAATTTGGAAAGCCAAATTGAGGTGATTGAAGCGTAGAAAAGGCCCGATCATGGCTAAAGACAAGAGAAAGGGGTTGGAGCACAAAATAGAGACAAAATTGGAGAATGGGAGCTAAAAAGAACTTAAGCAAGGATGAAATCAAACGATGGGACATGAAAAACAATCAACCAAGACATCCAAAGGAGTGGAGGCTTAATAGGCAAACCAAGAATATGCAGATGGGTTCTTCCCATAGTAGGAAACAGCCTTATATCCCCTGCATACCCTCAAAACTAGGGTCCATGGGCCTAGGTGTCGATAATAGGTGTCACCAGTGAAGACTCCAAACCAAGTGAACCTGCCAAGGCATGGGAGACTGGCAGAAAGCATGATGAACACACAAAACATAAAAAGGGCAGTGAGGTGAGTATGGAGAGGAGTGGAAACAGAGGGAGAGGAGAGAATGAAAATTCCAAGTGTCAACCACATGAAACCCCTTGTGAGAGCATGGTTAAGTGACACGGTAGAAACTTTCCAGAGATCATACCCAAAACCATCTGCAAAAAGTGACCTCGCAGCGATAGACGAAGTCCCAACCTACCCCAAGGAAACAAGAATGACTCCATAGAAAACCACCACTCCAGGGAACATGAGAAGAGGGAAGTGAAATGAGACCAAGTTAGAGGGGACCAAGGAAGTCCCATAACTAGTACATGTGGCCCATGAGAGGCGGTCTAAGGAGTGTGCTTTGAATTCCCACCGCGATATGTGTTTTTTGTTTTTATTTCTTTTGTGCGGGGGAACCACACCATGCGAAGACCCATGCATGTGTGCATGCATCCAACCAAGGGGTGTGCTTTGAATCTGCATTTTATTTCTTAATTTTTTTTATTTTATTTTTTTTGCATTTTTCAGTTAGGACCACACCATGCAAGGTCGAACTACCCAAAAATTCGGAGGAGAGAGACTCGGAGTGGTAGGAAATTCGTAAAGACACACTAGCAACCCAGGGAATAGAATGGAACAATGAATAAAGCATTCCCCTTGAATTCACACCCAATTCAAACCAATGGATCATCCCTTAGTTGGGGAACTACACAAGTCACACATTCATTAAAATGTTTGTTAAGTAAAGGGGTGCATGTTTGCGACACAAGAAAAACCATGGAATGGTGGATGGGTGGATGATGTGGACTCACTGCCAAGTTTATGAGGTGAAAACAACATGCAATCCTAGGACAACCATGCAATGGTGGAAACTAGATAACTCGGAAGATGATAATAGTGCCCATCGTAATGAAAACCAACCACGCCAAACCATATGACGATGACAAAAAGTAAACAAAAAGGACATGAAAAATGAAAAACAAAAAAGAAAAGTGTAAAACAAAAAGTGGAAAACAAAAAAGCGTAAAACAAACAAAAAAAAGTAAAACAGAAAATGATAAAATGGTGAAGGGTGTGGTGAAATGGATCAGTAAGGATGAGGATCTCCCCCATGACTGGGTGGAAAGGAGGAGACACAAAAGATGGAGCATGGATGATCGACCGATGACAATGCTATGACACTAGTTGTATGGATCTCACAGAAAGGTTTGAGTTGTTGGTGGTTGACCAATTGTGTTTTGATGGGATCCCCAGGTTTGTGAATTAGCAAGGCCTCGGATGGGAAGGTTTCGGAGACAATATAATGTCCCTCCCATAGTGTCTGAAACTTTTTCGGTTGGGATATATGTGAGGGGTTCCAATACAATACCTTGTCTCCACATCGAAATGTGACCTTCCGGATCCTAAGATCATGTCGTTTCTTGTTATAGGCCTTGTGGGTTTCATTGGAAAATAGGGCTACTAATCGATTCTCATCTAGCACACTTAAGTTGATTAATCATTCTTGTTGTGCTAGTGGTAGGTCAAGGTCGAGGTCACAGGCAGTAGATAGTGTCCAAAGTTCTGCTTGGATTGGAAGTATTGACAACTCACTGTACACTAACTCATAGGGATAGTACCCTACAGAAAGTTTCCAAGTGGAGCGATAGGCCCATACGACATCTTTAAGCTTGGTACTCCAATCCCTCTTGTATTTGCTAATTATTCATGTAAGGATCTTGGTAATTTTCCCATTTGTGACTTCGGCCTGCCCATTGGCTTGGGGGTGATAAGGTGTTGTAAATTTGTGTGTTACTCCTAAGCATTGCATGAGTTTCTGAAAAGTAACCCCTGTGAAGTGCATCCCATTGTTAGAAATGAGTGCATGAGGCACTCCAAACCTAGTAACGATTTGTTGTTGAACAAATCGTGCGGTGGTGTTGGACGAACAGTTGATGATGGCTACCACATCTACCCACTTTGTATAGTAGTCCATTGCCACAATGATATATGCCTTTCCATTTGATAAGGGGGTGATGGACCCCATGAAGTCGATACCCAAAATGTCAAAGGGCTCTAGTGGCTAAATCCACTGTTGAGGTTCCTCCAACCGGGCCGACATCCCACCATCTCGTTGGCATCATTCACAGGAGCAGGTGAACCATTGTGCATCCCTAAAGAGTGTAGACCAATAATACCCTGCAAGTAGGATTTTAATGGTTGTTCTGCATCCAGCATAATGGCCCCCACAAGGGCCCACATAAGCATCCTAGAGGACGTGTAGTGTATTAGCATCAGGGACACACCATTGGACCAAGCCATTTGCGCACACCTTGTAGAGATGGCCATTGATTTTCATGAAATGCTTAGCCTTATATAGAAACTGTTGGTTCTTCCGATGGTTCCATTCTTTTGGCAGATCCTGTGTTGCGAGGTAGGTAAGGATGCAGTTGAACCAAGAAGATTCCTTGGGTGCTTGAGGATCAATGGCACCTGTGAAGAGGAGTTCATCTAGAAATTGATCAGATAAAGGCTCATCCTCTTCTGCGTCATCCCATCGTAATCGAGACAAATGGTCAGCGACCACATTCTCGGACCCCTTTTTTTCTACCATGGTCAAATCAAACTCCTGAAGAATCACCAGCCACCGAATTATGTGGGGGCTCACCGTTGGTTTGTTCATCAAGAACAAGATAGCACTGTGGTCTGTGTGCACAAACACCTCGTATCCGAGCACATAGTACCAAAATTTATCCAATGCGAACACCACCGTCATCAATTCCTTTTCGGTGGTGGTATAGTTTAGTTGTGCACCCACAATGCTATGGCTTTCACAGTGGATATAATACGGATGTTTCTGATCATCACACTATGTAAGCATGGCTCCCAAAGTGTAGTTGGAGGCATCCTTCATAATGTGGAAGGGTCTGGACCAATCAGGTGCCTGTAGAATCGAAGCTTCTATGAGTTTCTGCTTTAGCTCTCTGAATACATATTCACATTCCCTGGTCCAGACAAACGGAGTGTCCTTCTTTGTAAGCTCTACCAACGGTCAGGCTATCTTCGAGAAGTGTTCAATGAAGCGCCAGTAGTAACCAGTGTGTCCAAGGAATGATCGCACATCTTTGACATTACTTGGTTAGCGGGTAATTCCTTAGATGACATTGATTTTTTCAGGGTCTACTCTGATCCCTATTGATGAAATGAGATGTCCCAACACTATGCCCTCTTGGACCATTAGATGGCTCTTTTGTCAATTGAGCCATAGATTGGTGTCTACACACCACTTTAAAACTTGCTCTAGGCGATCCAAGGCTTTCTCGAACGTGGCACCATAGGTGGAGAAGTCATCCATGAAGACTTCTACACCATTGCCGATTTTTTGCTGAAAATGCTCAAGACAACGTGTTGGAATGTCGCAGGCACATTGCACAGGCCAAAGGGCATCTTCTTATATGTAAAATTCCCCCATGGGCTCATGAAAGTAGTCTTAGCTTGGTCCTTTGGTAAGATTTGGATCTGGTTATAACCACTATAACCATCCAAAAAGCTATAATATTGGTGTCCTATGATTGTGTCCAACACCTGGTCCACAAATGGGAGCAGAAAGTGGTCCTTGGAAGTTTCCATGTTGAGCAACCGGAAATCGATACAGACCCTCCACTTGCCACCTTTCTTGGGTATGATAATGAGTGGGCTAACCCATTCGCTATCGGTGACTGAATAGATGAATCCTGCCTTAAGCAGTTATTCCATTTCATCCTTTACTACTTACTTCAACTTGGGATTCAACCGTCTTTGTGGCTGTCGCCGTGGCTTCATGGAAGGGTCCAGGTAGATCCAGTGCTAGCAGATCCTGGGATCAATGCCAGACAGCTCAGGATAGGACCATGCGAATGCAGCAACCCATTTATTTACCATCATCAGTAATTTCTATTTCTATTCGGGCCCAAGGGCAGCATTGATAATTACCAGCTTGTCATTTTGCAGGAATGCATACTATAAGTGAGTTGGTAGGGATTTTAGTTCAAGGGGCTCTTACTTGAAGCTCTCAGGGATCTCTAGTTTTCCCCAGTCATCAAAGTCATCAACAGTGGAGGTCTGTTGATGAATATCCTCCATCACATCCATGTTGTCAATATAGGCTTGCACTAGCCCCTCAGACGATTCCATGCATATTGTGCTACTGGCAGGATTAGCTGTCAACCACTGGGTGCCTTCTTGGTTAGTGGCTGCTGTGTACAAGCACTATTGAATTGGTGATTTCTTGGTACACCGAATACATGCTTCAATGGATGTTCTCTTAGTAGACCATAGTTTCTGCACACAGTTGCACCCCGAGTCACTGTATGCGATGCATGGAACTCTTTTCTTCTTAATCTTCCTGAAAGGATTTTCCTTTGAAATTTCTAGGAACAGATCTCAGAGTCCTAATCGTGCATCCACCATGCTTAGCCAGGCTCTTCCCATGATGATTGGGAAGTTCCCTTTATAGTTTTCCACGTGGATGACCAGGAAGTCAGTAGGGTAGGACCACCCACAAACAGTAGTCACAATGTCCTCCACCAAACCTAAAGGAACGATGATGGATTAATCTGCTAACTCAATCTAGATATTACTCTTCTTTAGCAAGGGTAGGTTCCAATTCTTGTACATGTCATGAGAGATTAAATTAACCCCTGAACCTAAGTCCAGAAGAGCTTTGCATAGCTTGTTCCCAGCCACCTGAAGATAGATTAGGGGGCTTCTCAGATCTGTTAATTTCTAGGGAAGAGAATTAGCTTTGATCCAATCGGTCATGGCATGCGTGAGCATGATCGTCTCGATGTTGGATTGCAGTGGAGTAGAGGATTGCTCGGGTAGTATGATGGTAGAGGAATTGGTAGGTTCAGAGGCACTAGCCACAGGCGTAGGTGAGGGTGTGTTCGGATTATTGGGTTGAAAGAAAGGATGTTTACGTGGTTTCGATTCCGGTCCACTCAGCCTAGGTGCCAATTGTAGATTAACAGCCCTTGTAGTGTTTCGTTGTTGTGGCTGTGGCGGTATTTCTCCCTGCTTAGATGTAGCAGGTGGAAACTCAGAGGGATGATGTGGAGGAGTGGTTGAAGAAGGTGATGGAGGGTAGAAGAGGTGTGGATTTGTCCCCCTAGGTGATGGAGATGGATGTATGAAATATTTAGGGGGATGGTAGTAACTGGGAAAGGCCACGTGACTAGAAAACTTTCTTGGAGAGACGAGCTGCTAAACATAGTACCCATAAGGATCTGACTACTTGTAAGGGTACTGTTGCCTTGGAGGTGGCATCCCCCACACTGGTGGTTGCTGCCACTATTCGAAATACTTGTACGGTTGCAGAGGTGTTCCACTTGGATAATATCCTTGCTGCTGCTAGTGGAATCACCTGGGGTTACCTTGTGGATAAGGCAACCTTTGAGGCGTCTGCCTTTGCACCAAACGAGGGTTCAAGGCATAGATCCTAGACTCTCGAAGGTGGGACACCACAGGACAACATCCCTTAGGATGTTCATATTAGCATATGCCACATCCATCATCTTCCTTGGTGTCAAAGTCTACAACCTGTTCTGCTACAACAACTTTTCCCTTACCTTTGTGTTGGGTACGTTCAGCTCCCTTCTTCCTGCACTAATCACGATCACTACCCAAGTCTTTGGACTCTTCTATAATTTTCAATACACTTTGGAATTTCTCATCCAAAGAGTCCCACATTTTATCCACCTTTGCCAACATTTTAGATGTAAACTTTTGTAATGGCAAAGTCTTCCGGTTCACCGCTACTTCCAATGGTGACTCTTCGTCCTCATCACAAAATCGGACCTCCCTCTTCCTGAGGGAAGGGTCCTAGTTGAATTCTTCAGCACTCTCCTTTTTTTTGAGTTCTCCGTCCTCTTTGGCCACCTGATCACTGAGGTGCTGAAACTAATGGGCCCTTAGCTCTAACAGCCACCCCTTAGCATACACACCAAGTGTCTTTCTCGTTTCAAAACAGAGCCCACCAATAATGTGGTGAAGCTGTGCCCGCTGAGAATAACCATGACTAGGGCACCGATGCAATAGTGAGTAATACCTGCTCATGGAGGCATCCAAGGGTTCATGATTCCCTTGTTTCAAACCTTGGATTTACCATCTCAAATTTGCCACTCTAGAGTACGTTTGATATTTTTCATTAAATATTTCAAGCATCGTACTCCATCTTCTGACTGATTCCAACTCTAAGGACTGGTACCAACTTTCAGCTTCTTTGATGAGTGTTCGGGGAAATAGCTTCAATCGTTGTCAATCATTATCAATATTTTGCAGGGTGCAGGCATTACAGAATGCCTACAAGTGGGTCTGCGGATCACAATTGTATCCCCCTTCAAATCTGGGGATGTTGTCCATGTCAACACACTTGATCCGATTGTCCTTCATGTGCCTGCTTGGAATGTGAACTACCTCTACAATTTGGAGCATGCTCCAAGTAGCTAACAATGGCTCATCTGAATCATAGTCCTATTGGGGACTATGACATCTGTGATGATTTCTACTTCCCCTTCTTTCATGCTGGCGAGGGCCACACGATTAGTCGCATGCTCCCTCACGTTTCCTCTCTTGAACCTACCTACCACCATCCTTTCTCTCCAGCCTTCCCTTGTGATGCTCAAAGCCTAAGCTGGAGGAAGGTGAAGGAGAGGTGGAGGACGGAGAAGAAGGAGAGGCATCACCACCACTCCAGCGGTGATCTCCCCATCTACCCTAGTGAAGTTCGTGGTCATCTCCTCTAGATTTACTTCATGACCCACCATCCCCTTGAGGATCGTGGTCACTTGGAGGTTTATTCTAGATGACTGACTAGAGGATCTACAACCCCAGGTGAAGATCGGTCAAATGAGTATCATGAAATACAAGATCTCCATCGTCTTGTGGCCCTTGTGAGAATAAGGGGTTACTGAAATGTTTCCTCTTCTGTTGTTCATATGGCTCGGCCTACTGTTGATCTCTTATCTGTTGAGCTTTAGTGGGACGGTAGTCCTGGTAGTCATGGTCCTCCATGACATACTCTGCCACTTGATTTCGGATGCCCAATCTGCCCAGATTATGGTATAGCATCGTAGGAGCTGCTTGGTTAGGCGGTAGGACGATGCTACCCTCCATGTCCCGTCATTGAAGATGCTCATCCTAATGTAGGATGAACGTGAAATCAGGGACATATTCATTGGGATGTTTGTACACCACCCGACATTCTTGCAGCACTGGTGGTTCAAATGCATCTCTCTTGTGAGAAGACATATTGGACATCAGATGGTCCATATAACCGATGTACCTTAATTAATTAACTTAAATTCGCCTAGCATGAAAAAATGTTTCTATCCTGGGTCTGATCCAACGACTTAAATGATAATTTCACTAAAGTCAAATGACGCATGTAAGACTAACAGTCCCTGGAAACAGCACCAATGATGAGCGGCTAGGTATCCCTATACCCAACCATACGAATCACGAGCATTCATGTGTGACTTGGTCAAAATCCACAGACTATAAGCAATTAACATACACTAGACTTCTAACCCGTGAAACCTTGGGTTGGAACGGTCGTTGTCATCCTAATCTCACTTGTGAAGTTCTATTACGTTGGTTAAGTGAGATTAAGGCTAATGATTTTTATATCTTTTTAATTATCTTTTTTGGCGATTAATTGAANGATTGAAATTATAATAATAAAAACATTAATAATCAACAAGTAACTAATAAAGCATAAACGAATGATTAATAAAGCATAAACATTTTAAACTATTAAATGCATGAAACAACTAAGTCCAAATGCTACAAGGATTGCATGAACAGTTCGTCTTTATTGTCGTCATGCCAATGGGCTCAGATACATCAACGCTCGAATAAAGATCCGATCGCTTTCCATACACCTATTGCGGGCACTTGGTAAATATTCTATCTCTTGCGGGAGAAAACTACAAGAGCTTCGCTATAACTACTCAAAAAGATGTCTAAATGAGGTGGAAGGCCCTCATATTTATAGATCCGAGAAAGGGGGCTACGTAAACGGGGCCACATCGACATAGGGTGGCTACATCAATGGGCCTGTGTCGACGCATTGACTTTTGACACTTCATCAGGTGATAAAAATAGTAAGTTTTTGGTTTACTCTTTTAAGGTTATTAGTGTATTTTCCTTTTATGGAAAGTATGTTGGGTTCTATTGTACAACAAAAAAATGTTATTTTTCAAAAGATACATTGGTTATTTTGGAAAAGCAATGTTGGGGTTTGTGGGAATGAGAAAATGTAGTTGGTCCACCAAAACTACGCTAGGTAGTTTGGTAAAAGGGAAAAGTTGGGGGTATTTAATTTAATTCTTAATTAATTAAATGAAAATTCCAGTAAGTTGAATTACCCAAAGGTGTAACTAGCTATGGCTAGAAAAATAGTTGAAACTACAATTGTAGGTACATTGCAAGTTGCAATGGGAATCGTATATATTGCACTTAGAAAAATGATGTGATAGTTTTTAACTTGGTGACATCATCTACACTAGCTTTACTAATAGGATCTATGCTAGAGGATGTGTAGTAGACCATTGTATTACCTAGCCAATTATGTTGGAGTAGGTGGTGGAATATGGTTTTGATTAATGAAATCAAGTTGGGAATATTTCCTCCTAAAGGAGATACATTAGTTTTGAAGAATTGAATGTAAAATTTTTGGTTTACCAAGGATTATATTGGAGTCCTAGAAGTGTCTACGCTATCCTTCTACAAAATTTGATAGTAGATGGATTTGGGTGGTTATAAGAATCTACATTAATCCTTAGATCTTAAATGTAAGTTCTAATAGGTAGAAGTCATAGATTTCAATGTAGACTAAGCTGGTTTCAAAGAATCTAGTAATTCTTGTTAATGAGTAGCGAGGTGCCTCCAATGCCCAACCATACGAATCACAAGTATTCATTCATGATTCATTTGAATTCCATGGATGGGACTAGTTGTGGTATCTAGATGGTTATGCCTTGATCGTAGTTCACTATCTTCCCACTTAGACTATTAGTAACTTTGTCACATATGGTTTAGTCCAAAGTGAGGCATATGATTCTTGATGTTATTTTGGCCTTATTCTACTTCTAATGATAATAAAGAAATTATTTATTTAAACTAATTAACAATGGAAAGTAAAGTCTAAAGTGGCCTATGGATGATGAGTGTCCATTCTCAACTTGTTGTACACATCTTGAACCCATGTATCCACTACTGAGATTACTAAGCATTATGCTATCAAGTGAACCAAAGAATAATGCTGTTGTGATTACCAAGAAAATACATGTTTATGCTTGAAACTGGTCATGTTCATTTTGCCAATTCATTAATATGCATGGAAACATAAATATTAACTAAGTACATGAAACATAAATTGCATGGAAAGTAAATTTAATCTAAGTCAAAGTGCTATAATGAATAAGAATCAATCTTGATCTTATGGTCATTTATGGAATGTGTCTAGGTACATTGCCACTCAAATAAGATTCCATACAATTAACTCAAATCCACACTACAAGTACTTCCTAATTGTTCTCTAAGACTACAAAATAAAACAACAAGAGTTTGGCTACTCTATTAACCAAAGAATGCCAATACACGGTGGGAGCACACATATTTATAAACTTTATTGTGGAGCTACATCGATGGGACCTCATAAACGTAGTAAATGCTACATTGATGTGGCCCCATAGATAGGGAACACCATGTTGATGAGGCCACATTGATAAGGAACCATTAACGAGGCCACATTGATGAAGACTCATCAACAAGGCCACATCAATGGAGGTCCATCAACATGATAGTTTCATGCTTCATCATACCCCCATCACTAAATGAAAACTCATCATGGGATTATTGACTCACACTTGACATAACAAACTAACATAACAAAGCTAAGTGTTGCATTATAGAATTTTATTCTAGTGGATGTATAGAAAATGATAGAGTGAAAAAAAGACTAGATAGGCATTGAAAATGATTCTTCTTGTTGACAATAGCAGTGGCAAACTTCCAACCTTGATTGTTATGTTGATGTTTCTCTAGTTATGTGAAACATTCTTGAAGGATGGATAGTAATTTCTTCTTATCATTCCATGGATCTAGCAAACATGTGGTGCTTAAGTTGCAATCTTGTATTTGCTATGATTTTTCCATAAGCATATCCTTCATTGTCCCCCTCTTGGCTTCATTTTTGTGCTTGGTAAAAGACCTTCTTCCTTAGGTGTTTCTTTTAGCATCACCTATAGTCATCAAACTATCAACATTAGTTTGGTAAATTTTCCTAAATAATTAACCCTTTTTAGACCCCTTAGTTTTTGTTTAAGCATAAGGTAATGATCGCATACTATCCTAAGGCTATGAGGTAACTAAAATCATCAAGTTGTTCACATTATTTTGATTAATTACTATTAGTTACCATAATGTTCAAAAATGGGATGTTAGAAAAATTTCAAAGTAGACATCCCTAGCCCCCATGACTAATAAGTGTAACTTCATACGAACAAAAAAAAAATTTGAATAGTTGAAATAAAAGGTTTGATTTAAAAGATGCCCAAGAAATATTAGTGGATATGAAAATAGAAAAATAGGAAAAATTAATGAAATAGATGAGAAGTAATCTCAAAATTATGCATAAATTTTGAGAAGCCATCACTAATGTTCTAAAAGATGTGAAGGTTAGTTCAAAGCCATTATTAAAAAAAGTTATGCAAGTGGGTACTCCCTGAAGTAGGATCCTATCATAATGCCTTTGCATAACCACTTATATAGATGTTCATGGTTACCCAAGAAGTTAAATGTAGATCATGTATTTATTCCAAACAACACACAACTATCATGGTTGGGATGTTGCATTATACTACATAAGACCAAAAGGCTCATAATCACATGTAGTAATGAGGTGAATAATGGAATGAGAAGGGATTGTAAAGATTAGGATGTAAGATACTTAACCATGTTCAAAATAGGTTCTTATGATAAATGTGATTAAAATGATCATCATACCTATCCATCCAAGTTTAATCCAAGCCCATATCATGAATGGTGACCTCACATTAATGTGTTCCTTCCTATTGACCATCATGAGTCCATAACCACCTCAAAGAACAATCATCACTCCAAAAAGAAAAGAAAAGAGAAAAAGGAAGGAAGGGCCTTAGTTAGAGGGGTGTCTTCAAGCATGGGTAACATGTCTTTTCAACCCCATGACCATTGCTTGTAGCCCATTATTGTATCTAAGGAATGTGCTTTGAATTCCCATTATTGTTTTTTTTCCTCTCTCTCTCTCTCTCTCTCTTTGTTTTGTTTTTTTTCCTTTTTTGTTCTTTTTTTATTTATTTATTTTTTTTATTTTTTTTTGGTTTTTTTTATGCAAACCACATCATGCAATGACTTTATTCAGCTTCCTATTAGTGGTTAACATGGAAGAGTGATTATACATTTCAAGAGGAGTCTTAAACCACATGAAGGAAGACAAGAAGAAAACCTAACAAATCCCCTTAAGGTCACACCCATACCATTCCCACTTAGTCATTCTCTCTTTATTGAAGGTACAATGATCATTGATGAATTTTAGTTTTATAAAAGAAAAACCAAATTATTTCCATGAAAAAGACCTTTTATTCAAAGAACTAAAGGGATGGATGAAATGGTCTCACTACTTTACACAATTACTTACCCAATCATCTTGATAACATATAACAAAAATCCAACACATAGCATTGACTTCTACATCATGACTTGGCAATATTATTAACAAAAACATGAAATACATTCATAAAACATAAAGACAATGAATCAACAAAAGAGAAAAATATTTTAAAAAATAAAAAAAATTAAGAAATGGAAAACATATGAAGAATCAAAAAGTTTTTGAAGAAATAGGAAAATGATAAAAAATTATAAAACAAAAGAGGTAAAAAATACTTATTATTTATTAAACTAGGATGGAGCATCTTTTCCATGACTAATCCTATGGCTGCACATTTAGGAGATGGACCACACAATCCCCTAGTTATACACCACCGGTTTCCCATCTATCACTGTTACTAATTTAATTAATTGTGCAGTAGGACATCTAACATTAGTGATAGTCTCATTTGAATCATTCGTAGATGTATCTTCATCTAGATTCCATTTTGGGGGATTAGATGTGCTTGCTTCTTCTTCTTCTTCATTTTCTATTTTAATTCCCAAGTCTCCATATTTAATATCCTTTTCCAATGTATAATCAGAGTGTAAGATATATGCATCTAAGTCCTCCATTTGGTCCATTTTCTTAAGTCTAGAACTAATAAGTGAATCAATTACCTCCATGCATCTTTAAAATAATTTTATATTCTCATTTTCAAGCCACCAGTTGTCTTTTGGTTTAGTGGCTACTACGCATATTGGCTTTTGCTCACACACTTACTCCTAAAATTTATGGTGGATTAGTATAGGGGTTCTATTAATATTTCAAACTTCCAGCCCACAACTACACCCTTTATCATATTAGTTATGCATGGATCTTTTTTGTCTCTCCATAGTGCTAGGTTCATCATTTCTATCAAGTGTTGGAGTAATGACAGATGTTGTCCTTTGCATACGATTGGAGGACATTGGTTATGAAAGGAAGGGTGTTACACTTGATTGGCATTGTGCTAGTTTGGATGAGTTAGTAGGTCCACAAGTGTTGTGATTATGTGTGGGAACCGTCCTAAAGAAAGAATGTTTCCAAGATTGTGGTGGAGATCTCTTGCATTATCATTTCTGTGTATGTTTGTAGCACAAGTGGCATTCTCTCATTGATGTCATGGTGTTGAACCCTCTTGTGTTGCTGGTGGTGACATATGGTGGAGAGAAGTATGAGAATATTGAGTATATGATGAAGGATAAGAGGTGTGAGGTGGTAATATTATGGAAGATGTTACAAGATGATATTTAGGAGAGTGGTAGTAGTGATTTGAGGTAGAAAAAGTAGAACCAATTGGGGAAATAGGTTGTTGAACATAATAATTGTACATGTTTGGTTGACAATAAGGGTAGTGTTGGTTTGATGATGGCCTCCCCCATGACTATGGATTTTGCCAATGTGTTAAATGCTAGTGTTGAGGCTGGTAAGAAGTCCCACTAAGAGGGTACAGTTGGTTGTAGGATTATCTATAATTACGTGGTGAGAAAGATAATTTCCTAGGCATTTGCTTTTGTATAAACTTGGGATTTAATGAAAAAACCCAATACTCATGTAGATGTAACATGACTGAGCAATAGCCCTCCAAATGGTCATATATGTAGATGTCACATCCACCATCTTCTTCAATGGTTGAGTTTATAGCCTCTTCTTCTACAGCCATTTCCCCTTTCTGTCGATCAATGTTCTTACTTGTCTCTTGGTCCCTTTTCTTCCTTTTGTTGTAATCACTTGATTTGTTTTACATTACTCTCCCCTCTGCGATTTTTACAAAAGTTGTAACTTTCTCATTTATCCATTCTAACATCTTATCTAACTTTGCTTCAAGCTCATCAATAAAATTTTGTATTGGCAAGGTTTATTGTAAAATCAGCTCATCGAGAGCTACCTCTTTTTCCTTATCATAGATATGGACCCTCTTCTTTTAAAGAGTTGGGTCCTAGTGATATTTCTCAACATTCTCTCATTTACATAGCTCTCCTTCTTCTTTTGCCCCATGCATGATTAGCTTTTGGATCTAATGGGTTCCTAGTTCATATAATTGACCTTGAGCATGCATCCCAAGGGTCTCTCTTGTTTGACTACAAAGCTCGTCTATGATGTGAAAAAGTTGCTCTTCTTGAAAGAAACAATGGCATGGACATCTATTCAGTAGAGAATAGTATCTATCTAGGGCCATATCTAAGGGCTCATGTTGTTTTTGTTTCCATCCTTGGATTTGTTTCCTTAGGTTGGACACCCTTCCATAGGTTTGGTATTTCTTTTTGAAGAGTTCTAGCATTGGGAACCACCGATGAATTGAATTTGGTTTCAAAGATCTATAACACAACTTGGCTTTGTCTATTAGTGTCCTAGGAAAAAGCTTAAGCTTTTGCCACCCACTTTCAATGTTTTGTAAACTGCAAGCATCATGGAAGACTTACAAATGATGTTATAGATTAGAATTATAGCCTCTAACAAATTTAGGGATGGATTTGCTATTGTAGTTTTGACCTGTTGCAGTGCCGCGGCAAATGATCATTTGGTGGCACGGATCCACCTCTTTCTCATGCCTTGCACGATGGATTATCCAAGCACTACTGGGTGATCCTATGCTGCATCATATTGGCGGATATGCTTAGTTTGCAGGGTGTAGGGTCCGTGTTAGTTATGATTTGTCATATCGCTTGTTTTGTTTTATTATTATTATTATCCTCAGACTTATTTGTTTAATCAGTAAGGTACCTTGTTTTGAACAGTACGCATTAATAAAACGCTCTGCATTCTTTGTCTTCTTCGGTGGCGGTCTGCTTTCACCAAGGATTTGGGTGCAGGCTTTGGAAAGGAAGCGCAATGGCCAGTCGTTGATGTGACAGAAGGGACACGAGAGGTGCAATAGCCAGGGGCTTCTGGGTTTCAAGGAAGAAGGAGGCCTTCTTTTTTGGAATTGGGGTGGTGGAATCAGCGAACTTGTTTTGGTCAGAACATCTAAAAAAGGAGCCCAGAGGAAAGCGGAGAACAGATCAGCGTGCCAGGGGGTGCTGAATTGTCAAGAGAGGTGTGCTCTCAAGGAGCAAACGCGGACATGCTTGAACTAAGACGCCCTCTATTTTCCTAATTAGATCCTGTGCTCATATTCAGCTAAGTTTCCTGTTACAACTTTTTTTCCCACCTGTCGTTTTTGTAGCCGAGAGTACTTATCTCTGTTGTGTCTGTTTTTTCATTTGTTGTTTCTGTGACTTTTTCATTTGTCGTTTCTGTAGCTCTGAGTACTTATCTCTGTTGTGTCTGGTTAAGGATTAAAGTTTTCAGCAACGCTTTGTATCTAGAGCGCATAAGTTCCCTTTTTTTTATTTATTAAGAACCCATTTGATGAATGGTCATATATTTAAGCTTTCTTATTGAACAATTAAATAGTTATTTAATTTAAATTACCCTTGCTAAATTTCCTGCTTAAGTTATGAACTTTAACTGTTGTCTTGTTTAGATTCTCGTCGATTAATCCACGTTATCCATTTATATGCTTAAAACACCACATTACCCTTCCAACTGAGACTATTCCCAGGTTTCATACCTATACATGAGGCACCCTAAGCAATAATTTCGTAAAACAAGTTTTGTAGATGTTGTGGCCTAATTTTTTTGCATCAACAATCTCCAGCGAGCAAAGCTCTTAAACATAGAAAAGAGAATATTTTAATGCACTTCTCTAAAGAATTCCACTTTTTAAATATATAGTGGTTGTAACTGCCACATCAAACCCTTAAGTAATGTACCGGCAAAGTATTTGGCATTAAGTTCCCCCTCTGTTTAAAGTAAGGAAATGAATATATTCCATCGTTCTTTTACTGAATGCGTTACGCTATCTTTTGAGGGAAGAGAGGCGAGGAACTAGCTTTGTCTGTGATTGCAGTCACAATCTGCAGAAGATGACACTGTTTGAGATGAAGAGGAGGGAGTTCCAAGGGTTCAGTTTCATGGACGATTATGCTCTTCCTGCAAAAGGTTACAAAGGCGCGTACATAAACGGATCATTTGCATATCTTAAGCCTGGAATGGCAAGGGACGAGTAGCTTGTGCTGGAATTGGAATTGAAAGCTTTGGCTACTGAAGAAGGACCGCTGGGACTGAAGCTCTGAAAGATGCCTTTTCTGCTGGACCTGGTGCAGATCAGTCATCCTCCACAGAATAGAAAACAACTTACTTTTGCCTCTACATCAGGACATGCCGATATTCCGAGTTCCTCTCAGGGTAAGAAGAAAGCTACTAATTTCTCTGTTGTGCTTCTAAGGATCGGCGACTTGGAGTATGCTTCACGGTACGAATGCGATCTGGTAGTGAAATGCTATTTCGTAAAGAGAAAGCTGGTTTGGGAGTTTCTACAAGGCGGTCTGAAAAGCAAGATCGAGATACAGTGGTTTGACATTGCAGGCCTCCAAGCCACGTTTCCAGACAACAATCCATCACTTCTCGAAATTGAGTTGTTGAGATCGCCAATGTTCTTCAAAGAATCAAATCCGCAGTTGAGAAAGAACACGATCTGGCAAGCAACACCTGATTTCACAGGCAGACAAGCAACAATCCACAGGAGGCACGTATTGTAGTTTCCTTATAGAACATTTAAAAATCACTACCTAAATTTGTACAAACCAAAAGCCAGAGTGACATAGGTAACATCATAAGCAAAGATGATTGGGGTAGGGTAGAATGCAACAGTAGCAGTAATGAGTTATAGTGGCTATGATATTGAGGATGCCATTGTTATGAACAAAGCCTCTCTTGATCATGGTTTTTGATCATGGTTTTTGACGTTGTATTGTCATGAAGAAGTATTCTGCAGTACTCAAGAAGTACGGAACTAGAACTCAAGATAGAATTATGGTACCGTCAAGTGGAAAGGGTGACGGTCGTATTCAA
Organism: Gnetum montanum; assembly: GCA_015680685.1. Taxonomy (NCBI): domain Eukaryota; kingdom Viridiplantae; phylum Streptophyta; class Gnetopsida; order Gnetales; family Gnetaceae; genus Gnetum; species Gnetum montanum. The sequence continues at coordinate 80,470 of MNCI01020848.1, read as the reverse complement.
GCTTTAGATAGTGATGGCATTGCAGCCCCTGGAGAAATAATGAGTCATTATGTATACATAAATATGCAAACACCCATCAACACTAACGTTGAGGTTAAAAATCCAATAGCACTGCCTCACAGTTCACATGAGTTTACCCCACAACCACACAAGGGACCTGAACCTTCGATTGTTGATAAAGTTATGTGTTGATACATAAATTTTGGTCATGCCAACATCCGAAAAACTCATTTAAGGAGACTATAGCCTAAGGCACCTCCTGTATGGGTACGGAAGCCTGAGAATAGTCTCAGCTGAAAAGAGCCATGTGACCAAGTGATAGAAAGATAGAGAGATAGAAAACATAGAGAGAGATAAAACATGAAAAAAACTAAAGGAGAGAGAAACAGGAACCACCGACAGGATGCATAGTTGTGTTGCCACAAGAATCATGTGTAGTTGCGATCAAACATCACCAATGCCCTGCGGACCGCCAACTGCATAAACATCATGCACAAATCCACCGTCCACCACATGCCATTTGCTGAAATAAAAGAAGATAGAGAGAAGATCCACCGACAGGATGCATGGTTGTGTTGCCGCAAGAATCATGTGTAGTTGCGATCAAACATCACCAATGCCCTGCGAACCGCCAACTGCATAAACATCATGCACAAATCCACCGTCCACCACATGCCATTTGCTGAAATAAAAGAAGATAGAGAGAAGATCCACCGACAGGATGCATGGTTGTGTTGCCGCAAGAATCATGTGTAGTTACGATCAAATATCACCAATGCCCTACAGACCGCCAACTACATAAACATCATGCACAAATCCACCGTCCACCACATGTCATGTACTGAAATAAAAGAAGATAGAGAGAAGATCCACCGACAAGATGCATGGTTGTGTTGCCGCAAGAATCATGTGTAGTTACGATCAAATATCACCAATGCCCTACAGACCGCCAACTACATAAACATCATACACAAATCCACCGTCCACCACATGTCATGTACTGAAATAAAAGAAGATAGAGAGAAGATCCACCGACAGGATGCATGGTTGTGTTGCCGCAAAAATCATGTGTAGTTGCGATCAAACATCACCAATGCCCTGCGAACTGCAAACTACATAAACATCATACACAAATCCACTGTCCACCACATGCCATTTGCTGAAATAAAAGAAGATAGAGAGAAGATCCACCGACAGGATGCATGGTTGTGTTGCTGCAAGAATCATGTGTAGTTGCGATCAAACATCACCAATGCCCTGCGAACCGCCAACTGCATAAACATCATGCACAAATCCACCGTCCACCACATGCCATTTGCTGAAATAAAAGAAGATAGAGAGAAGATCCACCGACAGGATGCATGGTTGTGTTGCCGCAAGAATCATGTGTAGTTACGATCAAACATCACCAATGCCCTGCGAACCGCCAACTGCATAAACATCATGCACAAATCCACCGTCCACCACATGCCATTTGTTGAAATAAAAGAAGATAGAGAGAAGATCCACTGATAAGATGCATGGTTGTGTTGCCGCAAGAATCATGTGTAATTGCGATCAAACATCACCAATGCCCTGTGAACCGCCAACTGCATAAACATCATGCACAAATCCACCGTCCACCACATGCCATTTGCTGAAATAAAAGAAGATAGAAAGAGGATCCACCAACAGGATGCATGGTTGTGTTGCCATAAGAATCATGTGTAGTTGTGATCAAACATCACCAATGCCCTACGAACCGCCAACCGCTGTTGCCGCACATACTGCCAACCACCTAGAGAAAAAGAAGGTTCAATCCATGGCTTTACGGCCCTGGCCTCATTGGCCTAGGGCTTCCTAGCCTGACTTCTCCTCCTCTCCTCTTCTCAACTCCATCACCTTGATGGCTTTTTATAGCCAATTTTAGGGTTAGGATAACCCATCTTTTTTTTTTCTAATTAATTTTTTTTTATTTTTTTATTCTTCTTTCTTTTTTTTTTAAATAAACAAAGGCCCCATGCCAAGCATGGCCGTGTTGGTACCAACATTATGTTGACAACTAGGAAAGATAATATTCCAATAAAAGTTTTGTTCCTTCAAACTCAGAGACTAGATCTTGGCTAGATGATGAGACGCGGTTTGCATAGGCCGCGATATCGCATACGCAATATCGCAGCCGACGCAATATCGCATCCCCCGCGATATCGCATCCTTCCCTAAGATATCGCATATGTGATATCGCAGTCCGTCGCCATGTCTATAAATAAAAGGCGGCTCTCCCTCATTTGGGGATCCCAGTTTTAGAGTAGCGAAGCTCTGGCAGTTTGACCCCTCCAGAGTTAGATTTTTTTCCCATGTCTGCCCGCAATTTGGTGAATGTAATTGTACGGTGTCTTTATTCGAGTGTGCCGTACTTGGACACGCACATGACCGGCAATAAAGATCGAGATTACTTCATCATTGTAGCATTCACTTAGTTTATTTATTTGTTATTTATTTAATGTTATTTATTGCTTTCGTAGCGCGGTGTGAGTACGACTTGACTACGAGCATCCACGGGTGTGTACGGCTAATTAAGGAATCGGTTACTCATCGCGATTAGTCTCTCACCCTTAAACTCCTAGAAGCGGAAGGAGTATGACTTGATTACGAGCATTTAAGTGTGACTACTTGGTAGCCCAGTGGTGTAGCTAGGGGGATCTACGCTTAGTAACCCAGTGGCATATTTGGGGTCTGCGCTTGGTAATCCCAGTGGCGTACCTAGGATCTATGCTTGGTAGTCCCAATGGTAGTCGTGCATAAAGTCCAAGATGTGTACGGTTGATCAAGGAATCAGTTGCTCGTCACACTTAGGCTAGATTAGATTTCTTTACCCTTTCCCTCATAGCTTAGCTTAGTTAATATTATTTTCCACTGCCATCAGGAGTAGCATTAGAATTAGAACACATCATACACCTCATCTAGACTAAACCATGCATGACATATGCAAAACTAGTCTAGGTGGGAAGACAACGAACTGTGACCTAAGGCTAACTATCTAGGTGCCACGACTAGTCCATCTGCGAAGTTCGACCGAATCACGCATGTGACGCTCGTTTCGTATGGTTGAGTGTAGGGGTACCTCGCCACTCATCACTAGATCTTGGTGACAAGTTTAGCAGGAGACACGGATAGAAGGGAGTATGTGGTAGTATGGTTTAGCAGCAAGAATTTTCATTTTCTGAATGTGCTATTTGCCTAGATTTGATCATGAATCCTCCTGGGTTTCCATGTCGAATGACTATAGGAAAAATGATTGAATTGCTTGGCGGAAAGGCTGGTATTCTATGTGGTCAATTTCATTATGGCAATGCTTTTGGAGAACCAAGTGGTCATGCTGAACAAAGTTGAACTATCTGTGCCACTCGTAGAAAACAATTTTTGTTACAGTGGAAATGATCTGATTTATTCAAGTATCACTGGATATCCACTCCAAGCGTACATATTCATGGGTCCTATATATTATCAAAAACTTAAACACATGGTTCTGGACAAGATGCATGCTCATGCCAGTGGTCCCAGAGTAATGTTAACGAGGTAGCCTACTGAAGGAAGAAGTCGTGAAGGAGTTCTGAGATTAGGAGAGATGGAACGTGATTGTCTAATTGCTTATGGTGCAAGTATGATGATATTGGAGCGCTTAATGATTTCAAGTGATCAGTTTGAAGTACAAGTATGTAAAAACTGCGCCTTGTTAGGCTACTATAATCACAAGCTGAAGATGGGTTACCGCACCGCTTGCAAAAATGGTGATCATATATCCACCATGAAACTACCGTATGCATGCAAACTAATGTTTCAGGAATTGCAGTCAATGAATAATATGTCCCGGCTGCAGTTGGCAGAAACATGATAGAAGAATTTAAGTGATGAGCTTTTTCTTACAGTTTATAAACAATATGAGGGAATCAAATAGTCATGAAAATTGTATTCTGCTATTCATTTTCAATGCTTGGATTCATCAAGGATTTTTGGGCCTCTCGTTAGTAGTTGATGAGCTATTTTGTACCCGTGGACAAAACAAATTCTTCTAAATGATTGTTGGGTAATTATTAAAAAAAATAAAAAAATACAATTATTATTTAAGAAAAAAGAGAATTTATAGGACAGTTATTCAGCATCCTATGTGTATAGAACAAGTGACAACTATACCTTTTAATTTCTATGGTTTTTGTAACTAATTTTAATTTTCTATGATGTTTGTAACTACCAATAAACCACTATAAAAAAGACTTCAAAGGTTAAAAGAGATGGGGAAAGAAACAGAGAAGAAATATTAAAGATTACTTATAAAATAGATTGCTAATTGCAACATTCACTCAGCTTCTTTTCTTAAATCTTATGAGATAGTTTTGTTCTCCTTTTGTCTTAGTTGCTTAGCTAATAGTGTAGATAGTATAGTGCTTGGCATTTAATCTTGGGATTTTTTTTATTANACTATTGACTAGCCATATAATAGCTTATATTTTTCTTTTACAAAGCATTCTTGGTAGCTTAATAGAAGTATCTTTTATGAAATTGCTTATTGAGCCTGGAGGGTTTGGACAATTTCTAACACCTTTGGTTGAATTGAAATAGCTATATTTTCAAGTGTTTCCTCATGTTCATTTTATCTCTCTTAAATTTTTTGAGATTCCACAAAAATTTGCCTTCTCTCTTATTTTCATTTAAAATCCATTAAATCTACCTTTATTTCTTTTTTTTTCTTTTTCTTTTTTTTTTGACCTTTTCTCTCTGAAAAAATTAGGAGTAGATTTCTGTAGAATTGTACTTAAGCAATGTAAATTAGGAGGCTTTAATGATGCACAATATTTAACAAAGTTAGCTAAATTTCTATTATAATAACCAATTATAGTTTAATACACAAACCCAACCATTACAACATTCATAACAACAAACACATATTTAAGCTTAGTTCACTCTATTACCATTAAGTTTATTTTGGAAATGCGTTGGTGTCTCTAGAAACCAACAAACACCTAAACTCAAGTCTGAAAGAACACCTTCATTTACCGTGATTCCAGTCATGAGACTGAAAGAAACTTTGGTGGTCCTAAATAGTCTCCAATAGTTCCCAGCGCAGCTTTTCTCAGTTCCTGGTACCTCCTACTTCTACTACTCCATCATGGTCAAAACTCTTAAATCCATCACAAACCCTCCTTTTCCCTCTTTCACCAAGCTCTCTCCTTCCTTCCTTCCACCTTTGTCTGTCTCTCTCTCTTTCTTGTGTTTCTTGCTTATTCATTGCAGCTCTTTCTTTCTTTAAGATATTCATCTTGCATTGCGTGACCTGATATGTGAAATTGACCTTAAAGTTGGCCGCCAGCAAAGCATCGTCATTGTTATTGATGAAGTCTTGAATCCATCTGGAGCTGGGATTTCTTTCTATCATGACGAACCACAACTTGCCGTTAGGAGGCTTTTCGCAACTATTCTGGAAATCACGTTAATCCATATCTGCAAAAACACAGAGCTTACGATTTATACTTTAATGACTTCATATCATTGAGACATTCTGGTTTCTGGGAAATTTCCTTGCCCTGCTCTATTCCTTGCAGTAAATTTTCTGTTTTTTCTTGCTCAGAAATCTAGTAATTTTGCCATACCTTATATAGGTATATGTGCCCTTCCTCAGAGCCTAGAGCTGAAAATGGCAAATTCATTCAAGTTTTGAACAATAATGAAGCAGATAGGAAGGATTTTGATTTGTCTAGATTTCTTTTTTTTTTTCTTTTTTCTTTTTTTTAAGATGAAGGATTTACTAAGAAAGAAATTTTGATATTTTGATATGGAGAATTTTAAGTAGGTAGAACGATTGTAAATAAATAGATGCATCCACCTATGAATATTCTGTGCTGGATGCCATGATAAGCCTTGCTTTAGGACCTTGATGCAGTCTCCACATTCACTTTTATAAATGCATTCTCAAATGTCCTTACATTCTTTCTCGCTTTGTAGATGTCAATCTAAAACCTCATTTCAAATTATTTAACACGCCGGGTTATTGAGGCAAGAGTTAGCTAAAGTGGTGTCCCAAATTCCTGTAAGTTTTAGCCTAAATTCGGCCAAAAATATGCTATGCAAGTTGTAGTAAGCATGCAATTTTGCTTCGCAGATTGGAGGGTTCAATGAAAATATGCTATGCAAGTGGCAAGCATGGAGAAAAGTAAGAAGACTTAGATCACAAAGCATATTTAGAGATTAGTTGTAAAGATTTTGAATATCTAAAGTATCAATCAAAAGATAAAGAAGATATCTAATTTCCATGCATTGAAAACATATGGTAGCCATGCTTCTCTTTTAAAGAGAAAAATAAGGAGGAGAGAAAAATAAGGAGAAGGAGAAGAATGTAAGAACTATAAAAGCTCATACCCTCCACACTTACCCTTTCTTCCATCTTTCCCATCCTATATCCCTTCTCCCTTTCAATATTAGTATTGTTGTTGCTACATGGAACTCACTACTTGGTGTTACTACCTACAACTTGTTATTGTTGGATGCTTGTTGTTGTTGCTAGTAGTAGTTGCTACTGGATGGTGTTGTTGCTTGCAAGTTGTTGATGCCACCTATGAGTGCTACTATGTACTACTGTCATGACTATTTGCAACTATGAACAATCTTGCTAAGCTCTTTCTTTTCTTTTCTTTTTGTTATTTTTTATTAATATTATGATCTTTTCAAGTTATTTCATCTACAATATCCTCACCTTCAAGTATTTAAATATTCTTAAATCTAATTTCTTCTAAGTTATTGGTCACATTCCTCTTCCAGCAAAACTATTCTTAGGCTAGTTGTGTCCATAAGAAAGGTACCCTAGGCAATAACCTTGCAACATCATGCACTTTTGAGCATTTTGAGTTAGTTTGTCTTGCAACCTACATTTCTGCATCAACACCCCTTTCTAACACTAGAAAGATGGCCACCATCATGGTCTCCCTCAACTAGCTTTATTCCTTTATTATCTTGTTTTTAGTTTCAATTTCTTGTTCTTTTTCTTCTTTCCTACTTTAATCAAAAATTATTTAAAAAAAATTAAAAGAACTTCTTTGTTATTAGCTTAGTTCATGGTTGGACCTAGTGAAACTCCTAGGCCTCAAACTAGAAAAATAGCAAAAAAAAAAACTTTCTAGCTAACCATTTTCCAAGTCATATTTCTACAAGACCTAGATCTAAGTTTTCACATTCTTCAAACATGGGAAACCCTATTTTTCAAACTTTGGTCAACAATTCTTTCAACTTTCAAAACTTCAATCCAATTCCAAAAAGTCTTCAACATTCTTACCTTCCTTTCAATTCCTCTTTCAATGATGCTCATCAACATCTTCAAAATTCAAGACATTACTAGGTATCCACAACATAGTTCAACATGATGTGGCCTATAGGCCTTTTGTCACTATCTTTTGAGGCACAACAACTCAATGATTTCTAACCCTTCTTAATTCATTAATCTCAACCTGAAACAACTTCAAATCATGTTTCCTCTCTCAATTCTACAAGTTCACTGGTCCTGCTATAGCTTCTAGTAACTTTACTAGCCTTTGAAAGCTTACTAATGAAATAATTAGAAATTATAATTTAAGATTTTTCCAATAATTGTCGTATGTTCCTAGTGAGATGCATCCACAACCAAAAGGAATATTAAACTTTTTCCTCTCCACCATTGATCCTTTGTTCCCATATGAAATTAAACATGATCCTAATATCAACGACTTGCAAGAAGCCATGTCCAAAGCAATTGAACTTGAACAAGTCACTCTCACACACTCCTTATAATTCTAATTCAAAACTCTTACCCTAGGTTCCCAAGCCCTAATAGTCTTGAATAATTTTCAAACTATCCCTCTAATTCTCAACTCTCTACTAAACATTCAAAGTCCAAATGCTTCATCTTCATTATTTCTTCAAAACCTTGGCCTAAAGGATAATCAATTAAATGCCTTAATCCAATCTATTATTAATCCTCCATCCATACCTTCCATTCCTAATCCTAAGACAACTCAAACTTTTAACTTACCTAAAGTTAAGAGTCAACCTCTAATGAACCTAGTCTTAACCACCCTATAAAAGCTTTCTAATGAAGTAAGTGAACTAAAACTCAATAATGTTAAAATAAGAAATCAATATAACAAGGAAAATGGAAACCTAGGAGAAGTAGCTCTTAGTGAATATTATAGGTTACATAACACTAGAGAACATTCTAAGAAGTCCTATCTTGAATTCCAAGCCTTATATGATGATATCACATAATAATTACAAAGCAATAAAAAAGGAAAAGCTCCACTAATGGTTCTAGAAATCCCAGTGAAACTAAAAATGAACCAATGGCATCTAATAAATCAATTTTTACATAGCTACGATATCAAGCATCCAATATCAGGGCACAAGCTATAATGTCAAATATTCATTATCGTGGACACATATAGACCTATCAATACAACAATTAGCTGCATAGTCCAAACAACAATTTCATTTCACCTTAGCAAAGCTCTGTTAGTTTGTTTTCTTAATTTTAGTACTTAGCACTTAGTAGTATAAGCTCGTAGTATGGTGTGAAGTGATTGTATGAAGTCTCTATTCGAGCATCTGATACTTGGACACAAGTGTGAAGGACAATAAATATTGAGATTTCTTTTTACCATTGTAGCATCCACTTAGTTTCTTTATTGTTTACCTAGAATAATGTTTACTATTTTCACTTAGTCTACTTATTATTGTTTTCTTAGTTACTATTTACTTTTCCATGAACTTTATTTTTACTATTGTTAAGAGGAATGGATAAGATTAATTCCAAGTGTAAAGTGTGATTTTTTGGTAACCCAGTAGTATTATCACTTGGTTCGCCCAGTAGCAAGGTCCTTGGTAATCCCAGTAAAAATTGCATAAGTCCAAGACATGTGTAGAGAGTCAAGAATAGATGTCCATCACCTAGGCTAAACTAGATTCATTTGTTGTTTACTTAGACTTAGAAACCTCTTTCATTTACCTTATGTTTACTGGAAGTAAAATGGCTAAAGCAACATCAATTATCATACACCTCACCATGAGCTAAGCCATATGCATTGATTTTACTAGCTCATGTGGAAAGACAATGATCATAAACACAAATCAATTACTAGCATAATCACATTTCCTTATCTACAGAATTCAACCATGCTATGCATGAACACTCGTATCTCATATGATTAGGTGTTTGATTACTCCACTTCTCATCATTGGCCTCATTACTAGGTGATGAGATGTGATATCACGCGTATGGGCTGCGATATCGTGTACGCGATATCGCATTGTCCCCTGCGATATCGTGGTACGCTGCAAAATCTATAAATAAGAGGCGGCTCTCCCTTGTTTCCTCATCCTAGGCTAGACAGTAGGGAAACTCTGGCAAATTGATCACTCCAGAGATAGAATATTTTCCATGTGCCCGTAGTAGGAGTCCTAAAGTGAACGGATCTTTATTCGAGCAAACATAATACTTGAACACAAGTTTGTGTACAGCAATAAAGACGAACTTCCTGGATAAACCTTGCAGTGCATGGAATAGGCTAATTAGGATTTCATTTATTATTATTTACTACTTTCCATTTACATGCTTTATTAGGACTTAAATCTTTCTCAACCCTTATCTCCTAGTTAAGTGCCTCAGTACGACTGCTTCAAGCATGTGCGTTACGCGTGGTGATCCTAGTAACAATTAGCATTTGGTAGCCACGGTTGCATCAATTTAGCGTGTGTACAGTAAGTGGGAATGGATGCTGACGCTAGGTTAATTTAGACTTAGTTCATTAGTTAGAGTTAGTAATTAGTTTCTTCAACCCTTCACCTCAATAACATAGGAGATAAAAACCGAAAAGACCATAAAAATCATATACCTCGAACTTACTTAACCATACCATGACAAATACAAGTAAGTCTGGGAAGACAACGAATGATTAACCTTAAGTGTTCCATGAGGTGTGTAGGCACTTAGTATATGGAGTTTGACTGGATCGCGCGTGCTACGCTCATATTCGTATGGTTGAGTGTCGGGGTATCTGGCCACTCATCATTGACGCTATTGTCGGGGACTAAGTGTTTGTGCGCTAAGTAGAACATAGGATATTACTCACATCGTTGGGAGCTTAAACGAACCCTTAGGGTTAATTAAAAGAAAAAAATTTATAACGGTCAAATAGCACATTGGATAAGACATCATGTCTTCTTCTTCTTCTCATAAGAGCACATCACCTAGGGATCATACAAAGAATAGTCGGCAATCAAAAACACATAACCTAAATCCACCAGTTCCTCAGCAATATAGGATGGAATATACTCATCCCAATGAGTATGTTCCTAATTTTACTTTTATCTTCCATCAAGATGAACAAATGCACTGGAGAGATATGCAAGGTAACATAGTGTTACCCCTGGATCGTGCAATCCCTAACATGCTTCTCCGTGCTTTGGCACAGATTGGCATGACAGAATTATATGCTGAATATGTTATGGGTGATTTTGACATAAGGGATTACCAACCCACAGATTTACAACGTATGAGGGACTCAAGGCAGGAGAGCCAGCATACTCTGTTGAAGGGCAAAGAGGTCTCGCACGTCCTAAGTGAAACTAGAGATGGTGAATCACTTATAACTGGTTTGCTATCAAGAGATGTTCCCCCTCCTAACAATAGTGAGGAGGTGGGGTATCAGAACCTACTATCCATGATACATAACCCTGGTTCTGATACCCGTGAACACCAATTGTTCACTGAGGAAATAACAAAAAATGACAAGGATGGGCACTTAAATCGTCATCACGATCGGGACCAAAGCCATAGAAGAGAAGGTAAGAAACATCGCCACGATAATGGTTCTCCTTCTTCTTCACCTTCTTCACATCATTCACTGTCTCCTTCCACATTAGGGCACAATCATGAAGAGCATAACGGAGAGGATAAAAGTAAGAAAAATGAGGGACCTCGACGAGAGAGTCGAGAGTGAGGACAAGGGCATGAACGAAGGGAAAGTAGGGAACAAAAAAGACATCATAGGCTTCATGAAAGAGATGATCATGACGAGCCCCTACTTGCAACCCAAAGTATGCTAAACATAACGGAGGCAGTAAGAATCCCAACAAGGCATTTAAAAGATAGTCGGATCAAGCGCTTAGACATGAACAACATCCCATGATTTGAAGGGGGATACAACACTGATCCGCAAAATCATTTACAAGCATTCCATGATGCCTACGCCTTGCAAAATATTGAGAATGAATGGTAGAAACTTAAGTTGTTTTCTAGGACGCTCATCAAAGAAGCAGAGAGTTGGTATCGGTCCTTAGAACTAGAAACCATCAAGAGGTGGAGTATGATGTTAGAACTATTCAATGATAAATATCAGACATACTCCAAAGTGTCTAACTTGTGTAAGCATATCCAAGGATGGAAGCAAGGTGCTCATGAATCCTTGGATGCTACCATGGGCTACTACTATGCATTATTGCATCGTTGCCCAAGCCATGGTTACGCACAATGGGATCAACTTTGCCACATCGTAGATGGGCTAAGGTATGAAACTAGGAGAACCCTTGGGACTTATGCCCAAGGGCGATTATCAGAACTTAGATCCCATGAAGGTCATCGCTTGTTGGAACAAGTAGCCAAAGAAGAAGGGGAGCTACAAAAAATGGAAAGTGCAAAAGAATACAATCGTGATCCCTCTCTTTGAAAGAAGGGAGTGAGATTTTGCAATGAAGAGGATGAGTCACCAATTGAAGAGTTGGTGAACAAGAAAACCTTTCTGCTTCAAAAGCTAACAACAGAAGTAGCAGCTAAGGTAGAAGAAGTATGGAGCTCCTTAGACAGTAAGATTGAAATTGTCCTAAAGATTTTAGAGGAGTCTAAGGAGGAACGAAGTAGTGACAAGAACAAGACAAAGCAGAGAGATTTAGGCCCTGCACGTGACAAGGGTAAGGGGAAAATAAACATCTCTGATGTGGTTGTGAAATCAGACATAGACGATGACAGTGGATGTATGCACTTAACTCGAGACTTAACATCTCTGATCCTAAGGGATGTTGTCTAATCATCTCACATCTACAAGAGTTTGGGGTGTGTGCACTTAACTCGAGACTCAACAAATGGTAGACACCCCATAGGTTACCTTATCCCCAAGGTAACCCAAGACAGTTCCACCAACCCTTAATGTACTATCCAAGTGGAACTCCACCACAACCCATCGAACAACATCAACAATGGCAACACCCATAGTCATGGGGGATGCCACCGTCAAAACATCAATACCCTTATCAATAGCCTGACCCTTATGGACATTACGTGTAGTAGTTGATTTCTCCAAGTGACTCTATGGGTCACACAACTCCCCAACATCGCTACCAATTTCAGGAGTACTTTAGGAGGACTCCTTCTCCTCTGGGAGACGCTTCATACCCATACCATCCTCCTAATCCATCCCCACCTCTTCCACCGGTAGTTCCCATAACACCTCCTACTCCAACAATGCAAGGGAAACTACCTACTCAACCACAGCAACGCCACGCTATGAGAGCCGTAAACATTCAACTTGCTGCTGGTTCTGACAACTGTAAAAAGAGAAGATCCTTCTTTAGAACTAGAAACCCAGATAAGCTCTCACAACAAGAAGCAGTTGAATCTGTGCACGCCTCTCCAACAATTAAGGCTTTGGTGCTCCCTTCAATCCAAAATCAGAGCTTAACACATACAATTATGTTAACACATACCATAATTGACTGGATCAAGGTAGGCCACCTTCCCAGAAAACTAACTGACCCTAGGAGTCCCTTAATCTATTTACAAATCACAAAAAATGAACCACATAAGGCTCTTCTTGACTCAGGTTCCAGAGTCAACCTGATTTCAATAGAGATGTATCAAGCCTGGAACCTGCTCCAACTTAATAAGAGCAACATTCAACTAGAGCTGGCAGACCAATCTATCACCATTCCCTTAGGATTGGTGGAGGACATTGTTACCACTATGTGTGGTTGGTCTTACCCAGATGATTTCCTGGTGATTGAAGTCAACAACAACGAAGGGAACTTCTCAATTATAATGGGAAGAGCATGGCTGAGCACAGTAGACGCATGCCTATGCATTCGTGATCTTTCCTTAGAAATTTCTAAGATAAACATTTATGGAAAAATCGAGAAGAGAAAAGTTCTATGCATCACATACAGTGATTCATCGGGTGATGAGATGGAGGGATGCTCATCTCCTCCATGTAATAGGTGTGCCCTTGAAACTTTGAAACAAAGATGCCTGTATGTAGCAACCACACAACAAGTAGTATACACCCCGTGGTTGACAGCTACTAGAAAGAGCAATCGAAAAATATGCATGGAACGAAGTGAGGAGATAAACCATGCCAACAATGAAGGCATAGATACGTTGGAATATGAGCATCGCCAACTTCCACCCCTTAACCTAAGATCATCAATTGTGAGAAGTTGGACACTTCTTAGAAATTCAAATAGGCGCTCATTATTTTGGATCTCTTCCTTTCCATTCAATCATGGGGGAGATGGCCACCTATGCTAATCATTTGGGGCCCTCAATTCTTTTAAGTTTTTGTTTTACAACATTTTTTTATGCGTTTTTGTTTTCCACGTTTTTGTTTTACAAGTTTTTGTTTTACACGTTTTTGTTTTCCATGTTTTTGTTTTCCAAGTTTTTGTTTTACACATTTTTGTTTTACAAATTTCTTTAACTTTTCTTATTTTTTTTTACAACTTTCTTTAACTTTTCTTGTTTTTGTTTTACAACATCGTTATACTTTTCCATTTTGTGTGTGTGTGTGTGCACGCGTGTGATCCACCCTATAAGTTTGTCACCCAATAAGTATTCTCCAGGATGGTATGAACTATTTTCTTGTTGATTGCTAATGTTTGGTTTTTACCTTTAAGTCACAATGTTGATACTAAGGTATGTTTCTTTTGATATGGCAGGCAATGAGTTCACTTCGTCCATTCATCCACAAGTTTCTATGGTCTCTCTCAACTTGGAAGTGTACAATCTCCTTTCATAATAAGAACATTATCGAATCGGTGATTAGGCATTTCTCAAACTAAGGAAGGACTCAAGGATTGAAAAGGGTGTGCCTTCAAGGGAACTAGATACATTTGTGTTGGCCATTCTCTTGGGTGCTTGGATGTCTTCCTTTTGAGTTTTCTTACCATTTCGATGTTACCCAATCATCAGGAAGCTGAGCAATAAAAATAACAAAGTCTTTGTATGGTGTGGTGCTCACGCATAAAAATACAAAACATAAAAAACCAAAAAAAAAACACAAAAAAAGAAGAAAAGTGAGAATTCAAAGCACACCCCTTAGAAGAAATAATTCATTGGGCTAGAAGCACTAGTTATGGAACTAAAAATGTTCCCTCTAACTAAGGTCCCTCTTGCTTCCCATTCTCTCATTGTTTTGTCAAAATGGTGGTGACTCTTGGGGGAAGTCATTCTTGTTACTTCAAGAGGATGGATTGGCCAAATGCATTAATGCGAAGTCACTGGAAGTGGTTTGTTTGAGGCTGGAGTTGGGATGAGATTTTCCAAGTCACTTTAATCATAAACTACATAAGGGGCTGTACACCACTTTGTTCTTGGGATTCCATTCCATTCTCTTTTTTCCATCCTTCTCTCCATTTTTCACCTCGTTGCCGGTTGTATCATTAGTGTATATATTTTGGTTGATGCATTGTTTTATTTTTGGTAAATTCTTATGGTTAAGACTTTAACTCTTGTTTCAATTGAAATTTCCAAAGCCTACAGACTCTTTGAATGTGGGTTTGTCACAGCATTAAGGGCATGAGCTTGCTTTGGGGAGGACCCACTAACATTCCTATTTAGTGCACCAGTTAAATTCTTTTCCCTAACATTTTTGCAATTAATTTTATTTTTTTCATTTCCATCTTAACATCCATTTCATCAATGCAATAGTTGTCCCTTTTTATCTATCTTTCTTACTCCTTTTCTTTTTCCATTCTAACGCTACTGGAGGTTCACGATTAGTCATGGGGGTACGGGGCCTGATTTTTTTGATTTTCTTCTAGCCCCAATTTTTTTGATTTCTTCCTAACCCCTACACCTTTGGTAGTCACCATTAATATACCTCCAGACCCATATCAGCCATACCACAACCTAGCCAATGTACTTACATATAAGTAAGGTATTAATTACATGATGATTCATTTACCCTTGCTAATATAAGATTGTGTTGTGTGTGTAGATGGCAATCATACAATAGCGGATTGGATCTCAAGTGAACACTTGGAATGGAGCAGTGCTGGAAGTAGCTATGCAAGGAGTAAGACCGATGGTGCGCTTATGGATGGACAACGAAAGGCGCAATCTTGGCGTTGACAGCGATAACACTTCTTTCTCTCTCTCTTACTTAGCTGCCAAATGAGGCCTAATGTAAATGTAATAAGGTATTCACTCTTGTTGTCATGAACACCAGTTTTGTCAAGTCTTGTAATGATGATCCATTCACATGTCATCCCATTGGTTCCATTCAGTCAATAATCCCATACCTTCCCAATATTTTCTAAGGAACTCGAGGACAAGTTTTCATTCAGTCATGGGGGTATGATGAGATGCGATATCGCATGGGCCATGATATCACGTACACGATATCATGGTATGTCGTAAAATCTATAAATAAGAGGCGACTCCCCCTTGTTTCCTCATCCTAGGCTAGATAGTAAGGAAACTCTAGCAGATTGATCACTCCAGAGATAGAATATTTTCCATGTGCCCGTAGTAGGAGTCCTAAAGTGAACGGACCTTTATTCGAGCAAACATTGTACCTGAACACAAGTTTGTGTACGGAAATAAAGAAGAACTTCCTGGATAAACCTTGCAGTGCATGGAATAGCCTAATTAGGATTTCATTTATTATTATGTACTGCTTTCCATTTACATGCTTAATTAGGACTTAAATATTTCTCAACCCTTCTCTCCTAGTTAAGTGCCTTAATACAACCGCTTCAAGCATGTGCATTACGCGTGGTGATCCCAGCAATGATTAGCATTTGGTAGCCATGGTTGCATCGGTTCAGGGTGTGTACGGTAAGTGGGAACAAATGCTGATGCTAGGTTAATTTAGACTTAGTTCATTAGTTAGAGTTAGTAATTAGTTTCTTCAACCCTTCACCTCAATAGCATAGGAGATAAAAACCAAAAAGACCATAAAAATCATATACCTCGAACTTACTTAACCATACTGTGACAAATACAAGTAAGTATGGGAAGACAACAAATGATTAACCTTAAGTGCTCCATGAGGCATGTAGGCACTTAGTCTATGGAGTTCAACCGAATTGCGCATGTTACGCTCGTATTCGTATGGTTGAGTGTAGGGGTATCTCACCACTCATCACTAGGGGACAAGTCAATGTATGATTAGTAATTGATTTTTTTAAAGTTCATTGTATCATAAATCCAAAGTAAAAATATTAATTTTTAATAATCCAAAATAAGTTGCACATACTTAACCAACATCTTAAGTCACAAACATGACCTCAAACAAAGATATATCACCACCTACCAAGGAGATAAGAAGAAGTAATGAAAGAATCATTAATGAAGAAGAATGGGGGATGCCAATGCAAACAAGAATCACTTATGCTCATATTGATCCTTATAATCTAGACTTCACTTTCATCTTTCATTAGGATAATCAAATGAAGTGGAGGGACATACAAGGCAACATACTCCTACCTCTAGAACATGCAACAATTATCATGCTCTAAGCTACCTTAAGGGGAATGCATCTAGATCACATGCAAAAAGGGTATCATGTGACTTAGCACATGACAAGACCTTATGAATCCACAAAGGAGAAAATGAGGAGAGATGCTATCATGGAGATCAAACATGTACACAAAAAAGGGAAGCAAGTCAACACTTCTGTTATCTTGGAAGAACTTGATGTTGATGTATTTATTTCATAGCAACTCCACCAAAATCATGAGAAGCCTTCAAAAACACTTATCGTCAAACTTCAAGAACCTATTAAAGCTCAACTTCATTTCACTCTAGCAAAGACACCTAAGAGGGAGTCTATTGACTCAAGGTATAAGTAGGACTCAAGGCCAAGGATTCCTACCAAATCCTACAAAGAAGCATATAGGAGTCATGAAAGGAGAACAAGTCGACATCATTCTCCTACTACCTCATTTGCCTCATCACGATCATCAGTGAAATCTAATAGAAGATAACACAAGAACAAGGACTACGATAGGGAAGAAAGGAGGACTCCTGACCATCATGATCAATATTCAAGACACTCTAATATAGAAGATGAAGAATATGAATGAAGGAGATGAAGGGATCGAAGAGAGGATTAAGAAAGGTATGAGCATAAAAGGGGTCATCGCTACAATAGAGCATACAAACTTTACCAAGATGATGAACCCCTCATGACAACTCGAAGCATGATAAACATTCAGGAAGCTATCCACATATCAATCAAGCATGTGAGAGACAGTGAAATCAAATGGCTAGACATGAACAATATGCCATGATTTGAAGGAGGCTATAATACAAATCCACAACATCATCATTAAGCTTGCCATGATGCCTATGCCC
This sequence comes from Gnetum montanum, assembly GCA_015680685.1. Classification (NCBI taxonomy): domain Eukaryota; kingdom Viridiplantae; phylum Streptophyta; class Gnetopsida; order Gnetales; family Gnetaceae; genus Gnetum; species Gnetum montanum. The sequence continues at coordinate 62,847 of MNCI01020848.1, read as the reverse complement.
TAAAAAAATTGAAGGTGATTGGCAAACATTGGAGCTATTTCCCAAAACACTTGTGAAGGAGGTGGAGTGCTGGTACAAGTCACTAGAACCTAAATCAATTAGACACTAGAGTACCATGCTTGAACTCTTCAACAATAAATATCAAACTTATTCATGAGTATCTAACTTAAGAAAATAAGTCTAATAATGGAAGCAAGGGACTCATGAGACCCTTGATGCAGTAATGACAAAAATAATATTCACTATTGCACAGATGCCCAAGCCATGAATTTTCACCAAGGGAACAACTTAGGCACATTGTACATGAGCTATGGAGCAAAACTAGAGAAACTATTAGGGTTTATGCCCAAGGTAGTTATCAAAAATTGCCACCCATCATATCCAAAGACTAATTGATCAAGTGGCAAAGGAGGAAGATGAGCTAAGAAAAATGGAATTGGCTAAAGAGTATAACAAAGATCCATCAATTTATAAAAGAGATACATGAGTCTATGATATACAAGAGGAGGAAACCTTAGATTAGGTCATCTAGAAAAAGACTCTACCAATCCAGAAATTTGTAAATGACATCACAACCAAAGTAGAGAAAATGTGGAATTTCATGGATGAAAAATTTGCAACCGCATTGAAGATTATGGAGGAAAGAACTATGCAAGCCTTTGAAAAAGGCAAAGATAAGAGGAAAAATACAAATTTTGGACAAGAAGGCAAAATAGTTTCAGTCACTGAGTGCTCAAACACTAGCTCCACAGATGAGGAAGGTTATACTATGTGTATGTATGAACATCCTAAGGGATGTTGTCTAGTCATGGCATATCTACAAGAGATGGGGGCATACACACTCAATCCTAAATTTATTCAAAAAGATATGTCCAAAATGTTACATTATCATCAAGGTAAGTACCAATAAAACCTCCAACCCATGTATTATCCTAGTGAAGCCTTATTGTAGCTACAAGAGTTGTACTATTAGTAGTGGCAATAAAATCAATCATGGGTCATGCCATCACCATGTCAATAATATTCATATCAGCAACTAGATCCTTATGGATACTATGTCCAATGTCTAATCTCACTAGCAAATGCAACTATTTAGACCCCATAGTATTATCCATCGGAATACCATCGACTGATGCCACCAAGGATCAACTCAGACTTGAACATGCATCCACGAGTAGCTGATTTTTCAAATCATAATCCAAATCCTTTACCACTAGTGCCACCACCTACTATGCAAGATGAATTGCCATCACAATCACAGTAGAGAAAAGCTACAAGGGTAGTGAATATTTAGATAGAAAATCCTACTAGCAACACTAAGGGTCAAATGAAGAAATTTCCTTTCTTTAGGACAAGTCCTAAAAAGGCTAGTAGAATTAGAGCTTCATTGAAACTAATTTCCCCTACCATATATTCTCTTACTACCAACAAGCTTCCATCATCATCTAATCCAAACATGCAAATTTTCATGCTTACAAAAATCATTACAAATTGGATAAAGGTAAGGTCACTCCCTAAGAAGAAAATTAATCTAGGAATTCCTTTGATTTATCTATGAGTAACTACAAATCTACCAAACAAAGCTCTATTAGACTCAAGTTTTGGGGTAAATTTGATCTCTTACAAAACATATCAAGCATGGAACATACCACCATTAAAAGAGTGAAACATCAAGTTGGAGCTTATAGATTAGTCTTTTGCCATTCCTTTGGGACAAATAGATGATGTAGTAACCACTCTTAATGGATGGTCTTATCTAGCAGACTTTCTAGTAATCAATGTAAAAGATGATGATAAAAAATTTTCAATTATCATGGAGAGAGCATGGCTTAGCATAATCAATGCTAAGCTCAGTATGAGGGATCTATCTGTTCAGATCTCTAAGAAAGACATGCATGGAGCCATACACATGCAGAAAATTCCATGCATTACTGTTGAAAGAAAAAGGTATAATCATGGACCAATTGTTCATAATGTCAACATACTCACTATACTAGTGCATAACAATATTGAAAAACAAATGTGTGTAAAAAAAAGAGCAAAATCTAGTAAACCAAAAAACACCCTATGGCCACTAACTAAGAACCTTCAACCATATAGAATAAGCATGGAATAATCTAACTCATTTATTAATTCCCATTCTCAAAAGATGACTCCAAATAAGGACCCAAAAATGAAACTATTAAACCATAATCATACACCAATAGGAAAAGAAAATAAGAACTTAAACAATTAAGATTTTATTACCATTAGAATTACCTGGGATAATAATAGAAAAGCTAAATCAATAAGGATGGTAAGTGAACCACTTAGAGTATATGATCCAGGAGATATAGGGAGCATTTTCCAAACACTCACGCATGAGTTAAGTCATGGAGGAGATGCCCTATCTTAAGTTTGAAATTAATAAGTGCTTTTCTATTTTTTGTTTTATAATTCTTTTCAATTTCTAATTTCTTAATATACCTTTTTCACATTCTTTAATGTTTTATTATTCTTTGATACTTTTCATTTCTTAAATTTTTGACATTCTTTTATATGTCTTTCAATTCTTTGACAGTTTCCATTCTTTTAACATTTTTTATTCTTTACATATTTTCACAATTCTTATTTTTTTTTCATTTCTTTTATGCCTTTTTCTCAAACCATTTGTAAATAATTTTGATTACTAATAAGACACATTACAAATAAAGGCAAGATGTAAAGTGAGGATTTCTCTATGTTATCAAGTCACAAGGGACTAATTATTTAAATAGTGAGCCACATCATCCATCCATCCATTCCATTAATAAAAGGTTCTTACCATGGTTGATGAGTGGCGAGGTACCCCTATGCCCAACCATACAAATCACTAAGGCATTCTCATGTAATCCAGTCAAATTTTGTGAACCTATAGTTCTCCAGTACACTAATTCTCTAGGAAGTGAAATGGGCATTGAGAACGTTCGTTGTTTTCCCAACTACACTTGTGAAGCTCAAGGATATGGTATAATTGTAATTGAGGTACATGATTTTTGTCATTTTTATGTTTTGTAAATTTAATCACCTACAACACGAATAGAAGGTAGAGGAATTTAATATCTAATTATTCTACTACCTAGCTAGCCTAACACAAGTACCCATTTCCACTTTCTACACACATCCTAAACACATATAGCACTACTAGGCTACCAAACATTAACTATTTCTAGGTTACCAAGTGCTACATGTATGCTTGACATGGTTATGCTTATGTTTATTAATAACTATAAATTAATTACTTAATTAAAGCACAGTGAAATGAAGTGCATGAATATTAAATGCATTAACAAAACATTTAATCTATTCTCAGTGTTGTAGTGATGATCAAAAGGATTCATTTTTATTCCCATCACACTGTTGTGCTCAAGTACATCAGTGTTCAAACAAAGATCTGTACACACTCAAACTCCTATTGTAGGAACTTAGAGAATATTCTAACTCTAGAGGAAACAAACTATAAGAGCTTCTCTAACTATGACAAAAACTAATGAAAAACTATATGAAAATTGTGAGCCCCAATGCTATATTTATGGGCCAGCATATACCCCATGATATTAGATATTCGACATTGCATCCTAAGCTTTGACATCATGTATCTAATTTTGAGGCTTCGATATTGAAAACATGATATCAGAGCTAGTCAAAACATGATTAATCATACCCCCACAACTGAATGAAAACTCATCCTTGAGTGAAGAAGAGGAGAAACAAGTTTCTTAAAGACTCTAACTTCCCAAGTATATGAAGCTACAATCTTTACAAAATTGGGTGTTCACAATAAGAGAAGGACACACCCTGGATAAAACTAACATCCAACACCTCTTGGTAGCTAAAGGGCAAGATAGAAGATCCAACAAGCATGAATGGTCCTGATTGTGTGGTACTACTGCATCATCCTTGGTGAAGATAGTTCTGCTTTGAGTCCATTCTTTCCACTATAATCATAACAAAATCACTAATTAGTATGCAATGTGTAACACATAGCTGTTAAGTACCTAGTCTTATCAATGGTTACACTCAACTAGGTTGTGATTGTGGTAGATTGATTCCTTTAGAAGTGTTAGTGGGAAGACTGACAAATAGGGTAAAATAGATAAGTAATCCATTAAATTTGAAAAAGTTCTACACAAGGAAATATTTGAAGAAAGTGTAAGAATTCACAATAATAAAAAGGAAAGTTCACTAAAAAATCTTATGAATATGTGCACAATTGGATATCATTGATGAGGTAAACAAAAGGATTTGATTGTAAGAGTGTCTAAGGATAAAGAACTTAACTAACCTAACTAAAAGATATGCAAGTGGGTCCTTTCCAAAGTAGGAAAATTCCTTTTATTATCCTTTCATAACTTCAAATCGAGAAGTCTGTGGGCCTTGTGGATAATTAATGGTTATGGTGGATTAAGTATCAAAACCTGGAAGAAACAACCTAAGAATTTCAACACATCAAACTAGGACATCAATCAAGAACATGAAACTGGCATTGAGGTGAAACATGGAAAGCATAAATGGATAATAAAGGGGGGAATGGAGTTCCTAATTAAGTTTACATAAAGTCCCTTATGAATTTTATGGTTAAATAACTTGATAAGATCCATCCTTAGTCTAGACCAAAACCAACAATATTCAGTGACTTCGCATCATCATTCTAAGACCAATCCACCCCTCCTAAGACATTAGAGTACTTCCACAGAACAACCACCATTTCTTATTAGAGATGAAAAGAGAAGTAGCAAGTGAGGAAGGGCCTTAGTTAGAGGGGACCTTCAAGCATGGGTAACATATCTTTCTAGTCCCATAACTAATGCTTGTAGGCCATTTATTTTTTCTAATAGGTGTGCTTTGAATTTCCATCATTTTTTTTTTTGAAATGGAAACCACACTATGCAAAGACTTATTCATTTATTTTGACTAAGGGGTGTGCTTTGAATTTCCATTATTTTTTTTTTCTTTTGAAATGGGAACCATACCATGCAAATACTTATTCAAATTCCCTTTATTGGTCAACACAAAATGATAAGAAATCGATGAAAACACACATGCACCCAAGCAAGCAAAAAGGCACAAAGAATACTGAATTCCCTTGAAGTCACACCCTGTTCAAACCTTTGAATCCTTCCCAATTTTAAAAACTACCAAAGTCACAAATTTGGTATAGTTTTATTAATGAAAAAGGAATTGTATATTTCCAGAACAAGAAAAACCATAGAGTGTTTGAATCAGTGGATGTTGTGGACTCACTACTTGTTGCATGAAAAAGAAACCATGTCCTAGTTATCAATAACAAAATTCATAGCTAGAATCCAAACACCAACAATCAAAGAAAAAAATAGTATATACCACCATCAAGTAACAAATTATACTATGCCTGGCACTTATTAACAAAATGTTAGAAAATCACACCAGAATAAAAATATATATATATAAGAAACTGTAAATATTTAAGAAATAACAAATGTGTGAATGATGTTGTAAAAAAATTAGAAAAGATTAATAACATGAAAATAAGAAGATGTAAAATAAATAATATGCAAAACAAAAAATGTAAAACAAAAATAGTTAAAAACCGAGGAGCTGCTTATGTAGTTAACATGAATGGTTATCTCCCCCATGACTGAGTTGAAAGAAGATGATCTAAAATATTGAGCATGGTTGTCCATCTGATGAGGTGTTTTTTGGCCTATGCTCATGGAAAGGTTGGACTTATTGTATGTTGACCAACTATTTCTTGTCTGGGCTTTCAGGTTTGTAGATCATCATGGTCCTAGAAGGAAAAGTTTCATAAATTATGTAAGGTACTTCCCACAATGTTTAGAACTTAGTTCATTGAGGTACATGTGTGGGCTTTTAGTAGAGAACCTTATCTCCTAGTTGAAGTTTGACTTTTCTAATTTTAAGATCATGGCACTTTTTGTTGTAGCCCTTGTGCAACTTGTTAGATGATAGGGTCACCAATCAATTTTTGTCTAGCAAGTTGAGACTCATTAACCTTTCTTTTTGTGCTAAACCCAAGCCAAGGTCGAGGTCATAAGCTGTTGAAAGTGTACATAGCTCAAATTGAATAGGAAGTGTTGGTAATTTTCTATACAAAAGCTCATAGGGAGAGTAGCCTATAGGAAGCCTATCGTTGGCTTTTGTGCTTTAGTCTTCCCTATATTTGTTGATAGTTCTTTTTAGAATCCTTGTGATTTCCTTATTGGTAACCTCAACTTGATCATTGGCTTAGGGGTGGTAGGGTGTTGTGAGTTTACATTCAACCCCAAGTGTTGCATGAGCTTCTGAAAGGTAGTGCATGTAAAGTGAGTTCCATTATCAAAAATTAATGCATGTGGTACATCAAATCTATTTATAACATTTTGTTGTACAAACTGAGTAGCAATGGAAGATGTACAATCAATGATGGTTGCTACTTCTACCCATTTTCTATAATATTCAACAACAACTATGATGTACACCTTTTCATTTAACATGGATGTGATGGGATCAATGAAGTCAATGCTCCAGATGTTGAAGGGTTCTAGTGGTTGAATCCATTATTGAGCTTTCTTCATTCAAGTAGTCATTTGGCCATCTTATTGGCATTGTTCACAAGAACAGACATATTGATGAGCATCCCTAAGAATTATTGGCCAATAGTACCTTGCCATCAGGATCTTAATGGCCATGCATCTCCTAGCATGGTGGCCCCCACAAGGACCATCATGAGCATCTTAGAGAACATGCAGTTGATCAGCATTAGGGACACACCATCAAACCAAACCATCAACACACACCTTATAGAGGTGTCTATTAATCTCCATGAATCATTTTACTTGGTGAAGAAACTACTATTTCTTCTAGTGATCCAACCCTTGTAGCATCTCTTAGATGAGAAGATAGGTAAGAATGCCATCATACCATTTAGGCTCATTGGGCAATTGTTTAGTTATAGCTCTAGCAAACAAGAGTTCATCAAGAAACATATCAAATAGCAAGCTCTCTTCCTCTTTGTTGTCTCATTGTAACTGAAACAAGTGGTCAGCAACCACATTCTTAGTATCCTTTTGATCTACCATTGTGAAATTGAATTCCTATAAGATCACTAACCACCATATGACATGAGGGCTCACCATTGGCTTGTTCATCAAGAAGTGAATAGCACTGTGGTTTGTGTCTACGAACACTTTATATTTAAGCACATAATGCCTGAACTTTTCTAGAGCAAACACTAGTGCCATCAATTCTTTCTCTGTAGTGGTGCAGTTTAAATGTGCACCCACAATGCTTCAACTAGCATAATGGATGTAATATGGATGTTTTTTGTCATCCATCTATGCAAGCATATCTCCAAAGGCATAATTTAATGCATCCTTCATAACATGAAATGGTTTAGACCAATTGGGTATCTATAGGATTGGAGTTTCTACAAGTTTCTCTTTTAGCTACTGCAATGCTTGTTTGCATTCAATGATCCAAACAAATGAAGCATCTTTCTTTATCAGCTCCATCAAAAATTTTGTAATCTTAGAGAAATTCTTTATGAATCGTTAGTAGTAGCCAGTATGTCCAAGGAATGACTGAACATCTTTGACAGTTTCTAGTTGGCGGGTTATTCCTTGGATGACCCTTTTTTTTTCGAGGTCAAACTCAATTCCTACTTGTGATATTAGGTGCCCCAATACAATGCCTTCCTAGACCATTAGATGAATCTTTTACTAGTTGAGCTTGAGATTTGTCTCAACAAATCACTTCAGTACTTGCTCAAGGCAATCTAGGGCCTACTCAAATGTAGCTCCATATATGGAGAAGTCATCCATGAAGACTTCCAGACACTACAAATTTTCCGTTGAAAAGTACTTAGAACCAAGCTTTGAAAGGTAGTAAGGGCATTGCACAGACCAAAAGGCATCTTGTGATATGCAAAATCCCCCTAGGGACTTGTGAATGTTGTTTTGGCTTGGTCCTCTAGTGTGATCTAGATTTGATTATAGCCACTATAACCATCTAGAAAACTATAGTATCAATGTCCAAATATTGTTTCTAATGCCTGATCCCCAAATGGCAATAGAAAATGGTCCTTGAATGTTTCCATATTCAACAACTAAAAATTGATGTGTAGACCCACCACTTGCCACCTTTCTTGGGCACAATAACAAGTGGACTAACCCACTCACTATTTGTAATGGGATAAATAAACCTCCCCTTGAGGAGTTGTTCAATTTCCTCTTTGATGATCTACTTTAGTTTGGGGTTTAATTGCCTCTATGGCTATCTCTTTGGCTTCATGACCAGATCAGTGTAGATGTGATGCTAGCATATCCTAGGATCAATCCCTATGAGTTCAGGATATGACCAGGAAAAGGCTACTAACCATTTTTTAACCACATGAAATAGCATATTTTTCTATTATAAAGTAAGATTTGCATTGATTATGATCGGCTTTCCATTTTTTAAGAACACATATTCCATGTTGGCTGGTAGAGGTTTTAGTTCAAGGAGATCTTGCTTGAAATTTTTAGGAATTTCCAACTCTCCCCAATAGGTATCATCATCAAAGAGTTGGTAATGAACTTGCTCTAGTTTGTCCATGCTTATGACATATGCACATGTCAGGCTCTCAAGTAGTTCTATGTAAAGTGTGCTACTCTTAGAATTAGCAATCAACCACTACATATCCTCTTATTGTATGGCTGCTACATATAGACACCTTTGAATTTCTGCTTCCAGTGCATACTGTTTGCATGCGAAGATGGATGCTTGTTTCACTACCAAGATTTTATACACATAATTGCATCCTATATCATTGTACATGATGTATGGAACTCACTTCTTCTTAATCTTTCTAAATTCATTTTCTTTAGATATTTCTAGGGAAAGGTCTTTAATGTCTATCCTAACATCAATAGTGCTTAGCCATGCCCTTCCCATGATGATTGAGAAGTTACCTTTATAGTTCTCCACTTTGATCACTAGGAAATTAGCATAATAAGACCACCCATAGATAGTGGTCATAATGTCTTCTACCAGTCCCAATGGAATAGTAATGAACTAGTCTACCAATTCTAATCTAATATTGCTTTTTATTAAAGGAGGCAAGTCCCATGCAATATACATCTCATGAGAGATCAAGTTGACATTAGAACTAGAATTAAGAAGAGCTTTGCATGGTTTGTTTCCAAAAATATACAAATAGATTAAAGAACTCTTAGGATCTACTAACTTCCTAGGAAGGTTTCCATAATGGATCCAATCAAATGCAATGTGAGTAAGCATCATAGTGTGGATCCTAGGCAATGTTTAGTTTGAAGGAGACTTGAAAGAATTTGATATAGAGAAAGATAGAGGAATAGGATTGTCAACTACAGGTGTATTTGAGGGCTTAGGAAAACTATGTGATTATAAGAAAGGCCTTTTCTTTGATTAAGTACTTGAACCACTCATTTCATAAACCAATTGTAGATTAATGGCCTTAGTAGCTTGCATTGTTGTGGTTAGGTTGGGAGTTCAACTTGCATAGGTGGAGTAGGTGGTAGTTGTGCAACTAGAGGAGGAAGATGTGTAGGAACAGAAGGAGGATAAGTGTAGGAGGTGGTATCCCTTCTTGCATGTGAAGAATGAGTTCAATAATAAATAGAAGGATGGTAGTGAGATTGGAAAGTAAAAACATGACTAGAGAAGTCATGTGGAGACAAGAGTTGCTAAACATAGTACCCATATGGATCAAGTTGTCTATAAGGGTATGTCTACCTTGGTGGTGCCAACACCCATGATTATGGTTGCTATCACTATTAATATTGCTCGTATGATTGTGGTGGAGTTCCACCTGGATAAAACTATTGTGGCAGATAAAACTACTAAGATTACCTTGAGGATAAGGTAATCTTCTAGATGTTTGCCTTTGTGTTAGTTGTGGATTCAAAGCATACACCCCATATTTTTATAACTGTAACACTATGGGGCAACATCCCTTAGGATGTTCATACTAGCAAACATCACACCCACCATCATCATCTAATTCCCTTTCTGCAACTTCTTCTATTGCAAAAATCTTGCCCTTACCTTTTTAATTGGCACATTCAACTTCCTTGCACCTCCTGTGCTCACAATCACTACCTCATTCTTTAGACTCTTCAGTAATTTTTAGGATAGCATAAAATCTACTATCCATGGATTCCCATAACTGATCATCCTTAGCTATAATCATATTGAAATTTTTGAAGTGGTAAGGCTCTCGTATTCACCATCTCATTAAGTGTTGATTCTTCCTCACTATCACAAAATCAAACCTCCCTCTTGCGAATGGAAGGATCATAATTATACTCTTCTACACTTTCTTGTTTGCTCAATTCACCTTCCTCTTTAGCTACCTACTACTCAATCAATATTTGGATCTAATGGTTGCTTAATTCTAATAGTCAAGCTTGGGCATAGATGCCAAGGGTTCTTCTCCTTTCAAATCAAAGCCTATCTACAATGTCGTGAAGTTGATCCAATTGAGAATAATCATGGCCAAGACATCTATGCATTAAAAAATAGTATCAGCCAATGGTAGCATCCAAGGGTTCATGTGTTCCTTGTTTCCATCCTTGGATCTGCCTTCTCAAGTTTGACACTCTGGAGTATGTTTGATATTTATCATTGAACAACTCAAGCATTGTACTCCATCATCTAATAGATTCTTATTGTAAGAATCAGTACTAGTTCTCTGCTTCTTAATGAGTATCCATGGAAACAACTTAAGCTTTTCCCATTCATGCTCTATGTTCTGCAATGCACATGCATTTTGAGAAGCTTGGAGATGGTTTTTTGGATCTAAGTTATATCCCCCTTCAAACCAAGCGATATTGTTCATGTCTAGCCTCTTGATCCAACTATCCTTCACATGCCTTGTTGGAATTTGTACTGCCTCTTTAATGTTTAGCATACTTTAGGTAGAAAGCAAAGGCTCATCAAGGCCTTGATTTTGATGACTATGATGCCCTCTACTACCCATTTTTTCATGGCATCGTGTCTCTCTTGAATGCTCATGCCCTTGGTTTTGCCTTGCCTAATGATCCCTTTGATCATTTCAATCCCGTTAGTCATCTCCATCACGATTGCACCCCCTACAATTATGATCAGAGCTAGAAGAAGAGGAGGATGATGATGAGGGTGAAAAGGAAGGAGGACTAGCACCATCATGCTTCTTGCTACCACCTCTTTTGTGATCATAACCATGATCACGATCTTGTTTCTTGTCTACATCCTTGCTTTGACTTGCCTCTTTAGATCCATTTTTGTCATTGGATCCATTTTTACTAGAACCCAAATTGCAAATAGTGGACTAGAAGTTCTAGTTTTGACCTCCTTCACCAAAGTCAAAGAGAGGAATTTCACTAAATGGAAAACCCCCACGGAAGGGCTCTCCACCATATTTTTAGTATAGCAAGAATGGGAAATCATTAAATCCTTTTTCCTTCATAGATTCATAATGTTGTTCTAACTAGTGATCCCTAAGATGTTGTGCCTCAATGGGATGATAATCCCTATCATCACTATCCTACACCATGTACTTAGCATGAAGTCCTTGAAGACCCCATCAAATAAGCATTTGTTAGAGCATTGCAAGAATGGATCAATCTAGCAGAAACACAATGTTGCCCTCCATGTCATGCCACCACAACTATTCATCATGGTGTAGGATGAAGGTGAAATTTGGTACATGCTCATCAGAATGAGCATATACCACTCAGTATTGTTAAGGCACTAGTGGATGTACTTTGTCAGAGTTGGGTGGAGAACCGCTCCTATGAGAAGAAGACATTTTATGTTAGAAAATAAAAACATAGTGTGCTTCTTAAAATTGCTGTAGTAATCTTCAAATGTAATATGAATCTAAGGTTCATTTCAATGATTTGAATAACTTTCACTAAATCATAAATAGCACACAAAACAACCAAAATATCCTTGGCAATAATGCCAATGATGAGTAGTGAAGTACCCCTATGCCCAATCATATGAATCACTAAGGCCTTCATGCACGATCCAGTCAAATTCCATAGACCTATAGTTCTCCAATGCACTAATTCTCTAGGAAGTGAAATTGGCATTGAGAATGTTCATTATCTTCCCAACTACACTTGTGAAGCTCAAGGATATGGTTTAAATGTAATTGAGGCATATGATTTTTATCATTTTCATGTTTTGTAAATTTAATCACCTACAACACAAATAGAAGGTAGAGAAATTTAATATCTAATTATTCTACTACCTAGCTAGCCTAACACAAGTTTCCATTTCCACTTTCTACACACATCCTAAACACGTATAGCACTACTAGGCTACCAAACATTAAGTGTTTCTAGGTTACCAAGTGCTACATGTATGCTTGATGTGGTTATGCTTATGTTTATTAACAACTATAAATTAATTACTTAATTAAAGCACATTGAAATGAAGTGCATGAAAATAAAATTCATGAATATTAAATGCATCAAGGAAACATTTAATCTATTCTCAATGCTGCAAGGATGATCAACAAGGTTTGTTTTTATTCCTGTTACACTATTTTTCTCAGCTACATTAGTGTTTAAACAAAGATCCATACACACTCAAACTCCTACTGTAGACACTTAGAAAATATTCCACTCAGAAAATATTCTAACTCTAGAGAAAACAAACTACAAGAGCTTCTCTAACTATGACAAAAATTGATGAAAAACTATATGAAAATTGTGAGCCCAAGTGCTATATTTATATGCTGGCATATACTCTATGATATCAAATATTTGACATCACGTCCTAGGCTCCAACATCAAGTATCTGATGTCAAGGCTCCACTATTGGGTATCCATTATCAGAGCTAATCAAAACATGATTTATCAATGGCCATAATGATATTCTTTTCCATCATACAACTAAGAATAAACTTGTGATCATTATGCTTGGAAAGGAAAGTGAAGAACTAAGTTGAAATGAAAAGGGTGTGACATCAAGGAAATTTTTGGATTCTTCTAGATTACTATTATGTGTTCTCTCATGTTGCTAAGTTTGTAACAAGAAAGGAAAGTAAGAGTAAAAAAAGGTGCTGCTTGGAAAGGTTTACATAAATAAAAATAAAAGAGCACAAAATAAATGTCTAGGGGTTCCATTCAAAAGACATGTTACCCATGCCTAAAAGTAGGTAGCTTCTTAGAAACCTAAAAACAATAAACAAAGTACCATAAATAAACTTCTTCCTTAAACAATATGCCAAGTGATGATACTCCTTACAACATTGATAGTCTTACACTTGTAATTCCAAGAGATGAAACAATGCGATGTCACTTGGTTTGAATCTTGGATAGAAAGGTTAGTGATTACTTTAACAACTAATAAAAAACAAGAATTCATTATGCCTATGGTAAGATACCTCACATCCCAATTTTTGCAATCCCTTCTAAGTCCATCTCATCTCATTATAAGAATAGTCATAACTTGTGGTTTTGTATAACATAACATTATTTTTCCAATTTGGTGGTACTAACATGTGTATTTTGCTAAACATGTATGCATTACATTCAACTTATTAAGTACCTAAGGACACTTCTAGGTATGGTTATTCAAGGACATTAAGAGATAGAGCCTAATTTGGGGAGGATCCACTTGTATACCTATTGTATCTTATACTTGCCAAGAAATTCCACATCATCTTGAACCTTTCAACATTAACAAATGTCAATAAACACTTTCCATGTCATTTAAACTATCCTTTCTAACAACATGAATCCATTAGCCTTCTTACCCATCTTGTAAACTTTTGTAGCCTGAGATTCCTTCTCTATGAACTTCCAATGATTGATTTTTAATTAAAATATGCATATATCTATCATCCAAACCCTTTGAGTAATCTTAAAACCTTTAAGATATACACAAGGATCATTTTTTCACATCAGACCCTTATGAGAAATATAAATTTTTGGGCTCTAATATCGAGTCTACACTAATATCAAATCCTTGATGTCGAGTCCCCAATATTGGATTGTACAATATGTGGGAACTTAGCCAATTTCCTCATCATTTTTCATTTGCACATAAAGGAGATTTTTTGAATTTTCTTCTCTAATATAAGCTCTAACCTCCTAGCTTTGCCAAGCCATAATTCAACTGTTATCACTCTAATTTTCATGCTTTTTGAACCCACTTGATCATTGAGTGCTCATCTTAGTCGTGGGGGGTGCTAGTGAGGAAAATCTAAGCCAATTTTTCAAAAAATTATAATGCCTAAAAGGTATTTTAAGGGTAAGTATGAAGTGAAACTTAAAAATTTTTAATAAGAACTAATCATCAGGAAGCTAAAAAACTCAAATAATACTCTTAAGGAATCATAAATAATCATAATGAGCCATAAATAAGAGAAAAATAATAAACTATGAGGAGCCATAAAACAAAGAACACTTATGAGGTAAATTTTTAAAATTTTATCTAACTTTGCAATCATAACCTAAGAACTTAATGTAACTAATGGTATGAGTAAGATATGGAACCATTAAGAATAAATGCAAATACCTTAGTAATTTTAATCCTTGATGATTATAGATGGCCCCAAAGAGAGAAGCCCAAGGAGGACCCTCACAAGGTGCAAGTAAGAGACTAAGAGGCCAAGGTAGAGGCTGAATGAGAGGACAAGAACTAGAACTCAAGGATTAAGAAGCCTGATCATTTAGCATTCATCAAGAAACTCCTACTATGAGACAATCGACCCAATGAGAGATAGACGAACCACAAGCGCCAGGACAACATCTCACATTATCATAGGACTACCTCCAAGCCATCCAACAAAGGTCCATCCACCGTAATCATTGTAGAGATGAACTTTAGCCCATTTTTGGAGTTCACCCCTAAAGTGGTCAAGACACAACTCAAGGTATCACCACTATGAACCATCCTTTCTAACAGTGGTGAATGGTACCTTGGCGAAACTTACCAGTTCTAGCACAATAAAGAGGGTACCATAGTTAACATTTGAGAAGTCTCAATTTTATTCTCAATCAAGGTAATTGTAGAAGCTTTGAATCTACCCAAAAAAGGATGAAGGTTAGCACATTTTTCCATCTGATTAGATACTAAAACCAGAAACTTATGGCTAAAATGAACATATAGCAAAAAAGATTAGGGCTATAATGAGCTAACTCTAGAAGAAAGAATCTATCTCAAAATTGGCACTTATCAACTATTCCCAACAAAAGGACTCAATCAACTATTTAATTATGTAACTAGAGGAAGTATGATCCTAATGAGAAAACACAATGTCAACCCCACACAACTCTACTTTATGGAAATATAAAGGTAGTTTGAAGAAAGGAAGGTAGGAAAGTGAACACTTCCATTTCCCTACCTTATCAAAAAGCTGTGCAAGTGAGATGGAATCCTAATATACACCAATGACATTCCCAGAAGATCCCAAAATGCTTTATATGCTAAATTGCGCAAACTATCACCACCTAGGAAAGATCAAAGTGAAGAACAAGAATAAGAATAATAAAATGATTAAGAATAAAAATAGAAGCAACAACAAGAGTAATAGTAGCAACAACAGCAAGTTCCATCATAGTCACAGCAAGATTATAGATCATCAATGAGTCATCTACAATAGATTATAGAAACCATTAGCTAGGGAATAAGAAATGAGACCAACCTTTACATAGTTATTGACAATGTCATTCAACCTAGATTTTCAATAGATCAAGAGGGTGGATAGATTTCACTATAGTCAAGAGGAGAGGTTTAATGATCACAATAGATCTCTAGAAATGCTACATTATTCCAAGTGATCCTTGAGACTAGAGATGGATCCACAATCATGGTAATGTAGCATCAAGATGTAGCAGGAGCAATAGAGGTGATCACCAATCACATTAAAGAAACTTTCAACATACCTATTATGTCACTAGTAGATCTAACTAGAGCTAAAGATGCTTAAATTTTAGCTAGAACCTCAATGACTCTTGTTGATCATGAGGATATGCTTGATAGACTAGTGCAAACTATGCAAGTCATGACAACACTCTTCGACATCTCTAATGATGTCATTGCAATATAGTTTAAGCTCATTACTACAAAGGAAAAACTAATCATGGCAGAGACAAAGGCAAAGCATGTAGAGAATAAAATTCTAAGATTACAAGAAGAGCTTGCAGCCCTTAGAATTAAATGAAAAAATTCCCACACAATTTATTGCACCTAACCAAATAGAGCAGTTCAAGATAGAGCAAATGAACAACTTGATTGAGCAAAATAAACATATGATGACAAAGAAGGAGAAAGTGGTATGGAATGCCTCAATATATAAAACATAAACATATGCACATGTCAAGACACTTACCATAGTTCAAAAGGAAAATAAACAACTTACTACACGAGGTTGACCACTATGGAAACATAGAAAAACATTTTGGAGGAGAGCATCCACTAGTTAAGAAATTAACTAGTGAGGGCCAACCAAGACATGAGCTACCTCGTACAAGAAAATTGAACCCTCCCAATGGAGTAGTTATGTACCATCCATTAGAAGTCAGCCATTGAAATGAGAGCATGGCAAAATCAGGCAAAGAAACATGAAAGTCTTATGAAACACTTCCATGATCACGTGGGAATGTACAAGCAAATCAACAAAAAATAGATCTGCATGGCCATAGCTAGAATTAATACCATTTTAGCACAAAATCCTAACTGGAAATCCATTTTTGGGTAGTTATGCCTTCGCCCACTTAGATAAAGTGAAAAAAAAAGGCTTGTAGATTAAAGACCTAAAAAAGTACATGGGATTAGCTAACCTCTATTATGCTAACTTCTTCATATTGATAGTAGGCAAGCCCAGAAATGAACTAGAACAGCAAGTAGTAGCCACATATGCTTTATATGAAAAAGAGTTTACAAATCATAAAGATTCTTTGCAAAAACTCCAAGTAGCAAACTCTTAACTAGAATCAATAAAGGCTAGCTACCAAGGATAGAAATATGTAGTAGTAACCTAGCCAGAAGATTGATTTATTACCATAAACTATAAAAAATGCTAGAGCATTTGAAGAGGAGAGGAGACGATTCATAGCCTACTATGTTAAGGTGAATCATATGTTTTCACAACTACCATACCCATGGGATATGCCTACTCCACTACATATTGCATAATAAGCATGCATGGTACATGACCCAAGAACAAAAGTGGAGAAACTTCAAGTGCTCCTAAACTAGTACAAATTTCAAAAGTCTGATGACAAGTGCAAGAAACTGATGGAGGAGCCACCACCACTAGGAACTACATAAGGCTACATCAAGCTTCAGCAAATTTTGTTTTTTTTTTTAAAGTTATCATGTCATATCTTGCATCATTTTGTAAGCACCACTACAACAATTAAGAGTCATTTATATAGTAGTCAGTTTCATGTAAATCTACCTCCCAATTTTGTAAGAAACTCCATCCTCCTTTTGTTTTAACTTAAGGACGAGTTTTCAATAAATCATGGGGCTATGATAAATTGATTTTTGCAAGGTTATGATATCAGGCATTTGTATCAAAGCTATGATATCAGATCCCAATATCAGGGCACAAGCTATGATGTTGGATATCCAATATTGCAAAAACTTGTAGGCCTATAAATATGACACTTAGGCACATGATCCAAAAAAAAAATTCATTCCACCTTAACAAAAATTTATCAATTTTTTTCTTGATTTTAGTACTTAGAACATAGTAGTGCATGTCCATAGTATGGTGTGAAGTGATTGTATAGAGTTTTTATTTAAGCATTTTATACTTAGACACAAGTGTGAACGACAATAAAGATTGAGATTACTTTTCACCATTACAACATCCACTTAGTTTCTTTATTGCTTACCTAGAATAATGTTTACTATTTTTAATTAGTATACTAATTACTATTTTCTTAGTTTTCATTTACTTTTCCATGAACTTTATTTATACTATTGTTACACAAAATCAATATGATTGATTCCAAGCATAAAGTGTGATTGTTTGGTAACCCAATAGTGTATTTCTTAGTTCACCCGATAGCGAGGTACTTAGTAATCCTAGTAATGATTACATAAGTCCAACACATGTGTAGAGAGTCAAAAATGAATGTCCATTGCCTAGGCTAGACTAGACTCATCTGTTGTTTACTTAGACTTAGAAATGACTTTCATTTACCTTATGTTTACTAGAAGTAAAATGGACAAAGCAATATCAATTATCATACATCTCACTATGAGTTAAACCATATGCATTGATTTTACTAACTCACATGGGAAGGCAATGATCACAAACTCAAACTAATTACTAGCACAATCAAATTACCTTATCTATAGAATTCGACTAGGTTGCGTGTGAATACTTATATCTCATATGATTGGGTGTTGGATTACTCCATCGCTCATTAGCATCCTTTGTGCAAGTCATGATTAATGAACCTATCCCTACAAATGCATGATTCAAAAAATTTATTGACATCATGAACAAATCTAGTAATCCA
Organism: Gnetum montanum; assembly: GCA_015680685.1. NCBI lineage: Eukaryota > Viridiplantae > Streptophyta > Gnetopsida > Gnetales > Gnetaceae > Gnetum > Gnetum montanum. The sequence continues at coordinate 44,359 of MNCI01020848.1, read as the reverse complement.
AATGGAAACACATATGTTCCTCCTAGTAGATGAAACCATAATAATACATCTCAACAACAAACATAACTTGGAATATTAATACAAATCCATAATCATTCCAATGAAAACCAACCTGAGCCTAGGAATAATATGAAAACTTATGATCTTATAGAATATTTGAAAACGGTTAAGACTAACATATCCATGTATTAACTATTGCAATTTAAATAGGAAAAATAAGAAATGCATGGATTGATTAATGAATCCAGAGATAAAGGTAAGACTCCTACAAATTAAAAACAAATTCATTTCATCGATGGAGCTGGAATCTTTAACATAACCATTCTTCACCAATAGGCCAAGAAGGACCAAGCTCCTTTCCTAATCACTTTAGTCACACTAGGAAAGAATATTCATAATTACCTAATGGATTCAAGAGTTATCATAAAAGTAATGCCTCTTGAGATGTGTAAAACTTTATAAGCCCAAATGATTCCTTAAACAAAAAATGTTATCCAACTTGATGGATCCAATGTCAATATAGTATGATCAGTTAAAGATATCCAAATTTCCCTAAAGTAATATCCTAATTTCTCATGTCACATAGACATCTTAGTAGTTAATATGAAACCTACTTATGGCATGTTATTGTCACGTACCTTCAATGCCCAATTTGGAGGTTTCTTCAAATTTGATTTCTTAGAACTCCTTCCAAATAAAGGACAATCTAAACATGTAATAATACCTAGAGAACCTTTTCATTTTCATGTCATCTCAAGTCTCAATGAAACTCATGTCATATTAACAAATCAAAGTGTATACTTTGTGGCAGTCATTAATCTTGATTTTGTTGAATACAAGCTAGATGAAAATTTAGATGCAATGAATGACTCCTTACCTAACATAAATGTCTACATACATACCTATGCCACATCCTATGATCAAACTTATAAGAAACTTTTTGAATTTCACGTTGACACACTACCTATCCACCAACATGAAAAAAAGATTCTTCTATTTGGTGATCCTCCACCAATTGATAAAGACAAGAATATTAGTGAAATCCTCACTATCTAATTCTCAGAGGATAATCCAATTTATGATGATGATAATACATATATCAATCAAAGAGCTTACTTTTCATATTTCAATAACTTAAATACATGGATACTTAGGATTGATGGAGCCTCATCAAAATGAGAATGTCATGCTAGAATTATGTTAATTCTACTTAGTGAAACTCTAAGACTTAAGGTTATTCATTTTTCAAAGCCCATGATGAACAACATGGTTGAGTATGAAGCTTTAATCCATGGACTAAAGTACACTATTTACTTTGATATTTCAAAGTTAAAGATTTATAGTAATTTACAACTTATTGTGAATCAAATCAACAATGTTCATGAAGATAAGGATCATTTAATGAGAGCATACAAGACATACGTATTAGAATTATTCAAGGAATTTCATCTTATCATGTTAGAACATGTCTATAGAGATGAAAATCACATTCTTGATGCTTCAGCACAAGCTGCTTATGTTTTTGATATTCCATTTTCATATGGATCATGGGATTTTAAAATCATCATGGAAAGGATTGGTTATTACTCCATAGTTGATGATGTGATATCTTTACAAGTGTTTGATGATGATCATCAAATTATGTATTTTCTTACTAGTCAAGGGGAGTTTTATGGTCAAATTCTTGAAGCTTCACATACTTTTTCAAATGAGTCTATCCTTATCAATGAAGTTTCACCCAATGCTTCTACTAGGAAAGCCTATTTTAAGAAAATGGATAACAAAATTCAAGTACTATAACATAAAGATTGGTAAGTATTAGCAAAAACTAAAATTTTTTTAGTTAAAAAGAAAAGTCAACACCCTATTTGAATAGGTAAACATCTACATTCTAATGAAAAGGATATTAACCACATTGCTACAAGAATTCAATGATGTTTTAGGTTGGTCTTATGAATATTTAAAGATTTATAATTCATTTATCATTACCTACACAATACCAGTTAGACTTGAAACTAAACCTTTTAGACAAAAATTAAGATTAATCAATCCTAAAATCAAACCTTTAATGAAAAAGGGTATTGATAATCTCTTGGAATCTAGAATTGTATATCCAGTTAGACATTCTAATTGGATTTCAAACTTAGTTCTTATACCTAAAAAGTCAGGAGAGATACAATTGTGCAGTGACTTTAGAAATCTTAATGCAAGAAAGAAATCATATTTTCATGATAGCTAATCAAGAAGAATACTTCATTGCTTAGATGTCTATGGTAAAGAACACCTAGGCTATCAATATTTAACTTACAAGATTTAAAAGGTCAATTATTATTAACCAAATATAATTCCCAATGCTTATAATATATTAAACACTTGTATCCAATGTCAAATATTCAAAGGAAGAGATTTTAAAAGCTTAGCACTGCTACAACCCATTATTGAAGTAAGACCTTTTGCATAATGGGCTCTTGATTTTATGGGAGTCATCAACCCATCATCATCAAGCTAACATAAGTTTATTTTAATGGAAATTAGCTATACTACACGTTGTATAGAAGCCAAACCAACTAAAAAAGCTACATCTCATGAGGTTATTAAATTTCTTGAGGAAGTTATCATAACCCGATAGGAACATCCATATGCACTAGTCATCAACAATGATTCTACCTTCATCTTAGTAGAATTAATGAATGGGATATGAATAACAAAATCCTAATCAAATTTGTATGGAATATTATCCTCAAGGAAATGACTTAGCAAAATCTTCCAACAAAAATCTTCTAGGTGGAGTTAAAAAGATGATTAATGACAATCCAAAATCTTGGCATGAAAAGGTAAAATGGGTTATATGGATAGATTGTATTCATTAGAAATAATCTCTCAAGATCACTTCTTATGAGCTATTTTATGGTCAAAAACCTTTATTACCCATCAACTTGCAAGTCCCTACTTATAAGTTTTTCCTAGATTACCTAAATCCCAATGAAATTCTTATCACTAGATCTTATGATCTTTGAGATGTTGAACTTAAATGTTTAAAAACCTATTAAATCATCAAATCATTATTAAAATATGGTTTAATAAAAAAATTTTCTCTTAATCCTTTTAAATAGGTGATCCTATCTTCAAAAGAGCTAAAAATTCTAAGCAAAATGGCCCTCAAAAAAAGTTCTCACTAATGTGGTTAAGACCATACCAAGTCATGGAGGTTGTAGCACCTAATGTTTACAATATAGCTAACCTTCAATGCAACAAGTTTACTAGAAACTCCAATGTGTTCCACCTTAAACATTTTTATACTGGTGTTCTATGTGGATATCTAATAGATCAATAATTTAGTAAATTATAGTTATAAATAAGTATGTATGTATGTATGTATATCTATGTAGGATGCATTAGATATCATATGTACTTAAATAAAATTCATTTCATATTATTACATTTATAATATCATAGCTTATTATAGTAGCATGCATAACATATATGATGAAGTGTAGTTGACTTGTTGCATCAATGGGCATGCGTCGACATAGCCTTGTCAATGTATCTCCATCAACACATGTGTTCATGCATCAATGCAGATGGGATTCAAGCCTATATAAATGTATGTTCCCACTACATTTTTTTTTAAGTGTCCATAGTATGAACTAAAGTAATTATACATATCTTTATTTAAATTTCATGTACCTAAACACATTAATGTGAATAGCAATAAAGACGAGATTCTTGAAATTCATTGTAGCACTTAGAATAGATTAATGTTTCTTACTTGTACTTTGTTCTTAATAAACTTTATATTCTTATCTTAAGTAATTGATACATTTAATAGTGAACATATAAGTACGATCACTTCGAGCATATTGTTTAACACTTGGTGATCTCAGCAATGGCCATTTGGTACACCTAGTAATTACCACTTGGTAACCTAGTAGCAATAAGACAAGTTTAGGATGTATATGAAAAGTGAGTATAGATACTTATGTTAGGATAGTTAGCCTTCGAACCATTAGATAGCCAGAATAGTTAATGAGTAACCATTTATCTTTTCACCAATGCTTAGGATAAAAAACATATAAAAAATATAAATATAAATAAATATCATATGCCTTAACTCGTACTTAACAATACAGAAGAGCCTAAAGAAGTGAGAGTTAAGAAGACAATGATCATACATTTCCTTCAGTCATAATCTTTTTCTATACACACGTTTAGAAGCTAAGTCCATGAAACTCAACCGAATCACTAGTGCATGCTTGTGATTCATATGGTTGGGCATAGGGATTATACAATGCTCATCATTAGCATCAATATGTGGATTTAGTTTAGCTAAGTATGCTAAGTAGGAAAAAGAGAATGACATCATACAAAGATGTAAGGATTATTAAACAATAAATCATTAAGCAGATAAGAGTAAGCATACTATTTCTAGAAAATGCTAACATGGCTTCTTCTCACAGGGATGAATCTCCATCATTTACAAGAAAAACCAATCAAAGATAGGATGTTTAAAAAGCATCATAACAACTTTGTATTATTTATACCCATCTAGACCCTTACAATCCTACATCAACACAAGCAACTAGGAGGGAGGGAGAAGGAAGACAACATTATGTTGTCTCTTGACCAATCTATTCCTACCATGTTAATGACCAATCTCATTAGGCTAGGCATCACTACACTTAACATATAGTACAAGGTCCAGGACCATACTTATATGAATTATCATCCAACAGATGCCCAATGAAAGAAGGATCGACAAATAGAAGCATGATATGATGCTTCTAAGCACAAGAGAGTGCCAACCTAGTTATTCTTGCAGTAACATAAAGAAGGTAAGGACTTATTTCTAGGCCAATTCCAATACATAGATTCTTATCCTTTCTATCATACAAAAACCCTTAACCAAATGTTACAATCAACTTTGAACAACTTAAATGAGGAAAAGAATGGTTCTTAAGATCAAGGGGCCTTAAAAGATAACAACCACAACCATTCACCCAAAAGAAAGGATAACAACAAGCACAAAGATAAAGACAAATACGCTTATCAAGGTAGGGCTCAAATAAGAGGAACTAGCAAGCATCATTATGGTGCTAGTTCATCTTCTTCCACACCCACATCATCATTCTCATCGTCTTTCTCCTCCAACTCTGACAAGAGAAGTAGAGGCTAAGACAAAAGAAAGAATAGCCATGATCAGGGGATGGAGATGAATGTTGGGATGGGGATGAATGTAGATTTCATCAAGATAATAGGAATAGAAGCAAGGACATCAACAAAGGTAGGAGCATCATTGAGAACAAAGGCATAACAAGAGTTACCATAGACATCATGGCCATGATAGGGGCCATCAAGATTATTATGATTATAATGAGCCTTTACGACTACCTAAAATATGTTAAATATTTTAGAGGCAATCAGAATTCCAACAAGCCACTTGAAAGATAGTCAAATCAAGAGATTGGACATGAACAATATTTCTATATTTGAAAGGGGATATAACTCATATCCATAAAACCATTTGCAAGCCTTACAAGATGTTTGTGCCTTACAAAACATTGAAAATGAATGGCAGAAGTTGAAACTATTTCCAAAGATACTCATTAAGGAAGTTGAAATCTAATATCAGCCCTTAGAATCAAAATCTATTCATTGATGGAGTACAATATTAAACCTTTTCAACAAGAAGTACCAAACCTACTCTAGCATGTTCAACTTGTTGAGACAAATCCAATGATGAAAAAAAGAAAATCATAAGTCCTTGGATGCAACCTTGGGCAAGTACTATTCTCTTTTGCACTGATTCCTAGGCCATTAATACTCTTAAAGGGACTACCTACACCATATCATATATGGACTTAGGAATGAAACAAGAAAAGCTCTTGGGGTTTATGACCAAGGAAGACTTTTTGAGCTACATTCCTATCAAATCTAAAGGTTGATAGATCAAGTGGCCAACAAGAAAGTGAACTTAAAAAACATGAAAGTGATGTGTTTCTATGATACTAAGGAGGAGGCACCACTTGATGAAATGGTGTAGAAGAAAATCTTATCGATACAAAAATGTGTCACTGAAATATTGGCTAAGACAGACAATATGTGGGAGTCCTTGGATGAGAAGTTCTAATTAGCTTTAAAGATTACAAAGAAACAAAGAGACCAAGGGGGTAGTGGTCAAGAAAGAAGAAAGAAAAAAGATACAAAATAGGGATACTATAAGAACAAGGATAAAGCTATAGTAGTAGAGGAGGTTGCAAATTGTGAAATACATTATGATTATTGTGAAATTTACCAATATGAACATCGTAAGGGATGTTATCCAATATCTTCACACTTGCAAGAATCTAGGATGTACGCTTTAAATCCTAGATTGGTAAAATGGCAAGCACTTAGGTCGTTACCTTATCCACAAGGCAACTACAAGTAGTAGTTCTACCAACAAACATATTATTTGAGTGGAGTACCTCCTCAACCTTAGAAGTAGTATCAACAATGATAACATCCTTAGTCATGGGGGATGCCACCACCATAGAAACAACATCCTTACAAGAAACTTGATCCTTGTAGATACTATGTCCAATAGTTTATATCCTCACATGAATCCTCTAGCCATGCCTCCTTTTTTTACCACTACTACCCTCTAGAATACTACAAAGCACCTTCTCCAAGGGGAAGTCTCTTTTTTTCCTTCATCCTCCTTAACACCCATCAACTCCTACATCACAACTAGTCATACCTTTGCCACCTACTTCATCTATGTAGAGTGAAATTCCCACACAACCACTGTAAGGAAATTCCACAAGGGTAATGAATCTACAACTAGATATCCATCTAGATGGTCCTAAACCCAAGGATCATAATAGGTCATTCTTCAAAACTAATAGTCCCACAAAACCCTCACAAACACTTGTGGTTGCCAACCCTACTTCTTCTACCTTTGAAAGTCCTACCAAGCCTCCTTTAAATCAAAATATCCCCATATCCATACTATCATGTTAACCCATGCAATCATAAATTGGATAAAATTCATTCACCTTTCCATGAAGTGATCTGATCCTAGGAGTCCCCTCATCTACTTATAGATTACAGGAAATGAACCATGCAAGTCTCTTTTGGATTCAGGTTCTAGAGTCAACTTGATTTCTTGAGAAATATACAAGGCTTAAAACTTTCCTCCTTTAAAAAAGAGTAACACTATATTAGAGCTACTTGATCAAACCATCACTATCCCTATGGGGTTAATGGAGGACATTGTGACCACTGTTTGTGGATGGTCCTATCCTATTGATTTCCTAGTGATCCATGTGAAAAGTTACAAGGGGGACTTCCCTATCATTATGGGAAGAGCATGGATAAGCATATTAAATGACAAGATAGGGATTCAAAACCTTTCCTTGGAAATTTCCAAGAAAAATGAATTTGGTAAAGTTTAGAAGAAGAGAGTTCCATGCATCACATACAATGACATAGGGTACCATTGTGTGTAAAACCTGTGGACAATCAAAGGCACATCACTTCAAGCATGAAATTAGTGTGCTAAAACAATAATGATTCAATAGTTCCTATATGTAACTGCCACAAAATAAGAAGGTACCTTATGGCTAATAACAAATAATCAAACTAAATCAACCATATGGATGGAACCAGCTGAGAGCCTTACTAGCACTTATGTTGAAAGCATGGAAAAAATAGAGTAACTCCATCATCAACTCTCGAATGCATAAAGCAAAATGGATTGAGAAGATTTGAAGATCTCTAAGAACTTTAAGTAAGAGCCCCTTGAACTTAAGGCTTTACCAGTAGGCATGGAATATGCTTTTCTTAATAATGACAAGTCAGTGATCATCAATGCTAAATTTACTCCTAAAAAAGAATAAAAATTATTGAAAGTGGTGAATAAATGACCAATAGCCTTTACTTGGTCATATTATGAACTTATAGAAATAGATCTTTGAATATGCCAACACCATATCTATGAAGACTTCTCCATCAAGCTAAAGAGGCAACCACAATAATGATTGAATTTCAAGTTCAAGTAGATTATTAAGGAGGATATTGAGCAACCCCTCAAAGATGGGTTCATCTACCCAATTGTGGATAGCAAATGGATTAGCCCACTCATCATTGTTCCAAAACAAAGGTAAAAAATATGGAGTTTACATAGAGTTTCAAATATTAAATATGGTGACATACATGGATCAATTTCTATTGTCACTTATGGAATAGATGTTGGAAACCATAGTAGGGAATTACTATTACAATTTTTTGGATGGTTATAGTGGCTATAACCAAATCTAGATAGCATTGGATGACAACTACATTCACAAGTTCCTAGGGAACTTTTTCATATAGGAAGAAGTCTTTTGGCCTATGCAATTCCTTTATTACATTCCAATGATTGGTCCTCAACATCTTTTAACAACAAATTGGTAGTAGGGTAGAAGTCTTCATGGATGACTTCTCTACCTATGGGGCCAAGCATGTTCTATTTTTCAGATCTCCTCCTTGCAACTTAGTCATGGAGGAGAGGGTCATCCATGCTAATATATTGTAAAGGATCCTCAATTTTTCAACTTTTCATTTTACACCATTCTTTATACATTTTTTATCTATTAGGTATTGATGAGTGGTGAGATACCCCTACACTCAACCATACAAATACAAGCGTTCTCACGCGCGATTCGGTTGAACTCCATAGACAGACTAGTTGTGGCACCTAGATAGTTATCCTTAGGTCGTATTTCACTATCTTCCCACCTAGACTAGTATTATATTTGTCATGTATGGTTTTTTCCAAAGTGAGGTGTATGATGTTTCCTAATCTAATGCTACTCCTAAGGCCATGGAAGATAATATTAACTAAGCTAAGCTAGGAGGGAAAAGGGTAAGAGAATCTAATCTAGCCTAAGTGCGATGAGCATCCATTCCTTAATTATCCATACACATCTTGAGCTTCATGCACGACTACCACTGGGATTACCAAGCGTAGATCCTAGGTATGCCACAGGGTTACCAAGTAGTCACACTTAAATGCTCATAATCAAGTTGTACTCATTCCACATTCTAGGAGATAAGGGTGAGAGAGAGACTAATTAGGAAAGTAGTAAATAGTAATTAAATAAATAAATAAACAAAGTGAATGCTGCAATGATGAAGTAATATCGATCTTTATTTTCGGTCATGTGCATGTCCAAGTACGTCACACTCGAATAAAGGATGTCGTACAATTACATTCACCACACTGCGGGAAAACATGGGAAAATAATCTATCTCTAGAGGGATCAAACTGCCAGAGCTTTGCTACAATCTAACCTAAGGTGTGAAATGAGGGAGAGTCACCTCTTATTTATGGAATTTATGGCAAGAAGGATGCAATATCGCATACGATACATCGCGTACATGATATCGCGTACGTGATATCGCAGCCCATGCGATATCATGGCTCTGATATCCTGACTATGATATCACAACCACTAGGATATCATAGCTATGATATCATGGTAGTGATATCACAGCCAACAAATTCATGACTCATCATACCCCCACAACTGAATGAAAACTCATCCTCGAGTTATAGAGAGAACAAGCTCCATTGATTACACAGTGGATAGGTATGGGATTATTGACTGACTAGAATGGAATCATGCCGCAGTGTGGAGTTAGAACAAAATTGAGATACAACATAAAAGAAAATCCTATGATTACAAAATTGGTGGAACTCATGTAGTTCCTAGAGGTGGTGGCTCCTCCATAGGTGTCTTTCCCTTTTCTTGCACTCCAGGTCTTGGGATTTGATGGCGTTGAAGTATGGCCTAGATTTTCTCCTCTTGTAAGGCCTTGAGTGCCTTGGCATGAATGTAATTTTGTGCTTGTGCCATAGAGGCATCTCAGTCAGCCTTCTCTTTTTCTTCCACCACCCTTTTATTCTCTATCAATAGTTTGTTAATTTGCTCAGTTCTAAAAGTGTCCAGCTGGTTTTGAGCAACCTTTGGCCCTGTATTTGGAAAGTTTAATACTTCCAAAGCTTGAACAAAGAAATCAACATTCATACCACAATTGTTAACCATGGTGCCTTCTTCTTTATTGTGCCAAAATTGGTACGTTTTCCCTAACTACCAGGCATCGCTTTTAGAGAGGGTAGGCCTTGATTGCATAGTAGCAGGGTCTTCTTAGTGGATACTAAATGATTGTTCCTCCTTCTCTTCATGTTGTTCAGCAGGAACTTGTCCATCGCCTCTCCTAAGTTGTTTGATCACACCTTGAGCAGGACCTTCCTGTTGTCCACATTTCAAGGCCATCTGCAATCACACAGGACCAATCGTTAGTAAGGTTGTTACCAAAGTTAGGTTATACCTTACTACATGCCTTAATAGATTTACTTTATTTCCATGTGATGTTAATTATTAGAAGAAAATATCCCTAAAAGATTATAATGTTGAGTCCTCTTTGCTTAGGTGGTTTCCAAATTTAATTTTCTGGTATCGCTAAGGGGATTAAATGGGCACAATTATTCTAAGTGTTACAACTAATTGCCCTTAAATATGTCCTTCGGGTGATGATGAATTTCAAAAAAATTTATGTGCTATTCGGCATGTGCCCCTCCCCCATGACTAAGCTGAACACTCTGAGGTCAAGTAGGTTCAAACGGAATGAAAATTGGAGTACCAGCGAGCACGTTATGGATATGAAAGCAAGGGACGCACAATCGCGAGTTGTAGATGATGTTGATTAGCACAAGGGGGTCACGTATATATATTTTCATTGAAGTTAGGGCACTTAGAGAATGTACCAAATTATTAATATTTCTTCGAAATTAAATGATGTAAAATAAGGACATCTGGATTATTGTTAAAGGGTTCTAGGGTAATTCAACTAGTTCTGAAGGCATGAAAATTATGATGGTGTGGATTTTATCAATAAAACCTTGGATGGGAGAAAAAGGGTATGTAATGGTACATAGGAACGTTGAAATTTCAAGGGATAATAATAATATGGAAAGAATGTTATAAAAAGTAAGCTGAGGATGAGAAATGATGTGTGTGAACTATGTCATAAGTGAAAATTACAAGAAATTACACAAGTGGGTCCTCCCCAAAGCAGGTTCCAACCTATAATGCCCTTGTGTAACCACACTTAAAGTGTCCATGGGCACTAGAAGGGTTAGATGTAATCTACACTAATTCCACAAAACACACACCTATAAATATCACCGGAATGAGGTAAGAATTCTATGTTACACACGACACGAGCTATAATTACATGAACAATGAGATGAGACAAACTAGAGAAAGGGATTGTAGAGATTGGGACATGAGGTAACTAACCCAGGGCACAATGAATCCTATGTGCAAAGCATGATTAACATTTCATTAACCCATCGTTCCAAGATCAGGACCAAGTCCATTCCTCTAAACAGTGACATTGC
>MNCI01020848.1:0-25470 GCA_015680685.1 Gnetum montanum | reverse complement strand
GGCCTTAGAAAGATATTATGCACTATTAAACAACTATCCAGGCCATGGGTTTTTCAAGGAAAGGCTAATGTACCATATTATTGATGGGCTACGTAATGAAACAAGAGAGACCTTAGGAATGTATGCCCAAGGTCAACTATATGAACTACAAACCCATCAACTCCAGGAGCTTATTAAGTAGGTATCAAAAGAAGAAGGAGATATGGCTTGATGGGAGAGTGTTGAAAAACATCAACGAGACCAAAATCTCAACTCAACAAAGGTCCATGATCATAAAAAGGAGAAATCAACCAATCTCAAGGTGGAAACATCATCTTTGCTAATACAACAAGCATTAGAAGAAGCTGAGGCAAAGATCAATAGGATGTTGGAATGGATGAATCAAATGTATGGAGAATATATCCACATCATTGGAGATAGAGTTTTGACAACCCAAGAAGCAGGATGAAACAGTAGACAATCGAAAAGAAGGGATAAGAAAAACAAGAGCTCAACTAACGATCATACATATGAATGCAACGTATGCCTGTATCATCACCCCAAGGGCCAATGCCCAATATTGTCATATTTACATGAGCATTGGGGAAACACGCTACATCCAGAGTTCATACAGAGATACTGTGTTCGATCACAGTGGAAACAATCCTAGTCGTGGGGGAGACCACCACTAAACTAGAGGCATCCTTCATATCCTCTGAATCCAAATGCTTATCTTGTTCAACCTCCTATTTCTCCAATTGGGCCAACACACTTTATTTCACCACATTATTGTTCTCCACAATACTATCAACCCATGCATCCAACACAACCACCACCTTATGCACCTTATATTCCTCCCAACTTTCAACATTGTCATCCTTTCCTTCCTTCCACATCGCCACCAACTATTCCTAAGGTGTCTACACCACCGCAACAACCCATGAACGAGACTTGTGCTATTGCTACCAATAGCAGTGAGAAGCCTCATCAACATCAAAAGTGTCCCTTCTTTAAACATGGTCATAAGAAGGGACAACACAATTCTGAGGCCATTATATCTTCCAACCCAGCACAAGTCCCACACTATGGTGCACCCTTACCTTCAAACCCAACACCTCATGTAACTTCATCAGGGCCACCAACTCACACTCCAACAACCATAGGGCCCAATGAACACAACCATGGGAGGCATCATCCCAATCCTTACATACCATCTAACAGTCCCTAACATTCTAGTAGGTCAACTCGTTATCCGGGAACTACATCATATAAAGTGCCCTACTATGCTTATTATAATCAAGTGTGTGAACCCCAATGGGGTAAGTATGGACCAGTTCCAATATTTCCAACATGCAAGGATCCTCATCGTCCATTTATTAATCCTTGCCATGCTCAACCGATTAGTTATGGGGGATATCCCAATTCTAAATAATAAGCGGGATTAATAAATAGTTTTCATTTTCTTTAGTTTTTCAATTTTTTGTTTTATCTTTTTGTGTTTTTGTGCTTTTTTCTTTTTATGTTTTTTATAAGTAATCTCATCTACAAATAAAACACTCATGTGGATCGTTGGTTGAGGTGTGTTCTATGTTATTAATTCTTGAGTGATCAATTATGTGGACAGTGAGCCCATTACACCCACTCATCCATTCTACAAATAAGAGGTTCTGTTCGAGGGTACAGTGGTATTCTTGACATTTTTAAAACTTAAAATTAATTTTCTATTCATTGTAGCCATAATGAAGAAGGATGGACCAAGAGGGAATGATTAGGGTGTGACATCAAGGGGACTTGTGGATTCTCTTTGGTGACATCTGTGGGAGTTGTCATGCAACGTGCTTGTACTAAGATCCTGGTAAATCTAACAAAAATTGGGAGTAAGAGTAATCAAAAAGGCACTCAAAATCAAATGTTGTTCTAGGGGGTCCCACTGGAAAGACATGCACCCATGCCTGAAGGTTGGTAGCTTCTCTAGTTTTAGTAAAGTGAAAAAAAAAAGAGAAAAGCAGAAAAAGAAAGTGCCATAGAATAAAAGTCACTCCTCCCTTGAACAAAACACCAAGCGATCATACGCCTTGTTGTTATGGTACTCTCATAGTTGCTCATCATGGGATGAAACAATGCGATGTCACTATTTAGAGGAATGGACTTGGTCCTAATCTTGGAACGATGGGTTAATGACCGTGAATCATGCTTTTCACGTAGCATTCATTGTGCCCTAGGTCAGTTACCTCATGTCCCAATCTCTACGATCCATTTCTCTAGTTCATCTCATCTCACTATCTGTGTAATTGTAGCCCGTGTCATGTGTAACATAGAATTAGTACATTGTTCTGGTGATATTTACATGTGTGTGTTTTGTGGAATTAGTGTGGATTACATTTAACCCTTCTAGTGCCCACGGACACTTTAAGTGTGGTTACACAAGGGCATTATAGGTTGGAACTTGCTTTGGGGAGGATCCACTTATGTAATCTTTTTTAATTTTCACTTATGACATAGCTCAAACACATGATTTATTACCCTCAGCATATTGTTCATGATATTCTTTCCCTTATTACTATCCCTCTGATTCAACGTTCCTATCAATCATCACATAGCCTTTTTCTCTCCCATTCGAGGTCCTTATTGATAAATTCCACACCATCATAATTTTGGTGCCTTCAAAACTAGTTGAATTACCCTAGAACCCCTTAACAATCATCTAGATGTCCTTAGTTTACATCATTTAATTTCAAAAACATATTAAAAATTTGGTACATTCTCTAAGTGCCCTAACTTCAATAAAAATATATATTCATGACCCCCCTGTGCTAATCACCATCATTTGCAACTGTTCACACAGGGGAAGTTTTTCAAATTCCTCTCTACAACTCGCGATTGCACATCCCATGCTTTCATATCCATAACTCGCTCGCTGGTACTATGATTTTCATTTTTTTTTAACCTACTTGACCCTGGAGTGTTCAGCTTAGTCGTGGAGGAGGGGCACATGCTGAATAGTGCATAAATGTTTTGAAATTCCTCATCACCCAAAGGAAATTATTAAGGGTAATTAGTTATAAAATAAAGAATAAAATGTGTCAAAAATAATTTCATCCCCTTAGCTGTATCAGAAAATTAAAATTGGAAACCACCTAAGTCATAGGACTTATTATTACAATATTTTGGGAAAGATCATACGAAGATTAAAAAAATTAATTAATTAAGTCAAGCAGTAAGGTATAACCTAACTTTGGTAACAACCTTACTAACGATTGGTCCCATGTAATTGCAGATGGCCTTGAAATGCAGACAACAGGAAGGTCCTGCTCAAGGTGCGATCAAACAACCTAGGAGAGGTCCTGCTGAACCACATGCAGAGCAGGAGAAACAATCATTTAGTATCCACCAAGAAGACTTTGCTACTGTAAAATCAAGGCCTACCCTCTCTATAAGTGGTGCCTGGTACTTAGGGGAAATGTACCAATTTTGGCACAATAAAGAAGAAGGTACCACGGTCAACATTTGTGGTGTGACTATTGATTCCTCTGTTCAAGCTATTTTGAAAGTATTAAACCTTCCGAATACAGGGCCAAAGGTTGCTCAGAACTATTTGGACATTTTCAGAACCAAGCAACTTAATAAACTATTGACAAAGAATAAAAGGGTGGCAGAAGAAAAAGAGAAGGCTAATAGGGATGCCTCTATGGCACAAGCGCAAATGTACACACATGCCAAGGCACTCAAGGCCTTACAAGAGGAGAAACTCTAGGCCATACTTCAACGCCATCAAATCCCAAGACCTGGAGCATAAGAAAAGGGAAAGACACCTATGGAGGAGCCACCACCACCAAGAACTACATGAGTTCCACATTTTTTGTAGTTGTAGTATATTTTGTGTGTTGTGTTTTCTTCCCACACTACAGCATCATTCCATTTTTTCCAATTAATAATCCCATACCTATCCACTATGTAATCACTATAACTTGAGGACAAGTTTTTATTCAGTTGTGGGCGTATGATGGGACGCGATATCACATGGGCCACGATATCGCTTACGTGATATCGCGTCCACCGCGATATCGTGTACATGATATCGCGTCATCCCCTGTGATATTGCATATGCAATATCGCAGTCCACCGCAATGTCTATAAATAAGAAGCGACTCTCCCCCATTTGATAACATAGAATAGGAGTAGCGAAGCTTTGGCAGTTTGATCCCTCTAGAGATAGATTATTTTCCCATGTCTACCTGTAGTGTGGTGAATGTAATTGTACGACATTCTTTATTCAAGTGTGACATACTTGAACACGCACATGACCGAAAATAAAGATCGAGATTACTTCATCATTGCAGCATTCACTTTGTTTATTTATTTTTTTAATTAATTGTTATTTATTTATTTCCTCTCACCCTTATCTCCTAGAACACGGAATGAGTACGACTTGATTACGAGCATTTAAGTGTGACTACTTGGTATCCCAATGGCATACCTGGGATCTATGCTTGGTAATCCTAGTGGTAGTCATGCACGAAGTCCAAGATGTGTATGGATGATCAAGGAACGAATGCTCATTGCACTTAGGCTAGATTAGATTCTCTTACCCTTTCCCTCCTAGCATATCTTAGTTAATATTATTTTCCACTACCCTCAGGAGTAGCATAGATTAGGAACACATCATACACCTCACTTTGGACTAAACCATACATGACAAATATAATACTAGTCCAGGTGGGAAGACAGTGAACTATGACCTAAGGCTAACTATCTAGGCGCCACAACTAGTCCATCTGTGGAGTTCGACCAGATCGCGCATGAGAACTCTCGTATTTGTATCATTGAGTGTAGGGGTATCTCGCCACTCATCACTACTCAAAGCTTCTAGAGACTAAGGGAAAAATAATCATTACCAACATCCAACAACAAGCAACCATCACTAAAAATCATTAGTTGGCTGCTAAAGTTGTGGAGTTGTGAGCCCATGTCTCTACTCCTACCATTCTCAACCCAAACCTCACTCAAGATGAAGCTTTTCAATAGCTTCAACAAATACTTAGAGAGGCTAAGCATGTAAACAAGATCATAGTGTTTTATTCCTTCTTATCAAAAGCCTTAGTGTTCAACACCGATAAGGATTTGGCTCAACTCTACAAAGAGAACTTGTTCCTCACCAAGGACATTCACCACCTACATAATGTTGAGCAACAAAAGGACCAAATGGTTGAATTCATTTGAAAATAATAAGAGTAGCTAGCCAATATGAACCTTGATCTAAGGAGGCTAGCAATAGAGAATCGAAATCTTTACATGAAGGAAGTTCAAGCACTTCACTAGATAATGGTTATTGAGATAACCACTTGAAAGAATGAGGTCCTAAAATCTAAACAACTTAAAAACCATTACAAGAACTAGGTTTGACTCCTCAAGAAGGTAGAAAAGAGGGAGATTCAATTGGCCAGCATAAAAATGAACAAGGCCCTCCATTAACTCTAGCAAAGGGATGATGTGTGATAGCCAATTTTATATGGCTTAAACACATATAAAAAAGCTAATATCTTCCTAAAGGTGTTGTAGATTGAGGAGATGACTAAATATGTGGAGCTTTCCAACCTCTGATATGTAAACTTGGCTATGTTAACTACAACGAGGCCAAGTATAGAGCTAGAGAAGTAGGTGGCCAATTCATACCTCTTATAAGAGGTAGAACTCAAGAACCATAAAGAGACAAAATAGTGGTTGGAAATAGTCAATTCAAAGCTTGAAGTTCTTAGAAGCTAATTCACTGATCAATAATCAGTTGCTAAGAACTTGCCTAAGAGAATGAATGACTATCACAACCTATAAAAGCTTGTAAATATATTCAACATCAAATGAAAATAATTCACAACATGGTTCATCAATGTTAAGGAGTTGTTCCTAACAATATTATGTCTATGAAATATTCCCACACTAGCTGACATTGGCAAAGCTGCATGGACTACGTACAACTCGCAAAACAAGGAAGAGAAGATGAAAGCCTTGGTGGATGCTTTCAGACTTTCCCCAAAAGAAGTAGGTATAGCATGATAGCCTTAACCTCCTCAACCTCCACGAGCACTAGAGCCTAGTGAAGGACCTTCAACATCCTAGAAGCCTCCACCTCCTAGCACTATTTGAGTTTCATCTTATCTTCAGTAATCTAAGGGATCCTACCATCATTTTGTAAGGGTGTCTAGTTTTTTTGTCAAGAATACCAATTTTATAATTCCATATAGTCTAACACTCAGAGTCCTTAGTTAGTCAGTTAATAATTCGATACTTTTCCAATTTTGTAAGAAGTTTGATCCTACTTTGGTTCATTCAAGGATGAGCTTTCACTCAGTCATGGAGGCATGATGAACAGTAGTGGACTGACTATGTTGATGGGCATGCATTAATGTAGTCCCATCAACGTATCCTCATTAACACATGCATCAACACATATGTGTCAACACAAATGAGAGTTAAGCCTATATAAATACACATGCTAACCATATTTATGACATGTTAGGTAAGTAGAGTAGTGAAGCTCTTGCAGGTTGCTTTCCCTAGAGTTAGAATATTTTTTGAATGCTTGCAATATGAAATAAAGTAATTGTATAGATCTTTATTCAAGCATCATGTACCTAAACACATTAACATGAATGGAAATAAAGATAAGACTCTTAGCATTTATTACAACACTTAGAATATATTAATGTTTCTTACTTGCACTTTTTTCTTAATGTATTTTATATTTTTTGTCTTAAGTAATTAGTACATTTAATAATGAACATATAAGTGTTACCACTTCGAGCATACCACTTAATGACTAGTAACCCCAATAGTGACCATTTGGTATGCCCAGTAATTGTCACTTGGTAATCCAATAAAGTTAAGACAAGTTCAAGATGTGTACAAAAAGTAGGTACAAATACTTATATTAGGATAGTTAGTATCCAAATTGTTAGATAGATAGAATAATTAATTAGCAATCATTTATCTGTTTACCAATGCTTAGGATAATATATATATATATATCATATTCCTTAACTCACACTTCACCATTCATAAAGACATACACAAGTGAGAGTTAAAAAGATAACAATTATACATTTCCTTTAGTTACAATCTTTGTCTATAAGCATGTTTAGGAGCTAAGTACATGAAATTTGATTGGATGGCTAATACACACTTGTGACTCATATGGTTGGGCATAGGAACTATTCACTACTTATCAATATAGTTTTAGCATTATATTCATATAGGTGCATTCCTTGGAAGTTAACTTAAAAGATGTTTAAATATAATACTTATTTTTTATTAAGGGTACTCTATAGATTATGGAAATCCTTATGACTCTCTCTTTCTTCATTAATTAAATTTAAAAATGAGTTCCTTGAGACTAAGTCATAAGAATCATATCTTATTAAGTTACCTATTACCTTCATGTTATTCTATGCTACTACTGTTGAAGTTGACCATGGCATTATCCTTTGGATTGCATTATTTTAAAACTACATGTATAATTTTGAGTTATTTAATAATTTGATGATTCATCATAAATTATGATAAGATAACTTAATATGAGGAATTTGTGATATGTTTGAAAGAATTTAAGCTAGCATCCAACTATTGGAATGTAAATTTTATTCTTTATCATGCCCAACCATGATTCATTATGACTATACTTTGAGTTCATAATGATGGCACAAAGCTAGAGTTCCTCCGTTTTCTTCAATAATAATAATAATAATAATTGGTTTGATTCTCCTTGTCTAAAACCACCAAGGATCTCATGATTAAATTTTTTTAACAAATGTATTGATGAAATACAAAATAGTAGCTTGGTCTATTTATACCTCTTAATAAAATCCTTGAAGCATTGAATTAAACTTCTTTAGGTATATTTCTAAAGGCGTGTAATATTAAGTTTACATTTTATATAAAATAATCATATTTATTATGTACTATATATACATAGGTTTTAAATATATATGTATGTATAGCATAATATATATCTAATATTTTAAAAAATTGATGGAATGCTTGATGTTTTCTTTGTTGAATTGGTTAAGGCTTGATGTTGACTTCAACATTGTCCATGAATGGGACCTTATCCTTTCATCACCAAAGAACATGAAACATAACTCAGTGTAAATAATATCAAACTAAAAGTAGTGTTCCTATCAATCCTAGATTATTGCCACTTTCAAATGACACTGCACCCGTGCTCTCTCAATATAGTGGTGTTATTGTCATTACTACTATGACATTCGCTATCATTGCTACTGTGACATTCTCAATGTATTTTTGCTAATTTTTGGTAGCTCCTACTCCTACTACTCCTCTACCATTTTCAAAACTCTTAAATCCATCATAGATCCTCTTTTTCTTTCTTTCACCAAGCTTTCTCCTTCCTTGCTTCCTTCCTTCCTTCCTTCCACCTTTAATTTCAATCTTACTCTCTTACATTACTTGCGTACTCATTACAGTTGTTTCTTTCTTTAACATATCCATCCTTCCTTGCATGACCTAATATGTGAAATTGGCCTTAAAAGTTGGCCACTAGCAAAGTGATGTCATCATTCTTGTTGATGAAGTTTTGAATCTATCTAGGATTGAGGTTTTTTTCTATCATGACAAACCACAACTCACTATCAGGAGGCTATTCGTAATTATTCTAGAAATCATGTTAATCCATATCAATGAAAACATAGGACTCATGGTTTATACTTTCATGACTTCATATCATTGAGATATTCGAGTTTCCAAGAAGTTTCCTTGACATGCATTATTCCTTGCAATAAGTTTTCTATCTTTTCCTACTCAGAAATCTAATAACTTTGTCATACCTTATATGGTTATATGTGTCCTTCCTCAAAGCCTAGAGCTAAAAATGGTAAATTCATTCAAGTTTTAAATAATAATGGAGTAGAGAGGAAGGATTTTGATTTGTCTAGCTTTTTTGGTGATATGAAGGATTTAATAAGAAAAAAATTAGGATTAGAGAATTTTAAGTAAGTAGAATGATTATGAATGAATAGATGCATCCACCTATGAATATTTTGTGGTGGATGCCATGATAAGCCCTGCTTCAAGACCTTGATGATTTCTTAGCATTTGATTTCATAAATGCATTCTCAAAATTCCTTGAATTTATTATTTCTTTGTTGATGTTTATCTAAAATCTCATTTCAAATTACTTAACATGCTAGGGTTATTAAGACAAGAGTTACCCAAAGTGGCATTCCAAATTCCTATAAGTTTTAGCCCAAATTTAGCTAAAAATATACTATGCAAGTTGTAGTACCTAGAAAATCTCATTGGCAGAAAGGCCACTATTTTAAAGATAGTAAGGTCTCATCTTGCAATTTTGCTTGTTTCAATGAAAATTTTAAAATGCCTTAAGAAATCTAGGATATAAGGTCAATGGTTAGTTTAGTTAGTATCCAAGCATTCTAGAGTTTTCCAACAGACTCTTGTTTTTTTTCTTTTTCTAGAATCACATATTAGCTTAAATATGGAAACGAAAATCCCCTTTAAATCATTTCTATGCATTTTTGAACCTATAGTCTCCATTGGCAACCTTGAACAACTTAAGCAAGCATTCCATGTTTAGTAGAATCTAGCCTTTCTGATCAAGAAATTAATCAAGTTTTTAAAGCATCCACACTACTTTAAGCAGTCACCTAATAAATTGAAAAGAAATTTTCATTTTATTGTAAATGAGGCTTTCCTACCTATGAATGTTTTTGCAATGAATCGTATTTTATGGTGCTCAGCTTAGAGAAGAAACTCAAACTAAGATTGGAATTCCTCATAGAAAAGAAGTAATTAGGACTTGGATTCAAATTGGCATCTCATCATTTTGTGATTTCTAATAGTAGGTTCATGGAAATTCATGTGAATGGAATTCATTATGGGGAAGAAGTACTATAAATGTTAAAAAAGTGATGATTTATTATAGGTATAAAATAATAATAATAATATTTTATTTTCTTCCTTATTGAAATCTATGATCTTATTCATGAATGCTTTGATTCTCTTGTGTTTCCTACTTGGATAGGTGGCAAGCATGGAGAAAATCAAGGAGATTTAGATCACAAAACATATTTGGAGATTAGTTGTAAATATTTTGAACATCCAAAGTATTAGCCAAAAGTTAAATAACATATCCAATTTTCATGCATTGAAGACACATGATAGCCATGCTTCTCTTCCAAAGAGAAAAATAAAAACGAGAAGAAGAACATAAGGGCTATAAAAGCTCATACACATGGATGAAGAGGTTATCGAGGGAAGATTAAGCAAAGTCTCTTAGCTTCTCTATCTTGCTTTCCATATCTTTCTCCCTTTTCCCTTCACACTTACCCTTTCTACCATCCTTTCCTTCCTATATCCCTTCTTCCTTTCAATATCAATGTTGTTGTTGCTACATGCAACTCATTGCTTGGTGTTATTACCTGCAACTTATTACTCTTGGATGCTTATTATTGTTTCTGGTAGTAACTTTTACTAGATGGTATTGTTGTCTACAAGTTGTTAATGCTACCTACAAATGCTGCTATGTACTATTGTCATAACTATTTGTAGCTATGAAAAATCCTACTAAATTCCTTCTTTTCTTTTCTTCATTTTATTTTCTTCATTAATATTATAATCTTTTCAAGTTATTTCATCTACAATATTCTCCCTTTCAAGTATTTAAATATTCTTAAATCTAATGTTCTTCTAAATTATAAGTGACATTCCTCTTCCACAGAGAATATTCCTGAGCTAGTCGTGTCCATAAGCAAGATGCCCTAGTGATGAATCATGTTTTCGACTGGCTCTAATATCAAAGCCTTGATATCAGATACCTAATATCAAGGCCCAAAACATGATGTTGAATATCCAATATTGTGGAGTATATGTTGCCCTATATATGTAGCACTTGGGCTCACAATTTTCATATCAATCTTTATCATAGATAGCAAAGCTCTTACAGCTTATTTTATCTAGACTTAGAATATTTTTTGAGTGCTTGTAGCAAGAGTCTGAGTGTGGATGGATCTTTGTTTGAGCACTGATTTACCTAAGCACAGTAATGTGACAGCAATAAAAATGAACCCTTTGATCATCCTTATAGGACTAAGAATATATTAATGTTTTCTTGATGCATTTAATATTCATGCACTTCATTTCAATGCACTTTAATTAAGTAATTAATTTCTAGTTGTTAATAAACACAAGCATGACCACCTCGAGCATACATGTAGCACTTGGTAACCTAGAAATGCTTAATGTTTGGTAGCCTAGCAGCATAATACATGTTCAGAATGTATCTAGAAAGTGGGAATGGGTACTTGTGTTAGGTTGGCTATGCAGTAGAATAATTAGATATTATATTCCTATACCTTCCATTCTTGTTGTAGGCAATTAAGCTTACAAAACATAAAAAAATGATATAAATCATGTGCCTTAATTACACTTAAATCATATATTTGAGCTTCACAAGTGTAGTTGGGAAGACAATGAACATTCTCAATGCTCATTTCACTTCCTAGAGAATTAGTGCACTGGAGAACTATAGGTCCATAGAATTCAACCAAATCACACGTGAACACCTTAGTGATTCATATGGTTAGGCATAGGGGTACTTCGTCACTCATCATTAGCACCATTTTTAGGGACCTTTTGGTTGTTTCGTGTACTATTTAGGACTAGTGAAAATTATTCAAACCATTGGAACAAACCTTAGAGTCATATCACATCTTAAGATTACTATAATAATATTTAAAAGCACACTGCAATTTTTATTTTTCTAACATGCAATGTCTTCTTCTCATAGGAGTGATTCTCTACCTAAGTTTCACAAAGTACATCAGCCGGTGCCTTAGCAATACCAAGTGGTATATGCTCATCCTGATGAGTATGTACCAAATTTCACGTTCATCCTACACCACGATGAATAGCTACAGTGGCGTGACATGGAGGGCAACATCATGTTCTCACCTAATCAATCAGTTCTTGCAATGCTCCAACAAATGCTTATACAATGGGATCTTCAAGGACTTTATGCTGAGTATGTGGTGTAGGATAGTGACACCAGGGATTATCATCCCACTAAAGCATAACATCTCAAGGATCACCAGTTAGAACAATGTTATGAATCTACGAAGGGAAAAGGATTTAATGATTCCCCATTCTTGCTATACCAGAAAGATGGTGGAGAACCCTTCTCTAGAGGTCTTCCATTTAGTGAAATTCCTCTCTTTGACTTTAGTGAATAAGGTCAAAACCATAACTTGTAGTCCACAATTCATAATCCTAGTTTTAGTAAGAATCGATCTAATGAAAAGAAGGATCCAAAGAGGCAAATTAAGGTAGGGACGTGGACAAGAAACAAGATCATGATCATGATTACGATCATCGAAGAGGTGGTAGTAGGCACCATGATGGTGCTAGTCCTCCTTCCTCTTCATCTTTGTCATCATCTTCTTCTTCTTTTAGCTCTGATCACAACTACAGAGGGAAATACCATGATGGAGGTGACCAACGAGACCAAAATGATCAAAGTGACCATCATGTAAGATAAGATCAAAGATGTGGCATTTAAGAGAGATGTAATTCCATGAATGAAAGGGTAGTAGAGGACATCATAGGCACCAAAATCAAGGCCACGATGATCCTTTTCCTGCTACTTGAAATATGCTAAACATTAAAGAGGTAGTACGACTTTCAACAAGGCATGTGAAAGATAGTTGGATCAAAAGGCTAGACATGAACAACATCCCTCAATTTGAGGGGGGATATAACTTAGATCTACAAAACCATCTCTAAGCTTTTCAAGATGCATGTGCCTTACAAAATATAGAAAATGAGTGGAAAAAACTTAAGTTGTTCCCATGGAAACTCATTAAAGAAGCAAAAACTTGGTACTAGTCCTTAGAACTGGAATCTATCAAATGATGGAGTACAATGTTTGAATTATTCAATGACAAATATCAAACATACTCCAGAGTGTCCAACTTGAGGAGGTAGATCCAAGGATGGAAACAAGGAACACACAAACCTTTGGATGCCTCCATCGACGGATACTATTCCTTGATGCACAGATGTCCTAGCCATGGTTATTCTCAACTGGATCAACTTTGCCACATTGTAGATGGGCTTTGATCTAAAATGAGGAGAAGCCTTAGTGTCTACACCCAAGCATGATTATCTAAATTAAGTGTCTATCAGATCCAAAGATTGATCAAGAAAGTAGTTAAAGAGGAAGGTGAATTAAGAAAATGAGAAAGTGCAAAAGAATATAACCATGATCCATCCATCTAAAATAGGAAGGTTTGATTTTGTGATAGTGAGGAAGAATCAGCACTTGATGAGGTGGTGGATAGGAAAGCCTTGCAGCTTTAAAAATTTCAATATGAAATTATTACCAAGGTTGATCAATGATGGAACTCCATGGATAGTAGATTTTAAGTTGTGCTAAAAATTGCTAAAGAGTCCAAAGAACAAGGTAGTGATCGTGAACGCAGGAGGTGCAAGGAAGTTGAATGTGCTTATCAAAGAGGTATGGACAAGATTACTATAACAGAAGAAGTTGCAGGAAGTGAATTAGATGATGATAGTGGTTGTGATGTCTACCAATATAAACATCCAAAAGGATGTTGCCCCATAGTGTCACACTTATAGGAGTTTGGAATGTATGCTTTGAATCCATGACTAACACAAAGGCAAACATTTAGAAGATTACCTTATCCTCAAGGTAATCCTAGGTAGTTTCACCAACAATAACAATATTATCCAAGTGGAACTCCAATACAACCATATTAGCAATATCAATAGTGGTAGCAACCACAATCATGGGTGCTAATACCACCAAGGAAAAAATACCCTTACCAACAACCTGATCCCTATGGGTATTATGTTTAGCAACTATTGTCTTCATGTGACTCCTCTAGTCACATTTCTACTTTCCAATCTTACTACCATCCTTTTGATTATTATCGAACTCATTCTCCACATGCAAGAATGGATACCACCTCTTACACTTATCCTTCTCCTATTCCTAAACATCTTCCTCCTCTATCTGCATAGCTACCACTTGCTCCACCTATGCAGGGTGAACTTCTAGCTCAACCGCAACAATGTAATGCTACTAGGATTATTAATCTACAACTAGTTCATCAACTGAGTGATTTAGATACTCAATCAAAGAAAAGACCTTTCCTTTGACCTTGCGGTCTACTTAAGCCCTTGATTACAGCTGCAATTGACAATCCTATTCATTCATCTTCCTCTATACCAAATTTCATTGAGTCTTCTTCAAATCAAATACCACCCAAGATCCAGATTGTGATGCTTACGCATGCCATATCTAATTGGATACATGTTGGAAACCTTCCCAAGAAATTAGCTAAGCTTGGGAGTCCTGTAATTTATTTTTAGATTCCTAGGAATGAACTGTGCAAAGCTCTTCTTGATTGAGGTTCCAGTGTCAACATGATTTCTCATGAGATATACACTTCTTGGAACCTACCATCTCTAAAGAAGAGAAATATTACATTAGAATTGGTAGACAAGTCCATCACTATTCCATTAGCACTGGTAGAATACATTGTGACCACTATGTATGGGTGGTCTTATCCTGCTAATTTCCTAGTGATCAAGGTGAAAAACTATAAAGGGGACTTCCCAATCATCATGGGAATGACATGGTTAAGTATTATTGATGCAAAAATGGGCATCAAATATCTTTCCCTGGAAATATCCAAAGAAAATGCATTTAGAAAGATTCAGAAGAAGTAAGTTCCATACATCACATACAGCAATACAAGGTTCAATTGTATGTGGAAACTTTGGGCAGTGAAACGAGCATCCATCTCTACATGCAAGTAGTGTGCACTAGAAGTAGAAATTCAAAGTTTTCTATACATAGCACAATGGCTAACCACTAATTCTAAGAGTAGAACACTTTGCAAGAAACCAACTGAGAGCCCGACATGTGCATATGTCGTAGGCATGAATGAACTAGAGCAAGTTCATCACCAACTCTCTGATCTCGCAAATGATGATACCTATTGGAAAGAGTTTGAAATTCCTAAAAATTTCAAGCAAGAGCCCCTTGAACTAAAAACTCTACCGATTGACATGGAATATGTATTTTTAATGAATGGGAAGCTAGCCATAATCAATGCAAATCTTGCTCCTAAATAGAAAATGATGCTATTGAATGTGGTTGAACAATGATCAACAACTTTTTCCTGATCATATCTTGAACTCATAGGGATTGATCCTAGGATATGCCAGCATTGCATCTACATTAACCTAGCCATAAAGTCAAAGAGACAGTCACAAAGGTGACTGAACCCCAAACTGAAGCAGACCGTCAAGGAAGAAATTAAACAACTCCTCAAGGTGGGGTTTATTTATCCCATTGCAGATAGTAAGTGGGTTAGTTCACTCATTATTGTGCCCAAGAAAGGTGGCAAGTGGCAAATCTACATTGATTTTTGACTGCTGAATATGGCAACATTCAAGGATCATTTTCAGTTGTCATTTGTTGATTAGGTGTTACACATAATACCCAAGCATTACTACTATAATTTTCTAGATGGTTATAATGCCTATAACCAAATCTAGATCACACCTAAAGACCAAGCCAAAACAACATTCACAAGTTCCTAGGGAACTTTTGCATATCACAAGATGCCTTTTGTTCTATGTAGTATCCTAACTACCTTTCAACACTTGGTTCTATGCATTTTTTAACAAAAAATTGATAGTGGTGTGCAAGTCTTCATGGACAAATTCTCCACCTATGGAGCTACATTTGAGTAAGCCCTAAACCACCTTGAGCAAAAATTGAAATGATGTGTTGAGACAAACCTCAGGCTCAACTAGCAAAAGAGTCATTTAATGGTCTAGGAATGCAGTCTATTGGGACACAAAATATCACAAGCAAGAATTGAGGTTAACCCCAAAAAAATAAGGGTCATCCAAGGAATAACCCACTAACCAACAATTGTCAAAGATGTCGATCATTCCTTAGACATACTTGCTACTATTTGTGATTCATAGAGAATTTCTCTAAGATTGCAACATTGTTTATGGTGCTAACAAAGAAAGATGCTCCATTTTTCTAGACTGTAGAATGTGAATAAACATTCCAATAGTTGAAAGAGAAACTTGTAGAAACTCCAATCCTTCAAGCACCTGACTAGTTCAAACCATTTCATGTTATGACAGATGCATCAAATTATTCCTTGGGAGCTATGCTTACATAGATGGATGATATGAAATGTCCATATTACATCCACTGTGCTAGCCAAAGCATTGTGCATGCACAACTAAATTACACTGCTACAGAGAAATTATTGATGGGAGTGGTGTTTTCTCTAGAAAAGTTCAAGCATTATGTGCTTGGATACAAAGTGTTTGTGTACACAGACCATAGCACCATCCACTTCCTAATGAACAAGCCAACGATGAGCTCTCGTGTCATATAGTGGCTAGTGATATTATAGGAATTCAATCTTACAATGGTAGATCGAACAGGCACTGAGAATGTGGTTGCTCATCACTTGTCTCGATTACGATGGGACAACAAAGAGCAAGAGAATCCACTATCTGATATGTTTCCTAACAAACTCCTCTTTTTTGAGGCTATAACTAAACAATTGCCCAATGAGCCTAAACGGTATGATGGCATTCTCACCTATCTTCTCACTCAGCAAATGCCATAAGGGTTGGACCACCAAAAGTAACAAACACCTTTACAAGATGTGTGCTAATGGCCTGGTTCATTGGTGTGTCCCTAATTTTGATCAACTATGCATTCTCCAAGATGCTCATGAAGGTCCTTGTGGGGGACACTATGCTGGGAGGTGCATGGCCACTAAAATCCTAATGGCAGGGTACTATTGGCCAATAATCTTAGGGATGCTCATCAACATGTCCACTCTTGTAAACACTACCAATGAGATGGTGGAATGACTACTCAAATGGAGGGACCTCAACAATGGATTCAACCACTGAAACCATTTAACATCTAGGACATTAACTTCATGGGTCCCATCACACCCATGTCAAATGGAAAGGCATACATCATAGTCACTGTTGACTATTGTACGAAATGGAAAAAAGCAGTAGCCATCACCAACTATACATCTTCTACTACTACTCAATTTGTATAAAAAATGTTATAAATAGGTTTGGTATGCCATGTGAATTAATTTCTAATAATGGAACTCACTTTATAAGCACTACCTTTTAGAAGCTCATGCAATGCCTCAGGGTTGAACATAAACTCACAACACCCTACCACCGCCAAGCTAATGGTCAGGCTAATGTTACCAATAGGGAAATCACAAGGATTATAATAAGAACTATTAGCAAATATAGGAAATACTGGAGCACAAAACTTAATGATGCCCTTTAGGCATACCACTCCACATGGAAATTTACTGTAGACTACTCTCTCTATGAGCTTGTGTACTAAAAATTATCAACACTTCCTACTCAATCCAAGCTTCATACACTTTCAACGGCATGTGACCTTGACCTTGCCTTAAATCTAGCATAAAAATAAATACTAATGAATCTCAACTTGGTAAACAAAAATCAATTGGTGGTCCTATCATCTAACAAGTTGCACAAGGCCTACAACAAAAAGTGCCATGACCTTAAAATCAGAAAAGTCAAACTTCAACCAAGAAATAAGGTTCTCTACTAGAACCCCACACACATACCTCAACAAACTAAGTTCAAAACATTATGGGAAGAACCTTATATAATTTATGAAATTTTTTCCTTAGGGGCCATGTTGATCTACAAACCTGAAAGCCCAAACAAAAAATAGTTGGTTAACATACAACAAGTCAAACCTTTCCACAAGAATAAGCCATAAAATACAACAAATTCCTCATTAGATGAACAACCATGCTCCATATTTCATATCTCCTCCTTTCAACTCAATCGTGGGGAAGATGGCCATCCACATGAACTATATAAGCAACTCCTTAGCTTCTCACCATTTTTCTTTTACACATTTTTGTTTTGCACCTTTTTGTTTTACTCATTCTTTATTTTACATCTTCTTATTTTCATGTTATTAATCTTTTCTAATTTTTTTTTTACAACATCATAAGGACATTTGTTATTTATTGAATTTTTTACACTTTCTTTTATATTTTCTTTTAATCTGGTGTGATTTTGTAACCTTTTGTTAATAAGTGCTAGGCATAGTGGTAATTCATTACTAGATGGTGGTATGTACTTTGTTGTTATTTGGTTGTTGGTGTCTAGATTCTAGCTTTAAATTTTGTTACTGATAACAAGGACATGGTTTCTTTTCATGCAACAGATAGTAAGTCCACAACATCCATCCATCCACAAACTCTATGATTTTTCTTGTTCTAGAAATATGCAGTCCCTTTTTCATTAACAAAAATATAACAAATTTATGACTTTGGTAGTTTCTGAAATTGGAAAAGATTCAAAGGTTTGAATAGGGTGTGACTTCAAGGGGATTCGGTATTCTTTGTGCCTTTCTACTTACTTGGATGCATGTGTGTTTTCATGGATTTCTTATCATTTTGTGTTAACCAGTAAAAGGAAGTTGAATATGTCTTTGCATGGTGTGGTTTCCATTTTAGAAAAAACAATGAGAATTCAAAGCACATCTCTTAGACACAATAAATAAATAAGTCTTTGCATGGTGTGCTTCCCATTTTTTAAAAAATGATGGGAATTCAAAGCACACTCCTTTAACAAAATAAACAAGCTGCAAGCATTGGTTATGGGACTAGAAAGACATGTTACCCATGCCTAAAGGTCTCCTCTAACTAATTCCCTTCCTCACTTCCTACTTCTCTTTTCTTATCTAATAAGGAATAATGGTTTTCTTGTGGAAGCACTCTTATGTCTCAAGGGGGTGGACTGGTCTTAGAATGGTGATGTGAAGTCACTAAATGTGATTGGTTTTGGTTTGCACTAAGGGTAGATCTTATCAAGTCATTTAACCATAAAATTCACAAGGGAGTTCATGTAACTTTAATCAGAAACTCTATTCCACTTTCTCTCTTCCATCTATGCTTTCCATGTCTCACCTCATTGCCAGCTTCGTGTTCTTATTCAATGTCCTGGTTTGATGTGTCGAAATTCTTAGGTAGTTTCTTCTAGGTTTTTTCTCCATGAAGCCCATGGACTCCTCAGTTTGAAGTTATGCAAGGGCAATAAAAGTCCTATGCTTGCTTTGAGAAGGATCCACTTGCATATCTTTTGGTTGGATTAGTTAAGTTCTTTATCCTTAGACATTTTTTACAATCAAATCCTTTTTTTACGCCATTAATAACATCCTAATGTGTGCGTCTTCATAACATTCTTTAGTGAAATCCTTTTATTATCTTTGTTGTGAGTTCTTTAACCCTCCTCAAGTATTTTATTATGTTTGGACTTTTCAAAAATTTGCTAATGGACCCCCTATCTATTCCACCATATTTTTCAACCTTCCTACTAACACTATTATCAAAATTCATCCATCACAATCACAAGCTCACCAAGTGTAACTGCTAACACGACAAGGTACTTCAAAGCTATATGTTACACATTGCACACTAATCCATGATTTTGTTGTGATTACACTGGGAAGCATGGATAGAACATGTGAACTAGAAGGGGGATTGTCCTCACAAAAGAAGTAGCAACAACATCATCATGTGATGAGGACTCTTCATGATTGTTGAATCTTCTTCCTTGCTCTTCAACTACCAGAGGAGTCGATGTCAATCTTGTCTAGTGTGTTCTCTTTTCTTATCATGGACACCCAATTCTATAAAATATTGTAATCTATCCACTCAAGCACTTAGAAGTCTATTTGTTCCATATAAGTCAAATTTCATGTCAATCAATAATCCCATACCTACAGAATATTTTATAAGGAACTTACTCCTCCTCCACTCAACTACGAGTTGTCATTCAATCGTGGAGGTATGATGAATCATGTTTTAACTAACTCTAATATCAAATATCCTATATTGGAGCCTCAATATCATATACCTGATATGGAAGCCCAAGATGCGATGTCGAATATCTAATATCATAGGGTATATGTTGGCCTATAAATATAGTGCTTGGGCTCATGATTTTCATATCAATTTTTTTCATAGATAATGCAGCTCTTATAGTTTGTTTTCTCTAGAGTTAGAACATTTTCTGAGTGCCCACAGCAGTTTCTGAGTGTGTACAGATCTTTGTTTGAGCACTGATGTACCTAAGTGCAGTAATGTGGTGGGAATAAAAACAAACCCTTTTGATCATCCTTGCAACATTTAGAATAGATTAATGTTTCCTTAATGCATTTAACATTCATGCACTTCATTTCAATATGCTTTAATTAAACAATTAATTTCCAATTATTAATGAACACAAGCATGACCACCTTGAGCATACATGTAGCACTTGGTAACCTAGAAATTCTTAATGTTTGGTAGCCTAGCAATGCTATACGTGTTCAACATGTGTCTAGAAAGTGGGAACAAGTACTTATGTTAAGCTAGCTAGGCAATTCCATTCTTGTTGTAGGTTATTAAACTTACAAAACATAAAAAATGATAAAAATCATGTGCCTCAATTACACTTAAACCATATCCTTGAGCTTTACAAGTGTAGTTGGGAAGACAACAAATGTTCTCAATGCCCATTTCACTTCCTAGAGAATTAGTGCACTAAACAACTATAGGTCTATGGAATTCAATTGGATCATGCATGAATGCCTTAGCGATTTGTATGATTGGGCATAGGGGTACCTCACCGCTCATCACCTAGGCAATAATTTTGCGAAATTATGCACTTTCAAGTGTTGTGTGTCAGTTTGTGTTGTGGCCCACATTTCTAGATCAACATCTTCCTATTTCTTCAGGAATGGCTCTAGAAATGATGTGGGAAAGAACTAATGTTTCTAGAGCTATGCAATTTTTCAAGTACACCTTTGCATACCCATGCTATACCTTGACAAAAGAGCATATGCACATTGATTATCATCATTTATCATGCTTATGCAATCCATTGCTAGGTAGGGATGGGACTCTGGGATACATATATGAATAATGTAAAAAATGAATTTTGTCAAAACCAAGATAAATCTTTAGGATGTAATATCAATTAGAAAAGGATATTATTTTCTATCTCATCTTTAAATTGCATCAAGGGAATATTTTAAAATCATGAGCAATAATGTCTTTGCAAACAGAACAAGATTACAACATGGCTACCCAAAAAATGAGTGCAAAAAAGAAATAATGCCCATGAATGGAAATGAACTTGCAAAAAATATTTTTTTTCAAATAAGAAGGATGATAAAATCAAACAAAGACATGTCATTGCATAACATAGCTATGTAATGACACATTGAAAGGGGGCAGTTTTGATTCAAACCCACGTGGGTAAGCAGGGTACATTAATATACTAATCAAGACTAAAAAGGATTTATCTATTATTCAATGGAGGAGGAATGATTCTAGTAAGAGAATTAGAAAATAGATCTAACTTCACTAACTTGGAATAGTTTGCAGTAAAAGCAAGTATTTTGCTAGTGAGCCTATTACCTCCTAGACCAATGGCCTCAATGAAAGCAAGACCTACAAATGCTAAAGATGGAATCCTTCCCTTGAATGCATTTTTTGAAAAGATTAAGAACTCGCAGAAACATCAAATTACTAAGGTGTGAAGAAATTGTTCCTCACAAATCTTTATCCCAAATATTGATCTCCACAACATGGCCTTCTAGTGAGCAAGAAATGTCAATCTAGTTGTAGAGATTAGGAGATTTTGGATGCTAGTTAGAAAAAATTCCAAATGGATCACTCCAAATGTAGTGCCTGATCTTCAAAAGCGATTTAAGTTCTTGGTTATAGTGAGCTCCCTAGATAACAACTATGAAAACAACAATGTAATAACATATCAGAATGAATATATCCATCTACATAAATTCACTTTCAACTTTGTAAGTTAGGATAATAAAAACAAAAATCATCGTTTCTAATAAAAAAATTCAAATGAGGGACAATAGTGATAAAAGTAATAGTAATAAAATCCACCTTTGTAATATAGATTTACAAATGATAGAAAGGAAGCACATAAAAACCTCCTTAGTACATCTTTATTACAATGTTGCTAGTGCATGCATATTTGATGGTCATCATCTATCATGTTTATATGTCCCTAGGTCCCATCTCTACCTAAAGTGAGGTGACTATTCTAGTGGTATAGCCTTTGAGAAATAACATAGAGTTTGTAGCTTTAAGTTTCCAACCTCAAAAGTTTAGTATTTTGGTTTTCCAATTACTTTTGTAGAAAGAGTTAAAATTTTGTTCTACAATTTTTCCATGGTGCATACATGTTCCATGTGATGGCCATGTGTATGGGCATTAGCATATACATGTAGTTGCACTACTAGTAATAATAAAGATGTACTAAGGAAGTTTGTATGCTTTTTCTTATAGATATGCATCCCTCTATGTAACTCATTTTTTCTCTTGATTAGTATATTAATGCTCTTTATTAACAACGTACACCGATCAACACAGATGACCCATTGCCCTTGCAAATTTGACAATCCGTTCACCCATTTTTGATAATTTTTCCTTTGTAAAATATTGGTAAAATTATACTATAAAATCCAAATCTACCATTTTTTTAATAAGTAAAATTATAGCATATCCTAATTTATAAAAAAAAAATCATTATTCAAAGAGTTAATGCTCATCTTGTCAATGTAGTCTTATGACTTGAGCAGCAAGCACTTTACCAAATGATGGTTCCTTAGAGACCAAAAAGAATCTATTAGATAGATGAAAAATATAGAACATGAGCTTTAAAAATATCATTTACAAAGTTGCCAAGTGTTCTTGGCTATATCTTAAATACCTCAAGAAGGTTATCAGTTGTGATACTCTATATACTAACATTAGAGAAAAATATAATTTTCATCTTCAATGGTGTTATTATCACAGAGTATGCAAATTCTTTCTTCATGTAGAATTTTGTACCATCTACTTGTCTTAATTCTAAAATAGTGAAATCCTAGCCTTGCTCTACTAATTTGAATGCACAACTAGAAAGGAATATTATCTCTCAAGTAAGTGACTTATGTAAAGATATAACCTCTAATATTATCTAAGTAAAAAAATTTTCTTTCCTTCAATATCATTTTACAATTTTTACAAGGCTATTCTCCTAACAATTTTTTGACATTCGTTGGGGTTGCAATGAAAAATAGTTTCTAGAATATTCCATTTTCTAAGTCACATCTTTCCATGTTGGAACCATCCTTTGTCTTAGGATGCATATAAAAATTTTTTACAAAATTTATCATTACTGCTATAGAGTAGGTGATGCATATAAGCCACAAATTGATAGATAGCTTCAATCTCTATGTTCATCAAATCATCTTCCATAAGCATGATATTATGTAGTATTTGTGGCTTTATCTTAAACTCATCCAGTAAAAAAATTGCATATTTTTCATTTTCTTCTAATATTTACTTGTTATACTATGACCCCAAACCATACATCTATTAAAGGAATTTATGAATGATAATAATGCAAATCAATTGTCTATGTGTTTCCCATCCTAGAATACACTCTCTCTTGTATGTGTTTCTAAGCTCAAACATGACTTTGTTCCCACCTGCCATTGTTTGATAAACACATTTATCCCATCTATAGTTATTAGAATATTCAAGGCCCAAATATTTTATATGTCAAAACCATTTCAACTACTACATCTGCAACCTAAAAATTAAAATTTGTATGTCAAATTCCAAAATAAGAAAAAAAAAGTTATCAAAAATTGACTACATTGTAAGCCTTTCACTGATTAGAAATCAATGCAAGATCATCTACAAAAAGTAAAATTTTAACAAGGTAATTGTTTTAAAAAATGAATATCTACTAGGAATCTCTTGCATCCATGCCTTTAATTCATTAAAGAAATTTCCAAATAGAGTTCGGAAAATAGGACATTCTTGCTTAATGCCAATAGTACTATTGAGCATAGCATTATCATTCAAATTACTATCTTGTCGCTACATATATACTTTCTTATAAAGAATTTCAATTGCTAACAATAAATCTAGTGGATTTCCAAGATTTTGTAATCTCTACCATAGTTGGCTTTGAATGATTGAATCATAAACCTTAGAAAAATCAACAAAGAAAATGAAATTACTGGACCTTTAGCTTCATCAATGAGATGCTTAAGAGTAAGTAGATGATCCATAGTAAAGTGACTTTTCCTAAAACTTACTTATGAGATAGCATATATCTTTTATTCTTCTATCCATATTCCAAGCTTCTCTTCAATAATAGTACCCAAGAGTTTCCCAAAGATGCTATTGATTGCAATCATCCTGTTGGCACATTTCACCATTTTATGGAACAGTAAGACTCAAGGTTTTGAGTTTGGTAAGTTTTAATAACTTACAAGAATTATCAAAGTTATATATGCAAGGGTTGTTGGCATGATAAAACTTTGTGGAGTAAATTAAAGGTTGAATGAGATAATAGGATTGATATGAAGTAATTTTGAGGCAAAAATTGGCGTTGGATATTTCGGAGACATTATCAAACATCCGTTACCATTCAAAAGAAATAAAAATATATTCTAAAGATGCAAATATTTTAGTTTACATTTTTGGAGGCTTGCGATGTTGCAAATGCCAAACCCTCACTCACGCCTCACTCACGCAGTACAGCAAACCGAAACATGGAATTCCTGGGCGCGGATCTGATGAAGGCATACCAACAACAAAAATTATACTTGCAAATGTATAATCGCAGAAAATCGCAGCCCTAATGTGCTCTGAATGATCGCAGAAAATCGCAGCCCTGTTCGCGGATTCTGCTAACGATTTGTTTGGGCATTCATGGAAAATTTGTGGGTCTGTTTTTCCATCACTAGGGCTTCCAGCAGGGTTAATTCGGAAAATGGCGTCAACAAAACACGTAGGCAGCGGGTGCACAAAGGAAGATGAAGGCAATAATGGTAGCACCAACACAATATGCAGACGTAGAATGCATGAAAAACCCCAAATCAGAATCTGCATTTTTCGGTGTTCTGTCCCGCGCATCTACGAATGCACTGCAGAAAATAAACAAAAAAAAAAGGACAAAAGGCAGAGAGCAAAGGGCAAACAACGAGCAGGCGCGTTTCTGGTTCATCCCTGTAACTTCAAAATTTTTTGTGCAGTTATTTCATCGCTAAAACAGGGCTTCTTCCTTCCGAAAGATTCATTTCAAATTTTAGGCCGTATGTCGTCCTCCTGCAACTTACCTTCAAAACAGCAGCCATGACCAATGCCGATGCATTCGGCATCGCATACTAGTCCGATGAAGACGGTAACAGAGACACGGAGGCACATCAGGACAAGTGTCCAGAGATATTTCTGGCCGATGCTGGTAAACCGGAGTTTGCAACTTATTAAATAAAATTTTAAAATAATCCACAATACCATATGCACA
>MNCI01020847.1:0-20026 GCA_015680685.1 Gnetum montanum | reverse complement strand
TTTTTAAAGCTATATTTTGGTCAAAGATCAAAACATCTATTATAAAATGTTTCTTTAGAGGAACTATTAGAAAAATATTCTTTAATTTAGTAAAATACATATCTTGCAAAATACCTACATTAGAAATGATTAATTAATACAATAAAATACTATATTACCTTTCTAGATGTTAACAATTCCAAATCTTTTTACACAACAAATAAAAGAATCTCATTTCCACTTTCATAATCAATTTATCTAGCAACAAAAACTTGAAAATTAAATGGCATTCACTATAATTATACATAATACAAAAAATGAAATGAATAATAAAATTTTTAAAATAAAAACATAAAATCATTTCATAAATTAATTTCAAATGATACAACTTTCAATTTTATGGTACCTCTAAAGAAATCAAAATAGACATTTAGCACTTCTAGAAAAACATTATGGATGACATGCTCATCTTTAAAATAGAATTATATCATTAGAATTAAAATGAATAAAATAAAAAGCTACTAACCATAAAAATTTGAGAGTTATCAAAGATAAAAATTTTCAAAGTCAACTACCAAAAGTAGTTTCACCTTTAAAAGATCCCCACTATTATTCCTTTAGGA
The DNA here is from genome assembly GCA_015680685.1 of Gnetum montanum. Classification (NCBI taxonomy): domain Eukaryota; kingdom Viridiplantae; phylum Streptophyta; class Gnetopsida; order Gnetales; family Gnetaceae; genus Gnetum; species Gnetum montanum. The sequence continues at coordinate 19,424 of MNCI01020847.1, read as the reverse complement.
AATTAGGACTCTCAAAGGATCAAAGACTATTTTCATTCCAAGGAATTAGGGCTCTATAAATATTTCCTCTACTACCTAAAAAGACAAGAAATGGAAAGTGTAGCAAAAAGAAACGTCAATGGCTGGAACACCAAGAGGTTTTCGGGTGAATAGTTTAACCGTAGATCTGTGCGAGGGCCATGCTAGGTAAAATAGAAGTGGGGCACCCTGAATGGTCTAGTCGATCAGACAAGGACTTAATCAGTGTAACTTAACCTTACATGAACACTTTTTAAAATGCGAAATATGCGAGGTAAAACTGATGATGAATAAATGTAGGAATGAAGGAAATAATGCCAAACAACGATAACAATAAACAAATAATAGAATAAACTCGAATAAGAAAATGCACTGCCTCAAGGTTGCGGGTTCGATTCTTTGCCTTATTTGAAAAATGTATAACAAGTTATATAACACCAAATGCGCATAAAGAGTTCAAGAGTAACCAAAATACTCAAAATGTGCCAACTATGCTCTTGAATGTGAACTTAAAAGCCAACTGTGCAAAAATGCCAACTCTTTGGATGAGAAATGCCAACCAATGCTAAATGCCAACAAGCCAACTACTCTCCTCAATGTAAAAATGCCAATTCTTTGATAAAAAAGCCAACCCTTTGAGCGTTGTTTGTCAAGGTATTTATAGGGTCAGGAGCAGGAAAGAAATGTGGCTTAGGTGCCATGTGTCCTAGACCCCACAATATGCAATCATGACAGTACCTTGTAGGCGTGGTGCACCGATTGTGAATTTTCCTATGCTGTAACAACATTGTCGAAACTGGAGATGCTGGAATCCAGTGTGCTAACAATGCAAGAAGAAATGAAGTCTTTGACCCAGGACTACGTCTTCCCTATTCTTATGAGTAGGATCAAGCGTAGTGAAAAATTTTTGGGGATGGACTAAGGGGTGTGCCAAAGTGGAACAAAGTTGTTGATCATGTTGAGCTTAGTTATTGCTAACAAGCTATAGAGCTAGCTGAAGATATCCTGATGCATCTATCAACTTTGCATCACTTACACTATCTAGCACATTGAGGTAGCATAGCTACTTACTACACTGTGCTATGCTATGTAGCGTAGGACATTGATGTAGCATAGCTACTTGCTATGCTATGCTACATTATGTAGCATAGCACAACGTAGCCACCAGTTTGAATAGGAAACTTGCACTGGAGTCAACAACATTTGCTAGAAGCCTTGGCACATGCAGGGTTAACCTTTACAGCACTTTATTGATTTGCATCTTTGCTATGCTATGCTATGCTATGTAGGGTAGCATAGCATAGCAGCCAATGTAGCATGCATTTTTGTCAAAATTGTGGGGTTTTACAAGAAAACTTTGCTTGTGGATCAAGGGCTAACTAAGATAGGGTAGTTTTGGAAGCCACAATGTTGTTAGATGCAGTCCTTTTGTCAGAGAGGCTTGGCAAAGGAGTCTTTACGTGTTTCAACATTGCTATGTTGTGTTACGCTATGTAGTGTAGCATAGCGTAGCATTCTCTATTGGTCAAATGCTGACTTTGCCCTACGTAAACATCTTGCCAAAGCTTGTATTTGGTTAGTTGATTGATTTTTTGAAGGCTTTCTATGCTACGCAACGTAGTAGACTTCTCCACTAGAAAACTTGTTGAACTATTTTTCTCATCCCAAACACTCTTGGCAACTCCTAGCATGGTTTCTGAGTAGATTGTTAGTTGGGTGAATTGTCTAGGTGGGCAGGCCAAAGAGTCCATCAGGCTTCTCATCTTTGAAGATAGAAAACCTTCCAAACTGGGAAGCCTAACCTCAGTGCTTACATTTTCCTTCCAAACTATCATGGGGCTACACTTGTTGAAGTCCTTGCCTAAACTCCAAGACCCTAGTGAAGCAAGAGGGTCTCAAAATTTTATGGTGTTTTACTGGTCCCTCTTTGTCAACGTCTGGAGGATAGGCCCGAGAGATGCCGACAAAGAATACGAAACACCATGAAACACAAGATGCTAACATCACTCTTTAGTAATTGTCCAAATGTTGCTTAGGTATGCTTGAGAGTGCTAGGATAGTCATGTAGGGAAAGGGAAAACGATGGATCTATGGGAATAGTTTTAGGAAGGGAAAGATGTAGCATAGTATGGTCCTTTGTTAGAATTCTTGTGAGGGAGTTGATATGCATGGGCATCTTTCTTTTGTAGGCTTCTGACCTCTCATCAGCATGCTTAGAGATGGTCATTGCGAAATAGCTGATGTACCATTTGTTTTGGGAACACTTTTTTTTTGAGATTTTGCTCTGTTATGCTTTTCTTTTGTTGTTTTTCCATGTTCATTTAGAAACAACCTTGTTGCAGGACAAGTGTTTCCTCCCTAGGATGACTTACGTTACATCCATGTGGGGCTTTGACCTACTACAAATGCTTCCCATGCAGCGAGTTGCATTATGCATGTCATGGACTTTGTGGTTGAGCATATGGGAGGGATTTATAGGCATCAGAAAAATTAGTAAAATGAGGTATGAGAAGGAGGATCGTGGGTGTAAGAAACGAGGTTAAGGGGGAGGATAGGATGTGCACTCCCAAGTAGCCAAGCTAGTTAGGATGACCACCTTGGAATGATGTAGTGTCTTGCCACCTTGGAAAAATGCACCTCTAACCGACACCCCTCCAGCACGTACCCTACATACACAACAAAGAGTAAACCAAAAGAAACAACCATCAAGAAAAATGAAGGAAAAGGTCTTGCTTTCTTTGGACACTACTAGAGTAATGGATGTTGTTGTTGAGGCATGCAATGTCCAAACCAGAAAGGCCAGCAGCAGTTTTGGCATCATAAACATGGAGGGGTTGGCAATGAGGAGGCTAGGAGTTTCGATGATGTGGGTGCTTAGGATTCCACGTCCAAGGAAAACACCATGCAACTCAACTGTAAGGTTAAAGGCCTAATAGCTGAGCATCTTTTGGACTCATGAAATGGTAAGGGCTAGAGGGTAGCAACATTGTGGCTGGGCCACAATAGTGCTAGGGTTCTAGCAGTAGGCACCAACCATAGGAGCTAATGCCAGGGCAACCAACCATGGTAGCAGTAGCTCTGTAAGGTCAGCAAGATGTTAGAAGACATCTCTAGAGGACCAATAAGATTCTAGGGGTAATGGCATTACATATATTCCAAAGAGTATTTTCTTGGCATCATGAATTGCATTTTGGAATTGCAATGTCTCACCCCATGTTAACACTATTCACACTTGCTTGTTTGAATGGTCATGGATGCATGTTGGGGACATTGTGCCATGAACCCAGTTTAAGGTCCTGGTAAATCATGGTGTGCTATTTTAAGATCCTAGTAGACTGTTGTGCTAGTTTAAGGTCTTAGAAGATTGTTATGCTAGTTTAATGTCCCAGTAGACTGCTATGCTAGTTTAAGGTCCCAGCAAAACATTGTCTAGTTTATCGTCGTAGCGGATGGTGGATGGGCCAATTTAAGGTCCGAGTGGATCATCTGTGCTAGTTTTACATCATAGTAGATGAGCTTTGATAATTTTACATCATGGCAGATGGTCTATGCCAGTTTATAGTCATACCGGACTATAGCGAACTTTGAATGCTAGTTTATAGTCGTAGCGGACTATCTATGCCAGTTTATAGTCATAGCGGACTATCTTTGCTAGTTTTATGTCATAGCAGATGAGCTTGCTTACCTTGCTCATAAATATGATGTAGTATGGTTTATGATACAAGTGATTCACATGATTCATGAACTCTTTGTCATCCATTTTTGCCAATTTGAAGGCTCCATACCTGTAGGCTTTCATGACCATCAATGGACCTTCCCAATTTGCTGAGAACTTGCTCACATGTTCATAGACAGCCTTGAGAATAAGGTCCCCCTTTTTTATTGGTAGTTGATGTGGGTTTGCATGATGCTTCTTCCATTGCTTGTATTGATATTGCTCGATGTGACCAAGTGTTTACACATGCTCCTCCTCTATGGAGTCGAGGTCAATGATCCTCGACTCGTTATTCTAGGCTTCATTCATGATGTTTGATAGGATCATTCAAAGTAACGATACCTACAGCTCAAGAGGTAATACCACTTCAGATCCGTAAACAAGGTTATAAGGTGTTTTACCTATTACCATTCTGCATGTTGTTCTGTAAGCCCATAGCACATAGAGGATTTGCCCGTGCCATCACCTCTTGTTGTTGCTAAGCATATTCTTGAGCAAGTTGATGATGGCTTTTTTCGTAGCTTCTACCTATTTGTTTTCCTATGGGTAGTATGGCAAGAAGAAGGATTTCTTAATGCCAAGGTTGTTGCAAAAGGTTTTGGTTTCTACACTGCTAAATTGTGGCCCTTTGTCTGTCACAATAGTCATGGGAAGCCTAAACCTTGTCACTATGTTATCCAATATAAAATGGCAAACCTATTGAGATGTAGTCTTCCTAAGGGGGATAGCCTCTACCCACTTTGTAAAGTACTTAGTGGAGGTGATGATGAAGCTATGCCCTACAGAAGAATTAGGTGTGATAGGTCCTATAATGTCTAGTCCCCATCGTTGGAATGGCCACATGATCTACGTCAAGTGCAACTCAGTAGGTGAAACGTGTATAAGATTTGCATATCATTGGCACATGTCAAAAGTATTAACTTTGGCAAGGCAATCTCATTCCATTCGAGGATAATAATATCCTAGGCGTTTGATTTTTGCTACCATGGCCCTGGGATCTATGTGTCCACTGCACAGTCCTTCATGGATCTCATTAATGATCTTTTGCATTTTTTCCTCATTTATGCATGCTAGCAATATCCCATCAAAGGAACATTTACATAAGGTGTTGTCTCCCATAAGTACATATTGCCAAGCATGCTTGCGGATTGCATCACTTTGAGTAGATGTCAATTTATGTTGGGGTTCTCTATGTTGTAGATAGGCTTTAATGTTGGTGTATCACTCTTGGGTATCGGCAGCACTTACAGAGGTGATGTGTACCGCTTGAGTGATATGCTCCATACACTCAGTTACAGAAGTAGGAAAAGTTACAAATAGGTGTGGTGACACATTTAATGCTAGCATGGCCAGGGCATCTACTATGGTGTTCTCATTGTGTTGCACATGTTGGACATCTGTTGTGGAAAACTATTTGAGAAAATGTTTGGCTAGGTCGCAATAGGATTGCAGATGAGTAGCTTTATAGGCATAGACCTCAGTGATTTGAATAACAATGAGTTGTGAATCACCGTGAATTGCTAGGTGTTGAATTTTTAATGCTCAGGCTGCTAAGAGGTCCCTGAGGAGTCCTTCGTACTCTACCATGTTGTTCGTACAAAGGAACAAGAAATGATAAGAAAACGTTGGATATCCCCAGAGGGGAATGTAATGATGGCAACTACACTACCACCTCACATAGTCAAGGTGCCATCAAAATGCAAAGTAGCCTCTAAATGTAATGGGACAATGTTGATGGTGCTAACGTGCTCATCATGGAATTTGGGTTCTATGGTTGCCTATCATCAACAAGTGAGGTCATGAGTTTCATAGCTATGGCTTGTCCTTTCGTCGATGATTGGGTTACATAATGTAAATCAAATTCTGTGGTTATAGCTTTCCACTAGGCTATCCTGCTATTTTCATATAGATTGCTCATGATATCCTGGAGTACATTGCTTTCTCATATAATTTTGACTTTGCTACAAAATAGATAATGCCTCCACTTTTTCAATGCAAACACTAGGGCAAGGCAATTTCTTTCCACCTCATTGTACTTCGCCTCATATGCTATCAATGCATGACTTAGATAATAAACTAGCATCTCAAAGCCATCATCTCTTCTCTAACATAATAGTGCTACAATAGACATTTCTGAGGTGGCAAGGTAGATGTAGAAAGGCTTATCCCTCTACGATGGGTAAACAGTTGGGAGGTGTAAAAGCTCTTTCTTTAGGTCATTAAAGGCTTGCTGGAATTTTGTTTTCCATTCAAAGTTAACCCCTTTCTTTAGTAAGTTTTGCATGGGGTGTAACTTGTCAGTCAACTTTGTTCTAAACCTTCTAATGAATTGTATCCTACCTTGCAATCCATGTAATTCTTTAGGTTTTTAGGGGATGCTAGATTAATGATGGCCTTAACTTTGTTAGGGTCCACTCATATTCTAGCCTCTAATACTACAAACCCTAGCATGCATCCAGTTTTTACCCCGAAGACACACTTCTTTGGGTTGAGGTGTAAGTCATACATATGGTAGCATTTGAGGACTACACCTAAATCATTGGGATGGTCAGTAGCCTCTTTAGATTTGACTACCATGTTATCCACGTAGTCATTTAGTGTTTTTAGGATGTAGTCACTAAAGATGTATGTCATGGCTCTTTAGTAGGTTGCTCCGGCATTTTTGAGTTCAAAGGACATCATAGTGTAATAGAAGGTACCCCATGGGGTCATGAAAGTGATTTTTAACTAATGCTCTAGGTTGATAAGAATTTTATTATAGCCAGAGAAACTATCCATGAAGGATAGTAGAGCATGACGAGCCGTAGTGTCGATGAGTTGATCAATACTCGATAGTGGGAAGTCATCTTTGGTCGTTGCTTTGTTCAGATCCCAGAAGTCTATATAGATTCATATTCCTCCCATTTTTTTAGAAACTAAAATGATGTTCAACACCCATTCTAAGTAATCAACTACTCAGATGAAACCAGCCTGATATAGCTTAGTGATTTCATCACATATGGCTAGTGCGATCTCTAGTTTAATCTTGCAAGCCTTTTGTTTAACTGCCTTCACATGCGGGTCTAAGAAAATGTTATGATGTATAAGCCTCGGATCTAACTCTGGCATGTCATTATAGGACCACACAAATAACTTGATGTTATCTTAATGGATCTTGAATACATCTTTATGCATTTGTGAATCTAGGAGGGAGCTAATTTTTAACATCTTTATTTCCCTTCTAGATGTAGTCACAGGTGTTTTAATGAGAGGGTCCTTAGTTACATCCCTAGCCTCTAAATCTAAGGCTTGGACTAGGTGTTTAGGCTAGTCCAAGGATGCTTCTAAGGACGTGATAGTGCTATCGGTGGATGATTCCCAGTTTATTGACTATAGGTTTAATTATCTTGTAAGCTCACCATGTGGGCCTGCCAAGGCTAGAAGTGAAGGTAGATCATGATGCATGGGCATTCTTGCTTAACCTGCCACAATAAGATGAAATCCAAGTTAAGTGATACCTATTTGTAGCAACAGTGCATAGTAAATATTTGTAAAGCAACAATGAAATATGAAATGATTATAATAATTATCAACTATGATGCAAAATTTGCAAGCTGCTAGTTTAAGGTCATAGTGGACCGCTAACTTGGTCAAATTGTAAATCAAAACTACTAGTTTAAGGTCTTTGCGGACCATTAATAGGTTAGGTTTGTGAGTCAAAACTATTAGTTTAAGGTCTTTGCAGACCGCTAACTTGGTCAAAACTGTGAGTCAAAACTGCTAGTTTAAGGTCTTTGCAAACCGTTAATGGGCTATTCTTGCAAAGGTAAGTGGCTAGTTTAAGGTGGGACAAAATTTTTGGTTGGGCCCACATGCCACGATGCAAATAGTGTTGCTATGCTATGGTAGGAGTGCTACACTCTGCAAAGAATCCCACATTAATCAGGGTGTGAAAACAATAAGTTCTTTTCACCATGTTGGTTATAAATAGGGGTTTACCTGTGGTAAACTCATCATTTTCATCATAAGGGCAAAGAGCCCACATCTAGAGCATAGAGAAGTTGTACTAACAAAGAGCAAGATGGTTTAGTGTAGCGACTAATAGAGAATTTGCAACTAAGACGATGGCACCAAAAGAAGAATGCAAACATCAAGTGCTTGCCAAGGTAGACGAGGTGAAAGACACCCTAGGGCATCTGTCACAAGTGTGCATCATAGTTCGAGAGGAGACTCCATCAACCCGGTAAGTTGCTACGCTACCTTTGTTTTCCCGGTTACTATTGTTGTCTCTTCTTTTATATATTTTTTATTTTCTGTAATGAAACCCGCATCTTCTGTCATCATTTTGGTTTCCATTTTGGCTGTTACACTGCTGTTGTTGCCGATTTGGTTGTGACGGGTGTATGGACACTATGCTAAGGTTGCATGTAGTATTGCCCAGAACACCATTGTTGTGACTACCTTGCCACAGAGGTTTAGGTGATCCTAGCAACCTAGCATGTGAATAGCATAGTGTACGGCCATTAGGAGGGTTTGACCATGCACAAGATTTGACAACGTCACACGTGTTTAACGTAGTGTAGCGTGAGTCATTTTCTATGGAAGAAGGTTGGTTGAAACGGCTATAGCGTATTCAAATTTTTTCCTATTTGAATTTTGTATTTAAAAATTTTTGTTACACTAAGCCAGTGTGTTGTAAGACCTTTAGACCAATGCATCAGTAATATCATGTTGCTACGCTATTGATCCAGTGGTTCTGTTGGTGAATTTTCCTTAGTTATAAATTTCTTATATTGTTGTGCTACGCTACATGCAAAGAAAGGGTTACGCTATGCTATTTTCAAACGGCTAATCATGCTACGCTACCTGCAAACTCCACTCAAACATAATGCTAACATTTGCCATTTCATTGTGCAGGGTGATGTTAAAACCCATTTTGATTATCCTAGAAATTGTAGGGATTTTTTGCTGCCTAAGTGAACTAGTGGCCAATGTTCCTCCATCCCAAGCATGGGTGGAGTGGTAGGTGGTCTGGTTCGAGGAAGGCATGCGGGACTTTTACTAATGAGGAGGATACTCCACTAATGAGGAAGAGGTGGGTTTCATAGTAATAAGGATCCCAGTGAATAAAGAAGAGGCCTTTATCAACTAGAAAGAGGCCTTCACCAATTATCCCTTCACTGAATGTAGTTCGGTGTTGGAAGAGTAGATGAATGCGAAGGACGCTGGCATGATGTTGAGTCAGCTAGAAGGAGGGGAGCTACAACTTGATGCTGGTGAGTTTGACCACATATTTAATAGTTTGTCAACTGGTGATCCCCCTGCTATCACCACTGAGATTTTGCTAGGTAGGAGCTTTACACTATCATTTGCATTGCTCATCAGCTTTATTGTAGTCCTCTCGGTCATAACTAACATGTTTTTTTACGTAGCAGACACTTCTATTGACACTGTAGGCCCTTCTTCGATCCACTTGCGACCATGGGCCGAGACCCCTAATAAGTTTTCCTTCATGTAGGGGGTGGTCGATGACATGATCGACTGTCTAAAGCAGATCGATCTAGAAGTGGGTGAGTGAAGTAGCTACACTAGGCCTTTTAAATTGCTAAAATTTGCTATGTTGTTGTGAATAATGTCATTTTGTGTGTGGTTGAAAAACTCTCACCTCAAGTGGGACCCTAGGTAAGTAGTTAAGGTCGACACCGTGCTTGCATTCCCACTAGAAGTGATGGAAGTACCTCATCGCATATACGACGAGGCTAGCGAATGTGCATTGTACTCAGCACACTCCTTGTGGGAGTGTAGGTGTGTAAATGAAGACCTGTGGAAATAGGTCCAAAGGCTTGAAAAGGAGAAGGCAAACCTAACCACCGAGGTGATAGACCTCCACTCTAGGAATGAGTTCCTTTTGGCCTGGGATACCAACAATGGTAGTTGGCGCACGGCCATCATTGATTACGTGAGGTATTGGATGACCGTGCTTCGCAACAATGAGGACACATGTGAAATAATAAAGTAGTGTATCGAAATGGACTTGTTGGCCCAGAAGAACCAAGATTTAAAAGGTTATAGTGTAAGATTTTATGAGTGGGGGTAGTCACAGAAAAACCATAAGCATATGTATAAACTGGAACATGCCACCTACCGTAAATAGTACCGAGATGCTTATGTTAAGTTGTATATGCATGAAGTGTTCCTCGATGTCATTGGTGCTTCTGGGGCTTACAACAAGTTCATGCAATAAGTTACAATCAGTGAATCCATGGAATGGAAAGTGAGTTTCCTCATAGATGAGACCTCCATTGCCTCCTTTTCTCCAGGGCCACTGAGATGGATGGCTATTAGAAAGGAGAAAGTTGCAGCAAACACTAACTTGGAATTTAATCACTGGGTGGATATTACTGAAGAGGAGGTCTTGCGGCACCTTGGGGCTTGCCTAGATCGCATACTCCCTAAGACAGAGGTGGGGCCATCATGGGTTAGTCACTTTTTTGCAATGCAACGATTTATTTTATTCTAGTTTTTATTGTGACTCTAGCTAACTACTTTAATTTCTATGATACAGAATTTGGATGAAGATATGAGGCCCTCTAAAGGCAGAAATGATGATGCAGAGGAAGATGATGCATGATAGCAAGGGATCTTATTTGTATTTTTGAAAGAATATTTCAAACATTATTTAATTGAGACTTTAAATAGAAGATGAAGTATGACAAGATTCATTTTATTCTGGCTTGTGTATTATCTATGTTATTTATTTTTATCTTTTTTCATATTAGTTTTAGGCCATTTTGGGCTATGGTTAGGTGATAAGAAAGATTTTTTTTTATTATTCATTTTTTGAATAGCCAGTTTTAGCCCTTGGCGGGCTACAATGGTAGTTTAAGGCCATTTCGGAACATTGCTAGTTTTAGGCCATTCCAGGACATCGCTAGTTTTAGGCCATTTTGGGCCATCACGGAGACATGGGGTAAAGAATTTTTCCAGTTTTAGGCCTTAGCGGGCCATGTGTAGTTTTAGGCCAATTTTAGGGTTTATTGGGCTGTAAAATATGCAAACGAAGTACACAATGCAAATAATGTAAATACAAAGGATGTTAAAGCCAACAATGGATGTAAAGAATATAGTGTAGGTGTGGAGAAGTATGCATAATGTAGCTACGCTAACATGGACATTGTTCAACTCTAGAGTTTCTTTTTGATCCATCGTGGGTTTGAAGATGTATAAGGTCAAGGGGCCTTATTGTGGTATTCCTCTACGCTATCGTCTGCTGCCTGAAATGGTAGTTTAGATCATGTTGTGACTATGTTTATGGAAATTTTGGTTTTTTCAAGTGCCTCCATTTGAATGGGGGTTTGTTCTTCAAAGACTTCAATCTCTAAACCTTGCTCTATCCCCACATTGTTTATGGTCTGAGGAGCTACTTCATTTTCGTGTATCACCACTTCCCCTTCCACATAGGATAAATGGATCTCTTGATGTATCGGTAATGAAATGGCCCTTAGTTTGGCCAACCACGATCTCCCCATAATCAAGTTGAATCCTAGCATCTCCTCTACCACTATGAATGTTGCGTTTGTGAGGAACTAGTCACCTACCACAAAGTTAATCTGCATAGTCCCTTTTACCTAAACTTGCTCCCCATTAAAAGACTTTAGACAAGATTTCTTCATGGGCCTGATTTAATCCACTAGGCCCAACTTGTCCACAATGGGAAAAGGGATGACAATGGTCATGACACCATCATCAACATGTACTCTCTGGATCCTATGTTGGCTGACTCGAATTGTGATGAACATCGATGTCATTGTCACCTAACCCTTTTTAGGATCATCTTTAATGGACCCATCACAAAATTTTAACTAAGCCAACCTCAATTTTTTAGATGCAAGAGGAAGCACAATTGCATGAATTACCTTTTCCTCTACTGGTATGCTTTCGTCCACCAATATGGACATCAAGATATGAACTAGGGCCTCACGATGTGTGGTAGAGGTCATCACTAGGTCATACAGGCTCAAAGTTGTATTCTTCTATTTCAGAGCCTACTTAACTTGAGTGAGGGTGTTTAGTAGGTCCTGTCTACTCTCCTATTTCTTACTACCCTTCTCTTCCTCCATTCATCCTAGGAGACAAATTTCCCAAGGAGGAGCGATTTTAGGCTTGGGGTTGAACCTCTTTGGACAGGCTGGTGATGATTTCTTGGGCATAGCGGCATTAGCTATTGATGACGAGGGGGGTGAAGGCATCGAAGACAAGGGGGTAGGCTTAAGAGGGCTTGAGGTAGTATGTTGTTTAGCTGCCTCACCTATCAAACACTCTTCTCATTTCCCTGGATGAGAAGGCTATGATGCCATCTCATGTGGGGTGGGGGCAGTCGAGTGGTTTGGCCCCCTAATGATGAATAGTGTTTGCAGCATTAGTGCAGGCAGTGGTGCAGTATTATTTACAAAAGGTGCATGGGAAGATGTCTAAGGAGGGACCTTAAGGACAAATGGTTGTTGCAGCACCTTTTTGGCCACTACTGGTGTCGGTGCACTACACCAATAGTATCTAAGGCAGTTTGGGGTTACTATCTACACCAATAGTATTGATGATGTATTTGGTGTTGTTGGTGTTAAGTGGGTCTATGTAAATGTGCATAGATTCATTCTTGGGGCCCATGAGATTTCTTTCATCTAGAACCAACTTCCCTTGATCAATCATTCATTGAATGTCATCCTTTAATGCTAAACAGGAATCCATGTCGTGAACACAAAGTTGATGGTAGTCATAGAACTGATCCAGCTTGAAATTCTTAGGAATTGGTAGCTGGTTAAGCATAGCCAAAGAGGTGTTCCTAAGGAGCTCATAGTACCATTTATTCCTTTTGGTTGCCTCCTCTGCCATCTACTTTTATTGGATGTACCCCACCCTTAGTAATTGCTTCAGAAGTTTTGAAGGCTTGATAGGTAGTAGGGTGTATTTAGAATGATCTTTACACTAAAAATTAGGCTTAGGTAGGGTGGATGCTTCAGATGCCAATGTGGAGGGTTGAGCGACATTGCCTGGGTTAGCTGCAAGGTTAGTTGGCGCTGTAGTTGCTTTCTTATTATTGTTATTTTTGGGCTAGGCCTCATTTGCCATGGCGACCACCATGGCTATTGCGACCTTGCCCTTCTTTTTGTCCTTCTTGATATACGTGTTTTTATATGCAATATAGGTTGGATCTTTACTTGCCTCGGTTGTGTCTTAAATGATCTTGGTCTATGCAAAAGCTTGACAAAGAGTTCGTGGAGCTAGGTAGTATAGTTTGGACTTAATAAAGTCATTCACTGCACCCTTAAATATGGCCAGCAGATGGCCTCCGCGATAGGCTCACAGATCTCATTCAAGGTAGCGCTCCACCGCTATATAAATTTCTAGACTGATTCCAGTGGATCTTTCTTAACTCTCATTAACTGACCCAACGTAACCTCTAGTTTCAAGTTATACTTGAAATGAGTTACGAACTGAATCAGCAACTCTTCTAGGGTTGATATAAAAGAGTGTGGGAGCACGAGGTACCAGTCTAAAGCTTTTCTCGTTAGAGACATAGAAAAGATGTGGATGATGGTGTGCAACCATTGTTGTAGTAGAAGGGAATCAGATCTAAATGTCATGAGATGCGCATTAGGATCACCCTCCCTATTGTATTTTGTAAAGTAGGGGAGTGGCATCCTAGGGTGTAATGTGAGCATGGCGACTACCGGGCCGATAGAATTGTCATGGTAGAAATCCATGGCTTGTACTATGTTAGAATTAGTAACTTTCAAATGTTTAATTTCTTTAGAAAGGGTTTGGATAAGTTGGAATGTTTGGTCCAGACCCAAGGATGATGTAGACAGTTGTGGAGCTGCAGGGGCAGCCACCATTGGTGGTATGGTAGGGGCAGTGACTTGGCTCATAGGTGGTGTTGTTGGGGTAGCCCCTACAAAGGGTGCTACTTATGCTATCCACCACCCAGTGGTTGGTGCTTTTGAAGTAGTGACTACTGGTGGTGCCATGGGATATGTTGTTTGCATGATATGTGGGGCAGACCATAGTCCCACGCTTGGTTGTACCATTTTCAGGACCTGGTACGCTTGATGGTGAGCGTAGCATGAAATTTGGGAAGGTTGTGAAGCAGGGAGAGAACTGATTGGGGTCCACCACATGGGTGGGACTAGGCCCACTGCTAATGGTGAAATAGGTGTAGATGCTGGAATGGAAGTGGAGACTATATGCAACTGCGACATAGGTACCACGTGCACGTAAGGCAGGGTAGCCGTGATTAGTGCTTGGTACGATGAAGGAATAAATTGGGGAATAGATTGTGGAGGAATAGTGCTTGGAAATGAGATGAAGGAATAGGCATGCTGATATTCCAAGGGCATGGCATGGCTACCTGTGGCCAATGAAACTATGATTTGCAATGGGGTAGATGTAATCATAAAGGGAGTAGTCACAAAGAGTGGGTTCGACCAAGGAGGCCGCGGTGGAAGGGATAGTCGTGGTGCTAGTTTGAACCAGCCTCAAACTAGGAATCCAGGTCCTCTTGTCTATCCTAAAACACCTCATCATAGTGGGACACCATGTCTCGTTGCTCCCTAAGACTACTTTTCCGTACCTACTGATCTAAGATCCATTGATACATTTGCATCAGGGGAATAAAAGCACCAGGAGTAGGGATAAATTCCCTCCAATTGCGGTAAAGGAACTCAAAGTTATGTCTGTCTTCAAGTTCTTGGGCATCTAAGGGAAAATTCACTTGGACCTTAGCATAGAGGAAATTGTAAAGTTTAGTATGTTATACCAAGATCTCAAGTGATTAATTTTTGATCTTGAGAGATGCATTGGGCTAGGTGGTCACTCGACACTTGTGGTGCCCTGAACTAAGAAAGGGACCTCAAGGTTTAAGGTAGCAATAGTTGTGGTTGAGGAAATCATTTTTGCAAGGTTGATAATGGTTTGGGAGAAAGGAAAAAGAGAGATCAAGAGGTGATCAAAGGCTTTTTATCCTGCAGGGTTCCAAAGGAACCGTCGTTGCAACCATATTGTACCACACAATGTGTAAACAACCGCAACGATGTCACATTTACACTGATGAGTGATGTGGTATAGAGAGCATGTAGGACTACCCATAGGACATGGAAAAAGCACCAAAAGGCCCTCCTTCTAGCACCAAAACTATAGCAACCAAAAACATCGGTGGCTGGAACACTGAGAGGTTGCCAAGTGAACAGTTTAATCCTGGATCTGTGCAAGGGCCATGATGGATAAAATAGAAGCAGGGTGCCTTGAACAGTTTAGTTAATTAGATAGGAACTTAATCAGTGTAACTTAACCTTATGTGAACATTGTTTTATGTGAAGGTAAAACTGATGATGAATAAATGCAGGAATGAAGGAAATAATGCCAAACAACAATAACAATAAAGAGATAACAGAATAAACTCGAATAAGAAAATGCATCGCCTCAAGGTCATGAGTTTGATTCTTTACCTTTTTTGAAAAATGTAAAATAAGTTATACAATGCCGAAGGCGCAAAATTTAATTAGTTTGGTCCAAGATGCACAAAAACACAAAACAAGGGTGAGTTTGGTTCAAAACTTCAATGGAAGAGGAAAATTTTTCCAATAATAGACTAAAAAACTATTAAAACCAAATGATATTTCAACACCTTACTATTATGTAGTCCTTAAATATTCTCGGTACACATATAATTCTAATGCCTTTCAAACACTCTTCAAGAGCTACCTTTCGATAATGATGATCAAACATTCATTATATAGTCAAGATAAACTATTTCATAGGAATGAGAATTAAATTATTATTAAAAATTATGAATGTACATTAGTTTATTTAGAAATAACAGAAAAATACATAGCAAATGTGATTTACTTGTGAACCTACAAAATTTTAAAAAACACATATTTTTAAAGCTATATTTTCGTCAAAGATCAAAACATCTATTATAAGATGTTTCTTTAGCGGAACTATTAGAAAAAAATTCTTTAATTTAGTAAAAGACATCTCTTGAAAAATACCTATAGTATAAATGATTAATTAGTACAATAAAATACTATATTACCTTTCCAGATTTTAACATTTCCAAATCTTTTTACACAACAAATAAAAGAATCTCATTACCACTTGCATAATCAATTTATCTAGCAACAAAAACTTGAAAATTAAATGGCATTCACTATAATTATACATAATACAAAAAATGAAATAAATAATAAAATTTTTAAAATAAAAACATAAAATCATTTCATAAATTAATTTCAAATGATACAACTTTCAATTTTATGGTACCTCTAAAGAAATCAAATAGACATTTATCACTTCTAGAAAAACATTATGGATGACATGCTCATCTTTACAATAGAAGTATATCATTAGAATTAAAATGAATAAAATAAAAAGCTACTAACCATAAAACTCTGAGAGTTATCAAAGATAAAAATTTTCAAAGTCAACTACCAAGAGTAGTTTCACCATTAAAAGATCCCCATTATTATTCCTTTCGGAAATTAGGGCTCTCAAAGGATCAAAGACTATTTTCATTCCAAGGAATTAGGGATCTATAAATATTCCCTCTACTACCTAAAAAGACAAGAAATGAAAAGTGTAGTAACTGAAAATGTTGGTGGCTAGAACATTGAGAGGTTGTCGGGCGAACAGTTTAACCCTAGATCCATGCAAGGGTCATGCTAGATAAAACGAAAGCAGGGCACCCTGAACGGTCTTGTTGATCAAATAAGGACTTAATCGGTGTAACTTAACCTTACATGAATATTTTTTAAAATGAAAAATATGTGAGGTAAAACTGATGATGAATAAATGCAGGAATGAAGGAAATAATGCCAAACAACGATAACAATAAAGAGACAATAGAATAAACTTGGATAAGAAAATGCACCGCCTCAAGGTCGTGGGTTCGATTCTTTACCTTGTTTGAAAAATATATAACAAGTTATACAATGCCAGAGGCGCATAGAGAGTTCAAGAGTAACTAGACTACTCAAAATGTGTCAACTATGCCCTTGAATGTGAACTTAAAAGACAACTGCACAAAAATGCCAACTCTTTGGATGAGAAATGCCAACCAGAAAAGCCAACCAATGCAAAATGCCAACAAGCCAACTGCTTTCCTCAATGTAAAAATGCTAATTCTTTGAGCAAAAAAGCCAACCCTTTGAGCATTTTTTGTCAGGGTAGTTAGAGTGCCAAGAGTAGGCAATAAATGTGTCTTAGGCGCCACGTGTCCTAGACCCCACAATATGCAATCATAATGGTACCCTATAGGCATGCTACGCCGGTTGCAAATTTTTCTATGCTATAATCACGGTGTTGAAACTGGAGATGCTGGAATCTAGTGTGATAACAATGCAAGAAGAAATGAAGTCTCCACCCCAGGACTACATCTTCCCTATTCTTATGAACAAGATCAAGCATAGTGACAAATTTTGGGGGATGGACTAAGGGGTATGCAAAAGTGGAACAAATTCACTAATCATGGCGAGCTTAGTTATTGGTAACAAGCTATAGAGCTTGTTGAAGATATCTTGATGTGTCTGTCAACTTTGCATCACTTACACTATCTAGCACATTGAAGTAGCATAGCTGCTTACTATGTTTTGCTGCACTATGTAGCATAGCACATTGATGTAGCGTAGCTACTTGCTACGCTATGCTACATTATGTAGCATAGCAAAGCGTAGCCACCGGTTTGAATAGAAAACTTGTGTTGGAGTCAATAGCATTTTCTAGAAGCCTTGGCACATGTAGGGTTAACCTTTGGAGCACTTTATTGATTTGCATGTCTGCTACGCTACATAGCATAGCATAGCACAATGGCCAATGTAACATGCATTTCTATCAAAACTGCAGGGTTTCACGAGAAAACTTTACTTGTGGTTCAAGGGCTAACTAAGACAGGGTAGTTTTGCACGCCAAAATTCTATTAGATGCAATCCTTTTGCCAGAGTGGCTTGGCAGAGGATTCTTTGCATATTTCACCCTTGCTACGCTATGCTACGCTACATAGCGTAGCATAACGTAGCACCCTGTGTTGGCCGAATTCTGACTTTGCCTTGCGTGAACATCCTGCCAAAGCTTGTATTTGGATACTTGATTGATTTGTTGAAGGCTTGCTACGCTGCGTAGCGTAGCATAGCATAGCAAAATTCTCTACTAGAAAACTTGCCGAATTGTTTTGCTCATCCCAAACACTCTCAGAAACTCCTAGCATGGTTTCTGAGTAGACTATCAGCTGGGTAAATTATCTAGGTGCACAAGCTGGAGAGTTCATTAGGCCTATCAGCTCTGGAGATAGAAAACTTGCCAAACTAGATATTCTAACCTCAGTGCTTACATTTTCTTGCCAAACTATCATGAGGCTACACTTGTGGAAGTCCTTGCCTAAACTCCAAGACCCTGGTGAAGCAAGAGGGTCTCAAAATTTTATGGTGTTTTAGAAAGAATTGCATCTCAAACCTAGTATCTATGAAAAGATACAATAAATCTTGCAATGTCATTTATATGTTTATTTTTCAAGTATGTACTTGGCCAATAATCATCATTAATAGTAGTAATGTGGTTTGGCTTCCTTGGCTTCTATTTTAGAAAAATGTTTAAACCAAGGATTATTAATTTTTTTTCCCAAAATCTTCTTTATTATTATAAACAAATAAGAAACTCTCAAAGAAAATAAATGACCTTAATTTTAATCAATAATTAGATTGCATATTAACAAGGTAACTTCTAAACTAACCTTTTTAGGATCATTCATGAGACCTGGATTTAGAATATTTGTGCCTAATTCTATTATTGGTGGCCTTTCAAAAAATGAGTATAAAATTGAATCACCAAATCAAAAAAAGACATATGGAATTACACCTACTATTGAAACTCTACTAATACCATTGGTATTCTTGTCAAGGATCACTTCTCCTCCTTATCCATCAACAAATGCAAACTAAAGATCATTTATCAAAAACAATGGTCCTTTCATTCTCATGCACTTGTCACCTATATAAACAAATGTAAGGTAATGATAAAATTAAAATTTTAGCCATTTTTTAAGAAACATCATTCAATACAATTAGTATGACAATAGTTGAACTAAAATGAAAATGCACTTTTACACTTATTTTTATGTCTTCTATGTAACAAGAACCTTCTTCAAAGTTGAAGCCTTCTTCTACACAACTACTTTCATTAGCAAACAAACCTTCTTAAAATTTTTGATGATCTTGCCCAACTTGAAAATCCTACACAGGTTTAAAAGCATGATATGTAACTATTTTTTTAGAATGCTTACCCTTGTTACCTATGTACTTATTAAACACAAATTTGATTGTAACAATGGCTTTCATAATCATCTCAACATAGGGAATATGTACATGAAGCTTCTTCTTCTTCAATGCCTTGATAGTCTTAGAGAGAGTTGTAATATAAGTTGAAGTTGTAGAGAAAAGAATAAAGGGGAAGATTTCATTCTTTGCAACAACCATGAATTTAGGCAAATTTCAATTACCAACAAATATATATATCTGTTTCAAATTTTTTTGTCTCTGCATGCAATATCCTTACTCAATATCATTCATATTACATTATTATGATGTAATTGTTTCACTTTCTAAAGCATAGATACTTTTTCTAACACCTCATCCTATCGCACCTAGCTAGGATGAAGTGATGTCTA
>MNCI01020842.1:4717-23357 GCA_015680685.1 Gnetum montanum | reverse complement strand
AAGATAGATGAAAATGACAAAATTATCAAGAAAAAAGCTAGATTGACTACTAAATAATATAATTACCAAGAGGGAATTTATTTTGATGAAACATTTTTTCCTATGTCCAAACTTGAGTCAATTAGACTTCTTTTAGCCTATGCTAGTATCAAAGCCATCAAGTTATATTAGATGGATGTAAAGAGTGTCTTTTTGAAAGGTACTATTCAAGAGAAATTATATGTTGAGAAAATTGAAGGATTTTTTTATTCTATTCATCCATACTATGTTTTCAAACTAAAAAGGATCTCTATGAGATCAAACAAGCCCTTAGTTCTTGGTATTATAGACTCTCACAACAGCTCATGTCTAATGGTTTCAAAAGAAGTAGGGCTAAAGTTACTTTTTTTCTTAAATAAGAAGATAAAGGTTTACTCGTTGTGCAAATTTATGTTAATGATATCATATTTGGAGCTACTAATGTGATTTTATGCAAGAATTTCTTAGATCTTATAAAAACAAAATTTGAAATGAGCATGATGGAAGAACTCAACAACTTCCTTAAATATCAAATTAACAAAACTTAAGATGGGATCTTAATTTGTCAAACTACATACATCAAATATTTATTACAAAGATTCAACTTGGCTAATGTGAGAGCAAAAATAACACCGATGAATACACATTTCAACCTTAACAAAGATGAACAAGGAAAATTTGATCATCTCAAGCTTTATAGAGGTATGATTGATAGCTTACTATATTTAATTGCTCATAGACCTGATATTGCTCTTAGCATTGGAATGTGTGATAGGTATCAAGCTAATCCTAAAGAATCTCATTTAAAAGCTGTAAAAAACATTTTTCATTATCTAAAAGGTACTATAAATGGGGACTTTGGTATTCAAAGGACTCCACACATGATCTTACTAGGTATTATGATGCAAATTAAGCAAGTTATATAGATTATCACTGAAGTACAAGTGAAAATTGTTTCTTTCTAGGAAGAAGTCTTGTCTCTTGGAAAACTATGAAGCAAACCTCTATAGCACTTTTCATGGTGGAAGTACAATATATTTTAGCTAGGAGCTACTATGCACAAATTTTGTGGATGAAAGAAACTCTCAAGGATCTAGGAATCAAATCAAATTACACAATCATTTTTTGTGACAACAATAGTGTTGGAAAATAGAGGGCACAACACCATGAACTATCTTATGTAGTATTTTCCCACCTGTGTGTTAAAAGTAGGATATACACTAATAGAGTAGACAGTAGAAGTAAAGTGCAAAATAATAACACCCAATAACACAACTCATGTGGTTCATCCTTCCTTCGGTGAACTCCAAAAAATCTTCTTCCACTAATAAATAGTAAGAATAAAAAATGTCTCTCTAGTTAATTACTAAAGGTATACAAAATTGAGATACATCCTCAAGAAAAAATATTCTTAGAATAATAAGGAGAAACACAAGCTCACAAGGCTTATTTGTGTGTGTCTCCCTTTAACCTCTCTTTCTCTTTAGCTGTTGGCTTCTCTTTTGCCCCTACATTGATTTGTCATTTTCCTTAGATTTATAGCCAAAGGAAATACCTTGTTCTACCTAACTTAGGTAGCCTTTTCTAAATGCTGCCTAACTTAGCAACCAATGTGGGCAACTAACTTTGGTTGGTTGCCTAACTTAGTAGGAAACCTTCCTTCCCCTTCTTTTTATTTATTTATATATTAATGTGTTGTTAACTTCATGTTGGAGGAACCCACACAAATCAATCTTCCCCTCCCAACTACATGAAGGGCTTAGCCATTCCAACAATTTCTCGATAGATCTTAATCTTGTTCTTGGATATGGTTTTTGTCATCATATTTGAACCATTTTCACTTATGTGAATCTTCTCCAGTTTCAATTGCTTGGAATTTACTACATCTCATATCTAGTGATACCTCATGTCAATATTCTTTGACCTTGAATGAAAAAAGGCATTTTTATTGATATGTATAGCACTTTGACTATCACAATACAAGATATACTTATCTTACTTAAACTTGTGCTCTTGTAGGAATTTCTACATCCATAGTAATTTCTTGCTAGCTTTAGTAGTTGCAATGAACTTTGCTTCCATTGTTGAAAGCACAACACATTTCTACAGCTTTGATTACCAAGACACAATTCCCACTAAAAGGGTTATTAAATAACCCAAGATAGATTTTCTAGAGTTTACATCTCCAGCCATATCAGCATTAGAATAGCCCTCTAATTTAAGCTTTCCACTTCCAAAACAAAGCAAGAGTTTGGAAGTTCCTTGAAGGCACATGAGAATCCATTTAACTATAGTTTAATGCTCTTCTCTTGGATTGAGGAGAAATCTGCTCACAACACCAACTGCATAAGTAGTGTCTGGTCTTGTGTAAACCATAGCATACATCAAACTTCCTACTACTAAAGCATCTAAAATCTTGCTCATTTCTTCCTTCTCCTTTTTTGTGGAAAGGCATTTCTCCATGCTCAAATTGAAGTGATTAGCAAGTAGTGAAGTTACTAGTTTAGCTTCCTTCATGTGGAACCTCTCTAGTACTTTCTTAATATATTTCTCTTGCAACAGCCATACTTTCCTGGAACTTATATCCCAATAAATGCTCAAACAAAGGATCTACTTAGCTGGACCCAACTCTTTCATAGAAAAACATTTTCTAAGGCCCTTCTTCAAATTGTTGATCTTTTGGACATCCTTGCCAACAATCCACATATCATCTACATAAAGTAGGAGGATAAGGAAGTTTCCATCTACAAATTTCTTCACAAACACATAATGATCTGTAGTAGTCCTATTATAGTCATGCTCTATCATAAAAGACCCAAACTTCCTATACCATTACCGAGGTACTTACTTTAATCCATATAAACTCTTCTTTAGTCTACACATCATGTTTTCTTTTCCTTTGACTTTGAACCCATCCGATTGCTCCATATAAATCTCTTCCTCTAAATCACCATGGAGAAAGGTAGTCTTTACATCCATTTGCTCAACCTCCAAGTTTAGACTTGTAGCTAAACTCAAAATCATTTTGATGGATGTCATCTTCACCACTGGTATGAATATTTCTTCAAAGTCAATGTCTTTCTTTTGATTAAAGCCCTTCACAACCAACCTCAACTTATACCTTATTTCATCTCCATTAGCCTTTAGCCAATAAACCCACATGGTCTTCAATGCTATTCTCCTTTTTGGTAATTCCACCAACTCATATGTATCATTCTTCTTCAATAAATGCATTTCTGATTACATGACTTTGATCCACTTCTCCTATATTTACCAAAGCCTCATCATAACTTTTAGGTTCTTCCCCTTCAGTCAACACTACATACTCTTTAGGAGGATACTTTTTAGAAGGCTAGTAACTTCTTGTTGATCTCCTCAATGGTACTTCAACTACATCTTGACTTTTTTTTAACCATCATTTGTGGGAGCATGAGTAACTTCTTTTTCATTTCCACCTTGATTTTATGATTTAGGTAGAAAGACCAAATCATGATTCACCATATCACTACTCTGGTTTCTAGATCTACTTGTTAATGTCTTTGATAAATTGATCTTCAAAGAATACAATATCTCAACTTTTAACTATTTTCTTTATAATAGGATCAAATAGTCTATAGTCAAACTCATCATTGTCATATCCCAGAAAGATGCATTCCTTGGTTTTTCCATCAATCTTGGATCTCTCATTTGTTAGGATGTGCACAAATTCTCTACAACTAAACACTATTAAATGATTATAGGAGACATCTTTATTACACCATACTCTTTTTGGTATCTCCATCCAAATGATGGAGAAAGATTAATCAAATAAGTAGTTGTCTTTACTACTTCTCCCAAAAAGGTTTTGGGTATCTTTGCAAGTGACAGCATGCTCATGGGCTTTTCCACAATAGTCCAATTCATCCTTTTAGCTAAACCATTCAATTGAGAAGTCTTTAGAGGAGTCTTCTAGTGCTAGATACCATGACTCTTGCAATACTCAGAGAATGCTCCCAAATATTCACCTTCATTATCTATAACATTCTACCAATCTCTCTTTCTATACTTGAATGGAATTGCTTAAACATATCTACCACCTAGTCTTTTGTTGTCAAGATATATAACCACATATTTTTGGAGTGATCTTCAATAAATGTGACAAAGTAGTACACCCCACCAAGTGATCTTGTTGGCATAGGATCACAAATATTAGAATACACCAAATCTAAAACATGCTTACTTCTATGTAAAAGTGAGCTCGTGAAAAATCTACATAGCTCTTCAAATGTATGCCTTTCACCTTCACAAGTATATGCCTCTTGGCTAGGATATCTAGCCCCTTTTGACTAATGTGACCAAGCCTTTTATGCCACAACTCCGTTAGCACTTCATCCTCCACCACATTGATGGTGTCTCTAATGACATGTGCTTGCATCATATATAGAAAATATTGTTTCTTTCCTCTGGCTTCCACAAAGAAACCCTTGGAGAGTTTCCAATGTTCTTCTTTGAAGTTTCTCTAATAGCCATCATTATCTAGTTTCATCACAAATATCAAGTTCAGTCTAATATCTAGAACATGTTTGACATTTCTCAAAAGTAGTCTACAACCAGTACCTATCCTCAAACAAACATCTACAATGTCAACTACTTTGCTTGAATAATCATTTTCTATTTTTCCTTCATCATAGTTTCCTTGAGTGTAGGATGAGAAGAAGTCTCTTTTGGATGTCACATGGATAGTAGCACTACTATTAATTACCCAATCTATTTTCTGGGTTGCCAAATTGACATGATGAGCATCACTCATGTCTTTGAGGATGTAAGCCTCCTAATTGAAATTTGAAGCATGATCTCCACCATTCTCATTTGGTTGTTGCTGCTACTACTATTCTTGCTTCAACTTTCTACAACTCTTCTTCATATGCCCCTTCTTGCCATAGCAATAACACTCAATCTTCTTTTTGGATTTGTACTTGCTTCTATCATTTTCATGCTTTTGTGGATCTTTGCTCTAGCTCCTCCCCTAGTTTTCTATAACTAGTGCCTCAAAACTAGAACTTGTGGAGCTTTCCATCTTTATCCTCATTTCTTCATTTAGGAGATTACTCTTGATTTGGCTAAATGATACAACTCCATTTGGAATTGAGTTTGTTATCAACATTTTGAGTGTCTCCCAAATTTATGGCAAGGAACCAAGAATTATTAGACCCTATAATTCTTTGTCAAAGTTTACCTTTAAATCTACAAGTTGATTCATAATATCCTTCATCTCATTGAGGTGGTTAGATATGGGAGTACCTTCTTTGTACTTGGTGTTCATCAATTTTGTGATCAAGTACATTTTATTTTCTTCCATCTTTCCAACATACATCTCCTCTAACTTATCCCACAAATTTTTGATAGATTTTTCTATGGAGATAAGATGATAAATATTATCATCCATCCAATGATGAATATACCTACAACTTGCCTATCCAACATTTTCCACCTCTCATCATCCATTGCTACTAGCTTTGTACCAATAATACGAGCATAACACTTATAGTATAGAAGGTCTTCCATTTTCCCCTTCCATAACTGATAATTTTCAGAATTTAAATAAATCAGTATTTATATCCATGCTACTAACTCCACTAATATTGTAATGTTTGTCATAACAACACACAAAAATACTGACAAATCTTGCAACAAATTCCACAGGCTTCAGTACCACAGACTACTACAAGAACTTGCTTTGCTACAATGAATGAGTTACTACAGTGTCAATCTACTACATTAGATAACCCGGTATAGTATCATTTTTTTTTTGTGATCTCCACCATGGCACTCCAATACTAGTTGGTGGAAAAAAGAGGGCACAACACCATGAAATAGCTTGTGTAGTATTTTCCCACTTGTGTGTTAAAAGTAGGATATAAACTAATAGAGTCGACAATGGAAGTAAAGTGTAAAATGATAACACCCAATAACACAAAGACTCATGTGTTTTACCCTTCATTGGGTGAACTCCAAAAAATCTTCTTCCACTAATAGATAGTAGGAATACAAAATGTCTCTCTAGTCAATTACTAGAGGTATAAAAAATCGACACACACCCTCAAGAAAAAATATTCTTGGAATAACAAGGAGAAACACAAGCTCACAAGGCTTATTTGTGTGTCTCTTCCTTTGGCCTTTCTTTCTCTTTGACCGTTGGCTTCCTTTCTTCCCCTACACTCATTTTCCATTTCCCTTTGATTTATAGCCAAAGGAAATGCCCCTATGCTGCCTAACTTAGGTAGCCTTTGTTGAATGCTACCTAACTTAATAATGAATGTGGATGGCTAATTTTGGTTGGCTGCCTAACTTAGTAGCCAATGTGAATAGATAATTTTGATTGGCTGCCTAACTAATCAGGCAACCTTCCTTCCCCTCCTTTTTATTTATTTATATATTAATGTGTTGTGGGCTTCATGTTGGAGGGACCCACACACATCAAATAGTGCTATCAATATGACCAAAAAACCTATTCAACATTCTTGTACTAAGAATATTGAAATTTAGCATCATTTTATAAGAGATCATACTCAACTTGGACACACAAAGTTAGAATACATTGGGACCAATGATCAACTTGCTAATGCCTTCACCAAACCTCTCAATGAATGTGAAATTATGGCTCTATGTAAAGACAGGAATAGGACCTTGTCCTATTAAGTAAAAGGCTTATTTTTTTAATATTACTAATAATAATAATAATAATAATAGAACTCATTTTTAGGAGAAGTCTCCAAAGGAAACTTTTTTTTGGATGATGCCCCAAACGGGGAGTATGATATTGTGTGCTTCTTTTAAATTTCCTATCATATGCTATTGATATGTTAACTCATGTTCTTAAGCTTTGGACATCACCAAAAATGAGGAGATTGTTGATCTCTTAGTATGCCAAAACCTTAGAAAATGAATAATTGAAAAGTGTGTTTGTGAGTTTTTTCCCTACTTAGGAAAAGAGTATTTTGAGATCATGATAAGGACATAAGTTGCCAAGTTGAAGGAACAAAGTTTCAACAAAGAATGGAAGATTTTAACAAGATACAAGATGTCTAGAAGTCAAAATAAGAAACCTTGGTGTTTGCCAAGATGTCTCATTTTGTAGCAAAACACCCTAGTTACAAAGTTTAGTCTCAGGTAAGATGTCCCAGAAAAATAGCAAACATCCCAAGTATAGTAGAGACATCTCAATCAAGATGTCTCATGTTAGATGTCCCAATTCTAGTGAGACATCCCACTTTCAAGCTTCATAATCTCAGCAAGATGCCTCAAGCTCACTTGAGGCATCCCAACTAGCCATTTTCTAGCCATTGTATGAACTCCAATAGTTATTTGACAATGACAAAGGCTATAAAAGAGATGATATATTTATGGAAATCATAAGAATTATTCATGAAAAAGATATCTTCATTATACACATTTTGCATATTGTTTTATTCCTCAATTCTCCATCTTTTATGAGTTATGTATTGTGCTGTGAGAGCCTTAAATCAAGGAATCAATAACTATAGTTACATTATCTTCTTAATCATTCTTTTCTTTCTTTGTAAGCCTTACAGGGTTGATGTGCTTCTTGCGATAAGACATCTTTTGAGCTTTTTGGGACCTTGCAGGATTGGGTGTGTTTTTGTGTGAAAAAACCTCTTGCAAAGCTCAAACTATGTAAATGTTATGGTGTTCTTGAAACCACATTTTTGAAGGAACAAAGTTTGGAGGTGTGTAAGGATTCTACCTTTGGAGTGTGGACATACCCAAGTTGGGGAACCATGTACATCTATGTGTAGTTTTTATTTATAATTGGTGTAACATATTCAACCCCCTTCTAAGTTCTCAATCTTCAAGATCACTCTAAAGATAAAAGTCATTTTACTAAAGATAAAACCACATTTTTGAAGGAACAAAGTTTGGAGATATTCCATGTTTTTGTATATAAATTGAGTACAAGAAGCAACATGGAAAATACAAAAACATTTATATCTCTCACACCCTAAGATCTTTGAGGAGGAATATTCTTAAGATGGGTGGATGTAACATCCTTGTCAAAGATACCTCTTACTCCTTGGTATGTTTGCAATTTGAATGCTTGATGATTTGATTTCTAATCTATATGTATAGTTGTTGCCCACTTTCTTATATTAATTATTATTTGTGAGTTATGTTCTTTTTATTAGCCTTTAACTTTTTAAATACTATAAGGTTTATTTTTATCTTTTTCTTTCTTTTTATTTTATTAATTCTGATACTTTTTTTCATATAGTAGTATTTTTATAACTTTTATATTTTGTTACATTATAATATTTTGATATTTTGGATTATCTTTTAAATTAGCACATGCATACTAATCCCTTTTGTTGGAGTTTTGAGTTAGCAGGTATAAGGAACTAGATGAGTTATTAGCACATGACATATGACTTTGGGTTTATATGCTTTATTTGTGTAAATTGTACTCTTGATAAAATTATAATTTTTTATTTTTCATTTTTATTTTTAATTTGTTACTAGCTTATGCTTTTAGAAGGTCTCTAGTTAGCCTTTCGGTAGTTACATTTATGAACCTTAGAATTTATTATTAATTGAGCCTTAGCTAAAGATATTACCTTGGGATTAGACATAGTCATTAAATTTACTCATAGGACATAATATCTAGTGCTAGGCAATAAATTATGTTAGAAAATATTTTAAAATATTTTTTCGAAATTAGAATTTCTTTTTAATTTAGTTTTGTCTTGCTTTATGGAGTGAGAAAGGGAGACTCTATGGATTGAAGAGGAGCTAGCTATTTCTAGATCTACAACCAATATGTGCTATTAACTAGGACATGTGGTAATCCATTATTCCATATATCATTTTATATCTTATTTAGATCCCACTATTAATTCACTAATTTGTCAAGTATTTGAAGCCTCATAGGGATTCTTTGCTATAGCATAGTCAATTTTAGGTAAGATAATTTGGTCTTTTGTCTCCTTTGTACTTTAATTTTATGTTTAGTATGCATTCATTTGGTGAATTCCATTTGGTTAATAACATTTTGTCAATTTCCCTAAATTTTTAGATCTATGTTTATGTAAGAAATCTTAATCAACCTTTTTCCAAGATTGATCATGTTTTAACCATTTTTTATCACATTTTCCCATCATTTTAAATTTTGTAGAAAATCTAGCTATCAAACTAGGGTTTTAGATCATTTTTCATGTTTTTATCCTTGATTTTAGATGACATTAGCTCAAAAGGAAAAGTTGGTTAGCATGTCGACATGGATTACAAGGTACAGTTGTGGTTGCAAATAGATCATGATAAATATTTAATTATATTTTTGGATTTATCTCAAAAAATGGTGAAACTTTTGTAAAGAAACTTCCAGCCTCTAAATAATGGAAAATTGTAAAAATGGAAAGAAATGACATTTTTAGG
The DNA here is from genome assembly GCA_015680685.1 of Gnetum montanum. Lineage (NCBI taxonomy): Eukaryota > Viridiplantae > Streptophyta > Gnetopsida > Gnetales > Gnetaceae > Gnetum > Gnetum montanum. Next base: position 13,913 of record MNCI01020842.1, on the reverse strand, counting down.
GCTCCTATAATGTTTAAAAACTCGAGAATCAACAATTTTTGGTATTTTAGCAATTGTAGAAATCTAGAATTATCCTAAGATGCTTAAATATCCTTTTTGAAATATTTTAATATTTTTCATACAATCATTTGAACTTATACTTTGGGTTTGGAAATCATCTTATATATCAAAATTTTTTATTTGGCAAAATTTCATGACCTATTAATTTAGATCTTCTAGTTTGAATATTTGTCATTTTAGCAAATCTATTTAATGACTTTCTAGTTTGGCATAATGTGAGATTTAGGCTCATTAATCATTCAAAAAGCATATGAATTTTAGATTTACCAACTAGATGCTTGATGTAATATTTAGGCTCACCAACTCTTTGGTTTAGAATAGTTAGCTTTGTTGGATATTTGGGTTCATTTCTTCACCACCTAAGGATTTGTTTGTTGTATCTATTATTTTTTGGTTTGGTATTTAGCTTGATTTGGTCAATTTAAAAATATGTGGATTTTAGAATTATCAAAAATTTGAGAATATGTGGCTTTTAGACTCACCAACTTGAGATTATGTGAATTTTAAACTCATCGATATGTGAATTTGATACTCATCAAACATTTAATAATATGTGAGTTATAGGCTCATGAATCTAATAATATATGGATTTTAGACTAACCAATTATTTGATAATATGTGGATTATATAATGACTACTCTATTCATTTATCAGATATTTTAATTGATGGTGGTAGATTTTCTTTTAATTGGTCTGGTTATTTATCTAGACTTTTTTTATTTAATGCATTGGTTTGGTTTTTCTTTGTATTATCTAACTTTTAGTTATGGTTGACCCATGTGCATGACTCTCCAACTACCTAATGGCTTCTAGCCAAACCCATAAGGGAGTATTTGTTGGTATTATTTACCCTATTCAATCTTAGGACTGATACACTTCATTTTTGTGCTTTTTAGGTGATTATGTTAGATTAGATGAGGAGGATTTAGAGGATGATACTGATGGTTAATTCATGTTTTTAAGCTAATTAATTCATATTATTATTTCAATTTAAGTTGAATTCTACATTATAATATTAAGTTAGAATTGTGGATTTGGTATTGGTTGTAGAACTGGTATTTATTTTATCTATTTTTAATGCAATCTAGTTCTATGTTGGATATTGGTTATGTTGCATTTCATTTTTAAATTTTTTGGGTTTGTCTATTTAATTACTGTCAATATCCAATACCTATTATATGTAACTATAATAGGATTTTTACATCTATCTTATGTTATTTCATTGGATCATAATTTATATTCTAAGGTTGTAAACATTAATGTTATAGTTTGTTCTCCACTTTTATTTTCACACCATTTTGATTATTAATTTCTAGCTTAGGAACATAGATTATGTCTTATTTTGGTATTGACCATGTTAGATTTTGCATGCATGGAACTATTATCATTTTTTTCTCATATTTTGCATTTTTCTATGTATTTCTTCTTTATCCTATGTGCCTATTTATGGATTCCTACTATTTTTCTTATTTAAATTTTTCTTCACATCCATTTGATTTTAGTAAGTAGTGATGCAATGTCTTTCTATCCTAACTTTAGTTAATAAGATGTTACAAGTTAGTATCAAAGAATTTAATTTGACAAGTATTCTTAAATTTGTGATAAAAGACAGCCATAGTAAGGATTTTTAAGACTCCAAATATGGCAAACCCAAATCACCCTAGTGGAGAAGTCTCTTAAAAGAATATTATCATGGAGATGTTTACCTATCTAAGGAGTAAAACTTATTCTCATGCTAGGAACAATGGGTAGTATAACCAAATTACCAAAAATATAATTAAATATTTATCATTCCATGCTTGTAAAGTTGTAACAAATATTTAATTATATTTTTTGATTCATCTTAAAAATTGATTCTAAATTAGTTTAATTTTAGGAACATTGGACAATATCAAGCTAATCACTCAAATGCTAGTGCCATGATGTCCATTAAGCAAGTAATCATAAAATAATTTGGGAGGCTAAAATTCTTATCTTTTAATGATGTAGAGAATCTAGTAGTAACTTTGGAGTAGGTACATGAGATGAAGGAAACTTTTTAGCTCATGGGTTATACATTAATTAAATAAACTCATTTGACTATCCATCAAGTTAAGGATATAGCCAATTGTTGGTGGTAGATAACCATGATTGGAAGTAGTTGGGTGCATAGAGAAACAAAGTGGACTAAATTTTTTAGAGCTTTTAGAAAGTGGTACATGTCCAAGAAGTTCAAAAAAGACAAAACCAAAGAGCCATCCAATCTAGAGTAATGAGATCTCAATATTTCAAGTATGATGAAAGTTTCCTCTAATTGGTGTAATTTGATCTCCATCTAAAGGATGATAAGGAAGACATGATCAACTAAAGATCTAGAACTTCAAAAGGGGGGTTGAATAATTTCCACCAATTAAAATCAAAACTGCATATAAATGTACATGGTTCCCAACTCGGATACATCCACACTCAGAGGGTAGAATCCTTACATACCTCTAGACTTTGTTTCTTCAAAAATGTGGTTTTAAGGACATCACAGCCTTTACAAAATTTGAGCTCTACAAGGGATTTTTTCACATAGAAATGCATTTAACCCCATAAGGTTCCAACAAGCTCAGAATGTGATATCAAGAATATCATAACCTTTACAATAACTTGAGCTCTACACAAGATGCTTTCTTTCAAGAAACATACCTAGCCTCATAAGGTTCCAATAAGCTTAAGAGAAGCCTTCCCATAAGAAGCAAATCAATCCCACATAGCTTACAAAGGGAGAAAAGAAAGATCAAGGAGAGAATATACTCAAATTACAAATTCCTTGCTTTTAGGCTTCCAACAATTACAATACTCAACTCACAAAAGATAAAGAATTGAAGCATAAATCAATTCACAAGATATGTATAATGAAGGGAATATTTGTGTGTATAGTGCTTATTATTTTCACAAAGATATCATTTCTTTCATAACCCTTGTCATTGTTAAATGATCATTGGAGTTTGTACAATGACTAGTTAGAATGTTTTAATCAATCTTGGGATGTCTCACTTACTTTCTGTTGCTTGTAGGTGAAATGTCTCACTTTTTTTGGGATGTCTCAATTGTACTTGGAACATCTACTATTTTTCTGGGACATCTTACTTGAGATTTGGGCTTTCTAATAGGAGCATATACTATTCCTCTAGGAAATATTGATAGCTACTAGAACATCTTTTCTTAGCTTCTAGACATTGTGAATCTTGTGACTTGTCTCAAACTCTTGTAATCTTGGTTAAGACTCTGTCACTTCAACTTGACAACTTAGCTCTCATCTTGGTCTTAAAATACTTTTTATCTTAAATCTAATCATGTTCTTATCAAGCCATTTATAATACTCTCAACAAACTATCGTTATCTTAGGAATGTAATAAATTTTTTCCCTTTTTAGACATTAGTAAAATGAAATGCAAATTAATTCTCTACTATAAGGAAAGAGAGTAATAACACATACATCTTGAGAAAAATCCAAGAGGAAAAACTATAATATTAACTCAATAACTTAAATATATTCAATAGCTAATGATAGCCAATGATAGCTACATGACTTTTCATACTTGGTACTTCAAAATATCTGAAAGCAAACATATGGTCAACATGATGTCTATATGGCAAATATATATAATGATGTCAATTTTAATACTAACACCAAGAAAAGACATCCAAAGATAAAGTATCTTGACCAAAATTAACTTACACTTTTACCTTAGATACTTCATGGAATTTAATGAGAGTAGATATCTTCTTGCTCATTTTCTATGAGTGCTAGAATGGAAAGTCTTGATGCTTAAGCATCTTTTTGTGAGTCGTAGAAGACTTCCCCCATACTAGTGGCACAAAATATGATGACTATTGATGATGGATAGGCTCTTGTTGTATATGTGCTAATCTTCTTCCTAGCTTCTCTGGATATAATGCATCTATTTTGGAGTAGTGCCTTCTTCTTGAGTCATCTTGCTCCATGTAGAGATGCATTCTTTATTTTCAAACAATAAGATAAAACTAGTAGCAAATTGTACATCAATAGTCATCATAATACTAAATCTGTATTGCAATGCAAGGCTCAAGTAGAGACTTTTGACAATCAAGTCTATCATCAATAGCATCTTTGAATGAATTTCATAATTGAAATATTTTGAAAACACGTATATACCATAGATATGTATAATATCAAAAAGCATGGTTGCAACAATGATGTTTAATAAAGAAAATATTCTAAATAAGTTGTAAAGTCATCTCTTGTTTTTGATAGATTCATCAATCTAAAGATCCAAGTATTAGTTGTTGAACAAATTCCCAAATCATTGTTCCTTAATTTATCCTTTTAAAAACTATAAGGACCTTATTGATATATAAAAAATGTAGCAACCTTATATGCCTAGTCTAAAGTCCAACAAGTAATAATAATGCTATAATCAATCATGTAATATATAAAGGAATGAAATTGTTCTACTAAAAAGGGAACAAAGCAGATAATGTTATCATGTGTGTTTTTGGTTCTAGATTATTCATCATTCAATAGCCAATTTAATTTCTGCTAGAGCCTTGATGGTCATTTTTCTTTATTTGCAACTCAACATCTTGTAAAATGAAGTGAGGATTTCTTGGGGTTTTCCAAGATTTCCAATCAATGACATCCATTCAATATATTTTCATACCACTAGTATTTCTAGAAATAAACTAATCAAAACTAAGTCCAACAAGTCAAGGAATAAAGATTATTATCATACTTACCATTACTTACCTTGCTTGCTCTGAAACATTGACATGATTAAGTATGTTTAGGATGAGGTCCTTCATTATAGAGTACCTTCATTACTTACATCTAATCTTTACCTTTTTTTACATCAATGTATTTATTTGAATCTCTTATTTTCTCTAAGATTGCTCTTGCTTTATGCTTGTGTTCTTATTTTAGCTAAGAGGACTAATATTTTCCTCTAATTAAGTGTTGTGATCCTCCAATATTACTGGTTATTTTATCAACATATGTAGTTATCTTATCCTTTTTCTTTTACTCTTTAGATATTCAAACTCTCTCACCCTACAAGTCATACTTTCTAGGTTTCTTTTGATAGGACCATGTAGTCAATTTATAAATCTTTAATTGTAAATAACAATGAGATTGCTTATGCCAAAAATTATGATAGCAAAAACACATAGTATTTTTTAGTTGGGCTAAATGTACAAACCTCTATGTATACCTCTCATTTGATGAAGAGCTTATACATGCCTCATAGTAGGAATGATTTCTTAGTTCTCTACCATTGTTTGGATCTCCATCTTATCTCAGCATGATTTGTAGAGTCTCCTCTTTTTTTAACCTATCATTGATGAGCTTCAAATTTGCAAGATCATTATTAATCTACTCATGAAAAAGGATTAGCGTTTGTGCCTTAGCCCTTAGGTTTGAGATTTCCTTTTCAAAATTTAAGTACTTCATATTAAGTTGAGCTATCTCTAGTTCTTTACTATGTAAGGCCATTTTCATTTTGATGCATAAGTTCTTAAAGTAGATTATTTCATTACAAATTAGATCATACCTTTCTTCCATGATACCTTTACATTCTTCGCCTTCCTCTATAGTATTGGAGATGGAAGTTCATGTGCAAGAGCCATGTAGATAAGATGTGACTTTGTTGATGGATCATTAGTGTCTTCATAATTGAACTCATCATCCTAGCTAGTGTAGAAGTTTTTAGCCTTCTTATCTTCTTATGATTCATTATCAAAGATTGGATCATTGATGCATTCTTGATTAGCTAAGGCTATGTAAAAAATATGTGAATCTTTATATGTATCATTAGTTTCTTCTTCATCATCCCAGCCTATATAGATGTTTCTTGTTCTCCTTTCTTCATGATGAGCCACAATATCGAGTACCCAATATTGGAGCCTTTCAAGTGATATCGGACATCCCATATCAGGGCCTATCTTTTCCCCTATAGATAATAGGCAGGCACACTTAGTTTGGCAATAATTGGTTAATTAGTCTTAGTCCCTTACCTGAACTCTTGCCTTTTTCCCTTCTCAGAGTTAGAATTATTTCTGAGTGCTTGCAGTAGGAGTCATAAAGTGAACAAATCTTTATTCTATCATTTTGTACCTAAGCACACCTTGTGGCCAAAAATAAAGATGAACTTTGTAATAAACCTTGCAGTATTCAAAATCACTTATTTAATGTTATTTACAGTTATTTAATGCTTTCCTTAGTTAATTAATGCTCTCTCTCTCTTTCTTTGTTAACTCCGCCAAGTAAGCATACTTAGTACAACCACTTTGAGCATGCATGGAACACTTAGTAACCTAGTAATGATTAGCATTTGGTAATCCTAGTAGTGTTGCATTGGTTCAGGATGTGGACAACAAGTGAGAACGGATGTTGGTGTTAGTACTAGTTAGAGCATAGTTGATTAGTTAAATTAAATTGGTTAATTAATGAGTTCACTTCTCCCTTTGTAGCACTAGGACATAAAACATAAAAATATATACAAATCATATTCCTCAAGCTTACTTAACCATACAATCATGCTATACAAGTAATCTTGGGAAAACAATGATTGACTAACCCGTCTGGGTTTTGTAAAGGTGCATAAGCACTTAGTCCTTGGAATTCAACCAGATGGTGTGTGTACACTCATATTCGTATGGTTGAGCGTAGGGATACCTCGCCACTCATCATTGGCATCGTTGTCGAGGAACTTTGTTGATTGTGCCCTAGCTAGAACTTAGGAAATCTTCACATCGTTAGAACAAACCTTTAGGGTTGGTTAGCTTACAATTAGTGAAACAAAAAGTATTGCACATTAAATAGATAATTATGTCTCCTTCTTCTTACGAGAGTGTTTCACCACCTAGGTACACATGATAATCGGCTAGTCCCTCAACATTTTCGCATGGTATACGTTCATCCCAATGAGTATATACCAAACTTTATGTTTATCCTCCACCAGGATGAACAACTGCATTGGCGTGATTTAGAAGGTAACATAGTGTTACCTCCTGATCGTTCAGTCCTGAGCATGCTCCTTCGTGATCTCACATGAATTGGTATGCAACACTTGCAAGCAAAGTACGTTGTGCATGATCATGACTCAAGAGAGTATCGACCCACGGAGGCACAACATCAAAGGGATCTACAACAAGAGAGATGTTATGAATCCATAAAAGGGAAGTTGTCTCAAAATGTCCCTCATGTCATAAGTGAAAATGAGGGTGGTGAACCTGCCTCAGAAGGTCTCCAACACAATGATGTTCCTTCTATTGACTTTGGTTAAAGGGTTGTGTATTGGAATCTTCACTCAACTATCCATAACCCGGATTCTGGTACCAATGGACACAAAAGGACTGAAAAAGAAACATGAACACATGACAAAGATGGACATTCTGATCATAACTATGATCGAGGCTACAACCATCGAAGAGAAGGAAGTAGGTACCATCATGGTGACGATCCTTCTTCTTCTTCACCTTCATCCTCTCCTTCAGGATCTGGACACAGTTGCAAGGAAAAAAACCCTAAGGATAATGGTAAGTGAAATGGAAATCATAGACAAAACAGCCAAGAAAGGGGATGAGGGCATTCTAGAGAAATTCATCATGAAAGGAGGGAGAGTAGGGAATAACATAGGCATCATAGATACCATAGACAGTACGATAATGATGAACCCCTACTCACTACCCAAAGTATGCTAGATATAACTAAGGCTATTAGAATCTCAATGAGGCATCAAAAAGATAGTAGGATCAAAAGATTGGACATGAACAATATCCCACAATTTGAAGGGGGATACAATGCTGATCCTCAAAATCATTTACAAGCATTTCACAATGCATGTGCCTTGCAAAACATAGAAAATGAGTGGCAAAAACTCAAGTTGTTTCCACAAATATTGATCAAGGAAGTGGAAAGTTGGTACTAGTCCTTAGAATCAGAATCCATTCACTAATGGAGTACCATGTTAAAACTATTCAATGATAAGTATCAAACGTACTCCCGAGTGTTCAACCTACGAAAGCAAATCCAAGGATGGAAACAAGGAGGACATGAACCCTTGGATGTTGCCATGGGTTGATATTATGCACTATTACATCATTGCCCAAGCCATGGTTACTCACAAAGGGAACAACTACACCATCTTGTAGATGGGCTTAGGCACGAAACGTGAAGAACCCTTGGTACTTATGCCCAAGGAAGGCTATCTAAGCTCAGGGCCCATCAAGTACAAAGATTGTTGAAGCAAGTTGCTAAAGAGGAAGGTGAGTTAAGGAAAAGAGAGTGCAGAAGAATATAATAGAGATCCTTCCCTCCAAAAGAAGGGAGTTAGATTTTGTGAGGATGAAGAAGAGTCACCACTTGAAGAGGTGGTGAATAGGAAAACCTTGTCCATTCAAAAACTTTCATTGAAGGTATTGACAAAGGTGGATCAAATGTGGGACTCCCTAGGTAATAGATTTCAAATACTTCTCAAAATAGTAGAGAAGTCTAGAGAGGAAGGTAGTGATCAAGAAAGAAGAAGAAAGAGAGAAGTTGAATATGCATGTAACAAATGTAAGGGCAAGGTTGCCATCATTGAAGAGGTTGTGGATTTAGATGTAGAAAATGATGGTGGATGTGAGGTATGCCAATATGACCATCCTAAGGGATGTTGCCCTTTAATCTTACATCTGCAGGTGTTTGGGATGTATGCACTCAATGCATGATTAAACAAAAGGCAAACACCCTGAAGGTTACCTTATTCTCGAGGTAACCCAAAGAAGTTCCACCAACCCTTGATGTATTATCCAAGTGGAACTCCACCACAACCAAATGAGTAGTATCAACAATGGAAGCACCCACAATCATGGGGAATGCCACCACCATGTCAATAGTACCCTTATCGTCAATCCGACCCATATGGATGCTACATGCAATAGCTAGTCTCTCCATGTGACTCTCCTAGTCACGTTGCTCCCCAACCTCACTATCAAACCCATGAGTATTATAGAACTTCTTCTCCTAGGGGAGATGTTCCACAAACATACTATCCTTCTCATCTAGCTACATCTCTTCCACACTTAACTCCATTACCACCTGATGAGACGCGACATGCACTGTGCCGTGATATCGCGTCTTTCCCTGCGATAT
>MNCI01020838.1:11126-29441 GCA_015680685.1 Gnetum montanum | reverse complement strand
ATGAATCGTGGTTTGCCAGGTCCCAATATTGGATCCTCAATATCGGGTATGCGATATCGCAGCCTGAATTACGATATCGTGATTACACAGTGTAAGCCTATAAATATAGCAATCCGGTGCACAAGAAAAGGGGGAGTTGGTAAGTCTTAGGGTAGACTCTTTTTGTTAGTTTTTAGTTAGTTTTCAATTCTTTCCCCAGTGCATGCCCGGAGTGTGATGATTGAAATTGTATGGAACCTTTGTTCAAGTGTCATGTACTTGGACACGCACACAATCAGCAATAAAGATTGAGATTACACCATCATTGCAGCATTCACTTAGCTTTTCATTGCTTTAACTGTTAATTATTAATTATTGTTTTCTTAGTTTATGTTTCTTTACTATCATTTATTATTTCTATTGTTAATGTGGAATGAGTATGTCTTAATATCGAACATTTAAGTGTAACTACTTGGCAATCCAGTAGCGTATCTAGTAGTGCCTATGGAATGTGCACTTGGTAAGCCCAGAAGTAGTACATGAGGTCCAAGATGCATACAGATGATTAAAGACGAATGCTCATCGCACTTAAGCTATTTTAGATTTTACTTCATACTGCTTATTAGTTTAATCAAGATTATTTTCCATTATCTCTAGGAGTAGCCTAGTGTTAGAAATCCTATCATACACCTCACTCTGGACTAAACCATACGTGACAAAGTAAATACTATTTTAGGTGGAAAGATAGTGAACTATGATCAATGTGTAACTATTTAGGTGCCACAACTAGTCCTTCTATGGAGTTCGATCGGATCATGCGTACATGCTTGTATTCATATGGTTGAGCATAGGGATACCTTGCCGCTCATCATTGGTGCCATTGCTAGGGACAGTGCTAGTTATCTAGATTAGTTATATCATACAAGATCGCTGTAACAAAATATTAACAATATATCTTTAGAAAGAAATTAGTTGCAAATGAGTCACACACAATTCACAACAATGTCTCTCTCACAAGACAATGATAACGCAACAACTAGTGAGGCAATTCATTCGAGAACTAACACAATTTATGATGAAGAAGAAGTTTGAAGCACTCAACTCTATGCAGGAGTCTCATATGTTCATGAACACCCCAACGATACTCAAGGACTCTTGTCATCTAACTCAGACACCTTTAGTGAGGATGGAGCATCCCATAGAATGAGGAGGCCCCTAAGGCCTAGGACCTTCTCAATGATTAGCAAGAGTACATTAGGGGATGATTGGGATACTTACAAAAGTCATGATGAGTCTTCTAGTTCTCTCCCTTCCTCTGCTCCTTCAACGTCAGGTTGTGACCTAGATGACCATTCCTCAAGGGGTTNTGTCTACCCAGGCTTGACTTAAACAACTTTTCTAAGTTTTCAGGAAGCTATGATTTAGATCCGCAATATCATTTACAAGCCTTCTATGATGCCTATGCATGGAAAAATATTGATAATGGATGGAAAAAACTTAAGCTCTTTCTTATGACACTCATTGGCCAAGCAAAAGTATGGTACATGTCTTTAAAGCCAAAAATCAATTCACTGTTGGCCAACAATGGTAGAACTCTTCAATGAAAGATATTAAACCTATGCAAGAGTGTCAGCCCTGAGGAGAAAAATCTAAGAATGGAAACAAGGGCAACATGAACCCTTGGACATGGCCTTAGAAAGATATTATTCATGGCTAAACCAATGCCTAGGTCATGGGTTCTCTGAGGAAAGGCTAATGTACCACATCATGGATGGGCTCCGTAATGAAACAAGGGAAACCCTGGGGATGTATGCCTTAGGTCAACTATATGAGCTATGAACCAAACAATTCCAAGAGCTTATTAAGTGGGTAGCAAAAGAAGAAGGAGAAATAGCCAAATGAGAGAATGTTGAAAGTTCTCAATAGGACCAAAATCTCAAAATAGCAAAGGTCCATAATCATGAAGAGGAGAAATCAACTCACCTCAAGGAGGTGGAATCTCCATCTTTGCTAATACTACAATCATTAGATGAAATTAAGAAAAAGATCAATAAGATGATAGAATGGGTACATGAAAAATGTGGAGAATATGCAAACATTATTAGAGGTGGATCCATGCATGACCACTCCGATAAACAGGACAAATAGAGGATGCCAAATCGAGAAACAAGATAGAACACCACTCGACAATCGGGAAGAAGGGTTGAAGAAAATAAGGATAGGAACTCAACTGCAAATCATATGTATCAATGTGACACTTGCCTATATGATCACACCAAAGGCCAATGCCCAATCTTGTCACATTTACATAAGCATTGGGAAGGAATGCTACATCTAGATTTCGTACAGAAATACTATGTTCAACCATAGTGGAAAAACCCCCAGTCATGGGGGAGGCCATTGTCAAATGAGCCACACCCTTCATACTATTTGAAACCAAGCACTTATTATGTTCAACACCCTATTTCTCCAACTAGATCAACATCCTCTACTTCACTTCATTGTTATCATTCTCCTGAGTATTATCAACCCATGTCCTCTTCCACGGGATCACCACATCATGTTCCTTACAATTCTTCTTGCCCTCAATATTCTCATTCTTCACCTCCTTCTACATCACCACTAGTTGTACCAGAAGGTTCTACACCATAGTACCAACCCACGAATGTTACTTGTGCTATTACTATCAATAGCAGTGGAAGTCCTCCACAATGTCAAAAGCGTCCTTTCTTTAGACATGACTATAGAAAGAGACAACATGGTTATGAACCCACTGCATCCACCAACTCAGAACAAGCCCAACACTCTGATGCACCTTCTTCCTCAAACTCAATGCCTCCTGTTACTTTATCCAGGCCATCAATTAACACTCGAACAACCATGTGGCCTAATGAATATGACAACATGGGGAGACATATCGATCCTTGCATATCGTCTTATGGTCACGGGTGCCATAGTGGGTTAGCCTCTTATCACATGACCACATCTTATAATCTACCCTACTATGCCTACTATAATCAAGTGTGTGAACCCCAATTTGGATACATTCCTACCACCACATCAAAAGACACCTAGTGGTTTGGATATGACTGGACCCTAATATTTCCAACATGCATGGATCCAAATTTTCCATGTATTAATTCTCCCCATGATCAAAGGTTTAGTTATGGGGGATACCCCCCATTCTAATAAGTAGAATTAGTAAATGTTTTTCCTTTTCTTTGGTTTTAAAATTTTTTGTTTTCCAATTTTTACCTTTTCTAATTTTTTCATTTTTCAATTTGTTATTTTATCTTTTTGATAGTAATCTCATCTGTGAATAAAATACTCATGTGACTTGATGTTGAGGTGTTGTTCTATGTTATCAAGTCACAAGGGACTAATTATTTGGACAGTGAGCCCACAATATCCACCTCACCACCCAACCATTCTATTAATAAGAGGTTCTACTCTGGGTACAATGATATTCTTGTCATCATTAAAATTTAAAGTAACTTTGTACTCGTTATGCCCAGAGTGAAGCATGATAAACTAAGAGGAAATGGCCAAGGTGTAACATCAAGGGGACTTGTGGATTCCCTTTGGGGACATCTATAGGTGCTATCATGCAGCTTGGTTGTACTAAGATCCTTATAGATCTAACAAAAAAAATGGGAGTAAGAGTTATGATAAAGGCACTCAAGAAAGGAACACAATGTTGTTCTAGGGGGTTCCACTGGAAAGACATGCACCCATGCTTGAAGGTTGATGGCTTCTCTGGATTACTTTTGGAAAAAACAAAGTGCCAAAGCAGTTAGAGGAAGAAAAGAAAAGAAAGAAGAAAGAAAACAACAAATAAAAGATCAAGAAAAACATGCCACTGCCAAATTCAAATCACTCCTCCCTTGTGCAAAATGCCAAGTGATCATATGATTTGCTGTCATGATGCTCCTATGGTTGTCTATCATTGGGATGAAACGATGTGATGTCACTGATCAAAGGTATAAACTTGGTTTTCATCTTGGAGTGAAAGGCTAATGGTACTTTAATCATGCACAACACTCAAGATTCATCATACCTAGGGTAAGTTACCTCATGCCCTGATTTCTATAATCCCCTCTACGATTTGCCTCATCTTGTTGTCCAAGTATTTCTACCTTGTGTCCTGTGTGGCATAGAACTCATACCTCATCACGATAGTGTTCAACATGTGTGTGTTTTGATGCATTGGTGTGGATTGCATTCAACCCTTATAGTGCCTACAGACATTTTAAGGTGTGGTTACATAAGGGCATGATAGGTAGGAACCTGCTTTGGGAAGGACCCACTTGTATAATTTTTGTAATTTGCACTTATTGCACATCACCACATCATCTTATACCCTCCGAGTACTACATTGCTAAATTTATCCTTTCCTTTATCATCATTTCAACCCAAACATTCCTGTGCACCACATGTGCTTTTTCCTTACCCTATTTATGAAGTTCATTGCATAATTCCACCTCATTCCACTTTTGGTGCCTTTAGGTTTACTCAACACTATTTACCTTAAATCCTTTGTTTTTGGACTTGGAAATTTGAAAATTTATCAATTTTACCAAGTACCCTATTTCGGAAGGGACACGATATTGGGCACCTGGTATCAGATNAGCTTGAGCACCTCTCATTCAGACATCAATATCTTGCTCATTAACGCTCTGATTCTCATTCTGATCGAACCTACTTAAACCCAGAGTGTTTAACTTAGTTTTGGGGAGAAGGGTATGCTTTAAGTTGCATGTAGTTTTTTCAAATTTCATTGTTGCTTGAAGGATATCATAAAGGGTAAGTAACCTTAAAAATGCTAAAAACATATGTCAAATTAAATTTATTTCTTCACCCAAACCATGGAAATCATTTTTGGAGTCAATCAAATGGGGCCCGATATTAAAACTTTTAGGGGGGGTTTTCTTGAAAATTTCTAACTCTGAATCATACTAAGTAAGAATTGAATTCATTAAAGGAAATGAGTAAAGGTATAAATTAAATTTTGTTAGATGGCCTTTCTGATAGTTTATCCTGTGTGATTGTAGATGGCCCCTAAATAAGGACAACAGGAAGGACCCTCTCAAGATGCATCCAAACGGCCAAGGAGAGGCAGAGACCATGTGCTTCCTAAAGAACATGCAGAGTAGGAGGCACAATCATTCCACATTCATCAAGAACCTCTTGTTACTGCATAATTTGGGAATGCCGAGGGTGGAGAAGGCAAGGCACTTGAACAGGGACAACATCTCATGTTGTCCCTGGAATGTGTTTAGGTAATTCAAGAAAGGTCCACCATCAGCTACGGTGATTATGGAACTCAACTTTGGACCTTTTACCGAATTTGCCCCTAAGGTAGTCAGAGATCAACTCAAAGGGTCTCCATTGTGGCCTGCTCTCTCATAGAGTGACAATTGGTACTTGGGGGAGATGTATAAATTTTGGCATAACAAGGAAAAAGGCACCATTGTTGATATTGGTCGGATTTCAGTTGATTTCTCTACCAAGGCCATTTCAGAAGTTCTAAACCTTTCAAATACATGGCCCAAGGTTGCTCACCTATACACTTGTTCTAATGCTAAGGCATAGAAGATATGGTTAAAGCCAACATATGACAAGGAGGATAAAACATATGGAGAACTCACACTTGAAGAGAGGATCTATTTCAAAATTGACACATATCATCTCTTCCCAACAAAAGGATTGAACAGAATTTCCACCTATGTAGCCAAAGGAAGTGCAATTCTGATGGGCAAGTTTGATGCCAACCTACCCCATCTATATCTCATAGAAATTTTAAGGTGGTTTGAAGAACGTAAGATAGGGAAGTTTGCATTGCCTTTGTCTTACCTAATCAGGAAGCTGTGCCAACATGTTGGAATTCTGGGGCACACCAATGACATTCCCAAAAAGGTTCAAAATGCCTCATTTGCTGAATTAGTGAAGCCACCAGCACCAAGAAAAGATGCTAGTAGGACACTGAAGCCTAAGCAAGAGCAGACAATTGAGCCAACTACATCTCAAACCGTAGGGCCTACCCAACTTCTAGACACAAGGTCCAGTCAACAACAAGAAGTGGGGCCCAGCACATGATCCATAGGCCAGCAAGACCAACTGCCATCGCTACCATAGGATTATTGATCATCGATGAGCCATCTTCGGGCCATCGCTAAATTGGTCAGTTGGAGAAGTCGTGATGAGGTAAACCTATTCAAGATCATTGATGACATCGTACAGCCCACAGTCTCAATTGATCATGCATAGAACGAGGTTTCCATCCAAATAGAAGGAGGGGAATCACATTGGTCACTAATGAACTATGATATCGCATCTATGATATCAGATCAACCATGCGATGTCAGATACCCAATATCGCAGCATGCCTTCTTTCTTATAAATAAGAGGTAGCACCCTTGGTTTCCACATTAGAAGTTAGTCCCTTAGGCAAACTCTTGCCAATTCTTCCTTCTAGAGTTAGAATTATTTCTGCGTGCCCGCAGTAGGAGTTATAGAGTGAACAGATCTTTATTTGAGTATTGTGTACCTGAGCACACTTTGTGTACGACAATAAAGATGAACTTTATGATAAACCTTGCAGCATATAGAATAGATTAATTAGTGTTAATTATTATTTAATGCTTTCCTATTTAATTAATGATTTCTTTCACCCTACAACTCTCTTAGTTAAATACACTTAGTACGACTACTTTGAGCGTGCGTGTAGCGCTTGGTAATCCAATAATGATTAGCATTTGGTAATCCCAGCAACATTGCACTAGTTCAAGATGTGTACGACAAGTGGGAACAAATACTAGTGTTAGGAGTAATTAGAACTTAGTTAATGAATAGTTAAATTAGATTAGTTACTTAGTTATCTCTCTCCCCCTCCTTACTAGTGCAAAATATAAAACACATAAAAACCATAAAAATCATATGCCTCAAGCTTACTTAACCATACAACTGTGACATACAAGTAAGTTTGGGAAGACAATGATTAACCAACCTGTTATCGTTTCACAAAGGTGCATAGACACGTAGTCCTTGGAATTCGACCAGATCATGTGTGAAATGCTCATATTCGTATGGTTGAGCATAAGGGCACCTCGCCACTCATCATTAGCACCATTTCTAGGGACTTAGTTGTTTGTGCGCTAAGTAGAACTTAGGAAATCATTTACATCATTGGAACGAACCCTTAAGGTTGCTTAAGAAAATGATAATAGTACATTGCACACTGAACAAGAAAAGATGTCTTCTTCTTTGCACAAAAGCACTTCACCACCTAGGACTAACACAAGAAGCAATCGGCGGCAAGATATACATGACATTGATTCGCCAATCCCTCAACAATTTCATGTGGTATATATTCATCTCAATGAATATGTATCCGACTTCACCTTTATTCTTCACCAAGACGAACAATTGTGTTGGCGTGACTTGCAAGGTAACATAGTGTTACCTCCTGACCGTTCAGTCCCAAGTATGCTTCTTCATGCTCTCACATGAATAGGCATGCATGCAACACTTACATACAAAGTACATTGTGTAGGACTATGATTTGAGAGACTATCATCCCACAGAAGCACAACATCAAAGGGATTCACAACAAGAGAGACACCATAAGTCCTTGAAGGGAAAATAGTCTAAGGATGCCCCCCACGTTTTAAGTGAAATTTAGGGTGATGAACCTGCATCAAGTAGTCACCCACATAACGATGTTCCTCCCCTTGACTTTGGCCAAGGGGTTGTATATCAAAACCTTCATTCTACTATTCACAACCTAGGTGCTGATACCAATGGACACAAAGTGTTCGAAAAAGGAACAAGGACACATGACAAAGGTGGGCATTCTGATTGCAACCGTGATCGAGGCAGAGGCCACTGAAGAGAAGGTAGTAGACACCAACATGGTGGCAATTCTCCTTCTTCTTCATCTTCATCATCTCCTTCACTCTCTCCTTCCATGTTCGAATGTAGCCATAGAAAAATAGATCGTGAGGATAATGGCAAACAAAGTGGAAGTCATAGAGGAGACAACTAAGACAGAGGATGAGGGTACTCTAGGGAATCACGCCATAGAAGAAGGGAGAGTAGGGAACCGCATAGGCACCATAGATACTACGAATGAGATGATCATGACGAACCCCTACTCACCATGTGAAGCATGCTAAATATAACTAAGGTTGTGAGAGTTCCAACAAGGCACCAAAAAGATAGTAGGATCAAGAGGTTAGACATGAATAACATCCCACTATTTGAAAGGGGATATAATGCTGATCCTCAAAATCACTAACAAGCATTTTATGATGTGTGTGCCTTGCAAAACATAGAAAATGAATGGCAAAAACTTAAGTTGTTTCCACGGACACTAATAAAAGAAGCTGAAAGCTGGTACCAGTCCTTAAAACTGAAATCCATTCGTAGGTGGAGTACAATGTTAGAGTTATTCAATGATAAGTACCAAAAGTACTCCTAGGTGTCTAACCTGTGAAAGAAAATTCAAGGATGAAAACAAGGAAGTCATGAACCCTTGGATGTTTCCATGGGCTGCTATTATACACTATTATAGCGGGATTAGCTATGCCATCTTGTAGATGGGCTTAGGCATGAAATGAGAAGGACCCTTGGGACTTATGCCCAAGGAAGGTTATCTGAGCTTAGGTCCCATCAAATTCATAGGCTACTGGACCAAGTTTCTAAGGAAGAAGGTGAGCTACGAAGGAGAGAGTTTGCAAAAGAATATAACTGAGATTCTTCCCTCCGAAAGAAGAGAGTAAGATTTTCTGAGGATGAGGAAGAGTCACCTCTCGAAGAGATGGTGAATAGGAAAACCTTTCATATCCAAAAGTTAGCATCAGAAGTATCAATAAAGGTAGATTAAATGTGGGACTCCCTGGATAGTAGGTTTCAAACTATTCTCAAAGTAGTAGAGGAATCTAGAGAGCAAGGTAGTGATCATGACAAAAGAAAAAAAAGAGAAGTAGAAAATGCCCGTAACAAGGGTAAGGGTAAAGTTTCTATTATTGAAGAGGTTGTGAACTCAGATACAAATGATGATAGTGGATGTGAGATATGTCAATATGACTATCCTAAGGGATGTTGCCCTGTGATCTCACATCTGTAGGAGTCTGGAGTGTATGCACTTAATTCACGTTTAAACAAACAACAAACATACCGATGGTTATCTTATCCCCAAGCTAACCCAAGGCAGTTTCACCAACCTTTAACATATTATCCAAGTGGAACTCCACCACAACCAATTGAGCAACATCAATAGTAGCAACATCCAAAATCATGGGGAATGCCACCACCAAGGCAACAATATCCTTACCGGCAACTTGACCCATATGGATATTATGTGTAGCATCCAATCTCTCTACGTGACTCTGTTGGTCATGTTACTTCCCAACATCACTACCAAGCCTGTGAGTACTATAGGACTCCCTCTCCTAGTGGTGACATTCCACAAGTGTATCATCCTTCCAATCTGGCCACATCTCTCCCACCAATAGCTCCATTACCACTTACTCTAGCAGTGCAAGGTGAACTCCTTGCTCAGCCATAGCAATGCAATGTCACAAGGGTTGTTAATCCTAAACCTACTATTGGTTCTGACAACCGTATGAAGAAAAGAACTTTCTTTAGAACCAACAGTCCAACCAAGCCTTTGCAACCCCAACTAGCTGAGTCTTTGGATGCCTCTGTATCAAGTAAAGCTTCAAAACCCCCTTCAAACTCAACACCACATTCAATGCATACGGTCATGTTAACGCATGCCATTACTGATTGGATCAAAGCTAGCCACCTTCCCAAGAAATTCTCTGATCATAGGAGTCCTCTAATATATTTACAAATCGCTGGGAATGAACCATGCAAAGCTCTTTTGGATTTAGGTTTCGGTGTCAACCTAATATCCCAAGAAATGTATAAGGCCTGAAACCTACCTCCATTAAAAAAGAGCAATGTCCATTTAGAGTTGGCAAACCAGTCCATCACTGTTTCCTTGGGATTAGTGTAGGACATTGTTACCACTGTTTGTGGGTGATCGTATCCAGTTGACTTTCTAGTGATTCAAGTGAATAACAGTAAGGGGGACTTCCCAATCATAATGGAAAGGGCATGGCTAAGCACTATCGATGCATACCTAGGTGTCCATGATCTTTCTGTAGAAATATCTAAGGAAAATACTTTTGGAAAGATAGAGAAGAAGAATGTTCCATGGATTGCATACAGTGACACAGGGTGTAATTGCATGCAGAGATCATGGGTTGTACAAAGTTTAACATTGCCTGCATGCAATCAGTGTGCATAAATGATCAACATACAAAGGTTCCTATATGCAGCAGGCACACGACAAGAAGACACCTAGTGGCTAATAGCTGATCAAAAAAGTCGCTCACTTATATGCATGGAACTAACTGAGGGTTTGACTTGCACTTACATAGATAGCATAGATGCATTAGAACAAGTCCACAACCAACTTCCTAGTCCTAACTTAGAAAAAAATCAACTAGGGGAAGTTGGAAATTCCTAAGAAATTTAAACAAGAGCCCCTAGAGCTAAAACCATTGTCCACCAATATGGAATACACATTCCTTAAGAATAGAAAACTAGTAATCATCAATGCAAGACTTGCTCTGCAACAAAAAGAGAGTTTGCTAAAGGTAATAAATAAGTGATCAAAAGCCTTTGCCTGATCATATCCAAAATTAACTAGAATAGATCCTAGGATATACCAGCATAGGATTTACGTTGACTCCTCCATGAAGCCTCAAAAACAACCACAGAGGCGATTGAACCCAAAGTTGAAGCAAGTAGTAAAAGAAGAAATTGAACAGCTTCTAAAGGCTAGGTTCATATACCCCATTGCTGATAGCGAATGGGTTAGCCCATTAGTAATCATGCCTAAAAAGGGAGGCAAATGGAGGGTATGCATAGATTTTAGTCTGCTAAACATGGCAACATTTAAGGATTACTTTCCGTTGCCATTTGTTGACCAAGTATTAGACACAATTGTAGGGCATCGCTATTATAGTTTTCTGGATGGTTATAGCGAATACAACCAAATATAAATAGCCCTAGAAGACCAAGCCAAAACTACATTCACCAATCCTTGGGGAACATTTGCATACAAAAAAATGTTGTTTGGCTTGTGCAATATCCCTGCAACATTTCAACGCTTAGTTCTAAGCATATTCCAACAGTAGATAGGAAATGGTGTGGAAGTCTTTATGGATGACTTCTCCACTTATGGAGCAAGTTTTAATCAAGCCTTGGACTGATTAGAGAAAGTTTTGAAAAGATGTGTAGAAACTAATTTGAGGCTCAACTAGCAAAAAAGCCATTTGATGGTCCAAGAAGGCATAGTACTTGGACAAAAAATTTCACATGCAGGGATAGAGGTAGACCTTGAGAAAATCAAAGTCATCCAAGGAATTACCCATCAATTGGAAACTATCAAAGACATTTGATCATTCCTTGGACACAATGGCTACTATAGGAGATTCATAGAGAACTTTTCAAAGATTGCCAAACCATTGGTAGAGTTAACAAAAAAGGACGTACCCTTCGAGTGGACCAAGGAATGCGAACTAGCTTTCCAAACTATGAAATGGAAGCTAGTAGAAACACCCATTCTACAAGCTCCTAATTGGTCCAAACCATTCCATGTCATGACTGATGCATCCAACTATGCCTTAGGAGCTGTACTTACATAGTTAGATGACTAGAAACGTCCTTATTACATCCACTATGCAAGTAAAAGTATAGCTGGTGCACAACTTAACTACATTACTACAGAAAAAGAATTAATGGCTATAGTGTTTGCACTAGAAAAATTTAGACACTATGTATTGGGGTACAAAGTATTCATACACACAGATCATAGTGCAATTCGGTTCCTCATGAATAAGCCAATGGTAAGCCCCCGTATTATACGATGGTTGGTAATCCTATAAGAGTTCGATCTAATGATGATCAATCATAAAGGCACAGAGAATGTAGTTGCTGATCATTTATCTCGGTTGCGCTAGGATAGCAAAGAGGATGAGTATCCAATTGTAGATCATTTTCCTGATGAGTCCCGCTTTGCCGGTGTAGTGAATAACCAATCACCCATGGAGAAAAATTGGTATAGTAGCATTCTTACCTATCTCCTTACCCAACAAACACCACAAGAGCTAGACCTTAAGAAGAAACAACAATTTCTTCACAGAGCCAAGTAGTTTATGGAGATTAATGGATAACTTTACAAAGTATGTCTTGATGGCTTGGTTTGATGGTGTGTTCCTAATAGAGATCAACTGAAAGTTCTCTAAGATACTCATGAGGGCCCTTGTGGGGGTCATTATGCAGGGAGATGAACAACCATCAAGATCCTGCTTGCAGGGTATTATTGGCCTACCTTGTTTCGGGACACCCATCACTTCATCCAATCTTGTGAATGTTGTCAACGTGATGGGGGAATGACTGCTAGAATGGAGGGTCTGCAACAATGGATTTAACCGTTAGAACCCTTCAACATTTAGGGAATTGATTTCATGGGGCCCATTACACCAATGTCAAATGGAAGATCTTACATCATAGTTGCCGTAGACTACTTAACAAAATGGGCTAAAGCAGTTGCGGTTAAGGATTGCACATCGTCTACAGTTGCACAATTTATTCAACAACAAGTCATCAACAGGTTTGGTGTGCCACATGCACTTATCTCAGACAATGGAACATACTTCACAGGTGCAACTTTTTGGAAGTTAATGCAATGCTTAGGGGTTGAGCACAAATTAACTACACCATACCACCCCCAAGTAAATGGTTAAGCTGAGGTCACCAACAAGGCGATTACTAAGATACTGACTAGAACCATTAGCAAGTATAGGCGAGATTGGAGCACTAAACTGAATGATGCTTTTTGCACATACCGCTCCACATGGAAACTCCCTATTGTCTACACTCGCTATGAGTTAGTGTATGGAGAACTTCCAATGCTCCCTATCCAAACTGAACTTCATACAGTAGCCACGGCATGTGACCTCAACCTTGACCTTGATCTAGCACAAAAACAAAGGTTGATGACTCTTAACTTACTAGATGAGAACCGACTAGCTACCCTATCATCTAATGAGTTGCACAAGGCATTTAATAAACAACATCATGACTTGAAAATTAGGAAAGTTAAGTATTAGCTAAGAGATAAGGTTCTCTACTGGAACCCCACACATGTGTCACAACATACCAAATTTCAAACACTGTGGGAAGGACCTTATATTATCTATGCAACTTTTCCTTTAGGAGCCATGACCATATATAAACTTGAGAGCCTAGATAAAAGACTGTTAGTCAACATGCAACAAACAAAACCTCTCCATAAGTTTAGGACAACCAAAACATATGCTGCCTCTATAGGTGGGCAACCTTGCTCATTATTTTGGATCTCCTCCTTCCAACTCATTCATGGGGGAGATGTCCCCTTTTGCTAATCCTTGAAGGCCCTCAGCTCTTTCTAATTTTTTATTTTACACATTTTTGTTTTGCAAATTTCTTTAATCTTTCTTATTTTTTTTTACATCATCGTTCATATTGTTACCATTTCTTCATGTGATTTTGTTTTGTTCATCACCCAATAAGTGTTCATGATGGTGGCATGAATAATATCATATTGATTGCTAATGTTTGGATTTTACCTTTGAAGTATGATGTTGATACTAAGGTATGGTTCTTTTGATTAAATAGGCAATGAGTCCATGCCGTTCATACATCCATAAAATTATATGATCTTCCTTGGCTTGGAATTGTACAGTCCCTTTCTCTAATAAAACTATTAACGCATTGGTGGCTAAGTATTTCTCAAACTAAGGAAGGACTCAAGGGATGAAAAGGGTGTGACTTTAAGAGGATTCAATGCATTTTTGCTGGCTATTCTCTTGAGTGCTTGGATGCTTTTTCTTTAGGTGTTCTGCCATTCTGACCATTCATCAATTCATTGGAAGTTGAGTACATAAAAAATAAGTCTTTGCATGGTGTGGTTCTCACGTGAAAAACACAAAAAAGAAATAGTGAGAATTCAAAGCAAACCCCTTAGACACAATAATGAAATTGGGCTACATGCACTGGTTATGGCATTGGAAAGACATGTTACCCATGCTTGAAGGTTCCCTCTAACTAAGGTCCTTTCTGACTTCCTAGTACTCCATCTCAGTCTCCTCAGAATGGTGGTGACTTTTTGTAGAGGCATTCTTGTTGCTTCAAGAGGATGGATTGGTCAAATGTGTTGATGTGAGGTCACTGAATGTGGTTTGTTGAGCCTAGATTTAGAATGATTTCTACTTGGTCACATTAACCATGAAACACACAAGGGACTTTACACAACCTTGTCATTGGGTTTCCATTTCCATTCTCTCCTCTCCACCCTTCTTTTTCATTTTTCACCTCATTGCCGATTTTATCATTAGTTTGTATCTTGGTTGATGCATTGTTTTTCCTTGGTAATTTCTTATGGGTAAATTTTTAACTCTTGCTTCCAATTGACATTCCTAGAGCCTACGGACTCTTTGGTTTGTGGGTTTGTCAGGGCACTAAAGGCATGAGCCTACTTTGGGGAGGACTCACTAGCATTCCTTTTTGGTGCATTTGTTAACTTCTTTTCCTTAAAAATTTCTTGTAATTAACAATTTTTTTTCATCCCCATCCATGACATCCATTTTATTGGCATTTTCTTTGTTACTTTTTCTCCACCTTTCTTATTCCTTATCTTTTTCCACCCTATCGCTACCGAAGGTTTGCTCTTAGTCATGGGGGCCCAGGCACAAAATTTTTCAATTTTTACCCCTACACCTTAGGTAGTCACCTGTGTTAAAACTTTAGAATCAGTATCTGCCATAACCACAACTTAGCCAATGCACTTTACATCGAGGCAAGGTATCAATTGCATTATGATTTATCTAACCTCGCTCATTTGTGACTATGTTATGTGTGTGTAGATGGTGATCATACAACAATGAACTAGGCTTGAAGGAAACACTCGGGATGGACCGGAACTAGAATGTTTACAAAAGGAGCAAGATTAGTGGCGTGGCTATGGATAAACAATGGAAGGCACAATCTTGGCATCGGCAGCAACACATCTTCTTCTTTCTCTCTCTCCTTCTCTTCTAGCTACCAAATAAGTTTGGATGTCATTTATGTATAGTGCTCACTTTTGTGGTCATGAACACTAATGTTGTCATGTATTGTACTATTGATCCATTCACCAGGTACATTGAGTCTGTCACCCCATTCCACCATCAATGGTCATTTAGTCAATAATCCCATACCTTTCCAATATTTTGTAAGGAACTCGAGGACGAGTTTTCATTCAATCATGGGGGTATGATGAACTATGATATCGCATCCACAATATCGTATCCGTGATATTCAATCAACCATGTAATGTCAGATACTCAATATCACGACCTACCTCCTTACCTATAAATAAGAGACGACACCCTTGGTTTCCACATTAGAAATTAGTCCCTTAGCCAAACTCTTGCCAATTCTTCCCTCTAGAGTTAGAATTATTTTTCTGTGCCCGCAATAGGAGTCATAGAGTGAATGGATCTTTATTCGAGCATTGTGTACTTGAGCACACTTTGTGTATGGCAATAAAGACAAACTTTATAATAAACCTTGCAGCATACAGAATAGATTAATTAGTGTTAATTATTATTTAATGCTTTCTTAATTAATTAATTATTTCTTTCACCCTACAACTCTCTTAGTTAAATACACTCAGTACGACTGCTTTGAGCATGCGTGTAGCGCTTGGTAACCCAGTAACGATTAATGTTTGGTAATCCAGGTAGCGTTGCACTGGTTCAGGATGCGTACGGTAAGTGGGAACGGATACTAGTGTTACAAGTAATTAGAACTTAGTTAATAAATAGTTAAATTAGATTAGTTACTTAGTTATCTCTCTCCTCCTCCTTACTAGCAAAAGATATAAAATACATAAAAACCATAAAAGTCATATGCCTCAAGCTTACTTAACCATACAACCGTGACATACAAGTAAGTTTGGGAAGATAACGATTAACCAACCCATTATCGTTCCACAAAGGCGCATAGGCACTTAGTCCTTGGAATTCGACCGAATCATGCGTGAAATGCTCTTATTCGTATGGTTGAGTGTAGGGGTAGCTCGTCACTCATTAGTCACAACAGATCTTTGGAAATGCTACATCTTTTCAAGTGCAATTAGAACTGGTGAAGGCACCACAATAGTGGTTATGCAACACTAGGATGCAGTAGGAGTAACAAAAGTGGTCGTAGACCACATCAAAGAATCATTCAATGTCCCTGTTGTGCCACTGGTAGATTTCACAGGAGCACGCAATGCTTAAACCTTAGCCAGTCCCTCGATAACTCATATAGATCATGAGGATGTTTTGGATTGGTTACTGTAAATAGGACAAGTGATGACATCCCTGTTTGACATCCATAAGGATGTCATAGCAACACAATAAGACCTCATCTCCACAAAAGGAAAGCTGATCATGGTGAAGGTTAGGGTCGAACATGCAAAGGAGGAGTTGAAAAGACTCTAAGAGAAGTTTGTTGCCCTACAAGCTGCATAGTAGGATCCATCCCAATTCATCCCAGTAGACTAGCTAGAGTCATTTCAGATGGAGTGGTTAAATAAATTATTAGAAGAGAATAAAAGGGTGGCAGGGGAAAAAGAGAAGGCTAATTGGGATGCTTCAAAGGCACAAGCTCAAATGTATGCACATGCCAAAGCACTCAAGGCCTTACAAGAAGAAAATAAACACCTTACTGCCAAAAATCTCCAGTTCACCACAATAGAAAAACAGAAGAATGTTCTCGAGGAGAATTTCTAGAAAATGCGAGAATAATTAATAAGGGTTAATCAGAACATTAATCACTTAGCTAGAGAAAACAGAACCCTCTTAATGGAGGAGGTACACATGATCCATCAGAAAATGGCTATTAAAATAAGTGCATGGTAGAATGAGGCCAAGTGACATGAGAAGCTGAAGGGGCATTTTAGAGATCAGGCGAGGATGTACAAGTAGATTATTGAGAAGGAAATTCATATGGCTAAATCCTATATCAACACTCTTAATGCCCAGAATGCTGACTGGCAAGCCATATTTGATACTTATGCTTTCACCCACCAAGCAAAATAAAAGAGTTGGGACCTACAAATACAAGATTTCACTGAGTACATGGAGTTCGCAAACCTGTGGTATGCCAACTTGGCCATGTTTACAGCAGGACGCCTGAGGATAGAATTGGAGAAGTAAGTAGCAACCACCTATGCTAAGTATTAAATAGAATTTTTAGCATACAAAAAGATACTACAAAGATTAGAGGTAGCAAATTTTGAATTAGAGGTGGTCAAGACTAACTACCAAGGATAAAAATATGTCATGGTAGATTTGGCTCGACAGCTCATAGATTACCAAGAATGCAAAGACAAAGCCAGAGCCTATGAAGAGGAATGATGATTATTTGCAGCTTGGTACGTTAAGGCCAATCAGATGTTTCCGCAACTATAGTGTCCATGGGAGGTGTTGACTTCTTCAAACATTAGAACATTAGCATGGAGGGCACACAATTGTCGAACTGAAGAAGAAAAGCTTTAGGTGCTCCTTCAAAGATATCCATTTCCAAAGCCTGGAGCACAAGATAAGGGCAAGAGGACCATGGAGGAGCCACCACTACCAGGAACCACATGAGTTCCAACAATTTTGTCTTTTGTATCCTATGTCTGTGTCCCAATTTTATTTTGTTTAATTCCACACTACGACATGAATTAATTCATAGTTAATCAATAATCTCATACCTATCCAATGTGTAATCAAATGAACTCATTCACATTTTGATTTTTTAACTCGAGGACGAGTTGTTATTCAGTCATGGGGGTATGATGAATAGTAGTTTGGCAAGCCCCAATATCAGATCCTCGATATTGGGTACATAATATCATAGCTTGAATAATGATATCAAATACACAATATCATGATTCCTATGTAAGCATATAAATATAGCATTTGGGCGCATAGAAAAAGGGAGAGTTGGTAAGTCTTAGGGTAGAGTCTTTTTGTCAGTTTTTAGTTCTTTCCCCAGTGCATGCCTGTAGTGTGATGATCGTAATTGTACGGAACCTTTGTTCGAGTGTGATATACTTGGACACGCACACAATCGACAATAAAGATTGAGATTACTCCATCATTATAGCATTCACTTAGCTTTTAATTACTTTAATTGTTAATTATTAATTATTGTTTTCTTAGTTTATGTTTCTTTACTATCATTTATTATTTCTGTTGTTAATGT
>MNCI01020837.1:10055-46031 GCA_015680685.1 Gnetum montanum | reverse complement strand
ACGCGCGTTACGCAATAATGCATGCTCGTGCGTAGGCCAGAATGCAACAACACGCGCGTTATGCTTTGTCACGCACAGCTGCGTGATGAGCGTAAGCTACACTTTGATCATACTCCACCGCGTGTAGCTGCATGGAGTGTGTTACATATACGCTGTGTCACGCACAGTTGCGTGATGAGCGTACAACAATCTTAAGCGTGTTGTTGCTACGCCAAAGTTGCGCTCATACACGCAAACACAACGCGAATGAGCGCAAACGCAGCCGAGACATGTCTATCGTGAGCCTGCTCTTTACACGCACAGCACGCGAACAAGCGTGTTGTGCGTAGTCGCAGTTCGACTTAAAAGAATCGCATCGGCGAAACCCGCGACATTCGGGCCCACATCATCAGGGTTGCACGTGTCGTGGTCTATAAATACTCCGACTGACAAATATACAAAGGGGGATTTTTGACAAATATACAGACTTAGCACTTTGACAGAGACCAAGAGGACAAGAGCATTTTCTGAGCAAGGGAAACTTATCGCCCTGAAACAGAGAAACAAGAGCAACCTCTTGGCCGCAGACATCATTCTTCAGCAGCAACAGAACACAGCACGCAGGAGCTCCTAGCAGCAGATCTATCTGAAGCCGAGAAGCGGAACGGAAATTGCTTGACCATTTCTGCATCTAGGCCTTGGTCCAAAAGGTAGATCCGTTGTTCTGTCCAGGCAGTTTTCTTGCTGTTTTGTGCTCATCTTTGTACTCAGTTTGTTGGGAATTTCCTCCCATTGTAACATTGTATACATCCAATCATATATTCCATTTGGCATTGGGACATAGATCTTTGATCTTCGTAAATTGCACGATTTTCTGCTCCCGATTTGCATCTTCTCGGTATTTCGGCGTCATCTTCGCGGTGGTCCACACACATCGTTATCCCACCGTTTTGCGGTCGATCTACAATTATCATTGTTTTACTGACCCGTAAGTCCCTGTCTGATCGACAAGACCGTTCAGGGCACCGCGGATTCGTTTTTCCAGCTTAGCCCTCGCGCGGATCCGTGGTAAAAACTGTGTACGCGGAATCTCGGTCGGTATTTCCAGCTGCCGACGTTTTCCGTCGTTACAGCTGGAGACAGGGCTATCCCAGGGTGAGGGGCGAGGACGTGAGTTGGGTGTCAAGGGCCTGAGCGTGAACGCCTAGAGAGAACGTAATTTTTTGTCTGGGTGTAAGCACCCCAGAGAAAACGTAGTTTTTTATCTAGGTGTAAGCACCCTAGAGTTGGCTACCTTTGTAGTGTGAGTTATGCTACTATGTGGGTTGCAGTGTCAGCTGCATTGTGAGTAGCAGCATGAGCTATGTTGTGCATTGTAGCGTGAGCTGCATTGTGAGTGGGTTCCCTAGTCACGTTTTACCACAACATGCACTGTAGCATGAGTTCCTTGGGAACTGGTGCGTGAGTGAAAGAGAACGGTGTAAATTATTCGCTTAGGTTTACTCATTATTTGTATCCTTTCATTTTTGATTTCTTGGGTTAGATAGTGAATGTACATGTTTTTTATTTGTACTTGTTTATATGTTTACATTGAAATGGCTTTTTAATGTCCCCAACAAGTGTCAAATATACCAAATGAATATTAGTGTTCTTATCTCATGGGGTGGTCTTGTGTGTGTGTTGAATGTTATTTACTTGTTGGGTTTATTTATTTATTTTCCTTTTAGTTTATATGTTTTATGTTACTTACCTAAGGTTCTGGCTCTATGCAGGGGACTTAAGCCTTTTCTCCTAATGGTCGAACTTGTTGGTGTGCTATCTTGGCTTGGCCCTTTGGAACCAAACATGCCTAATTATGACATGTGGATCAGGGTGCATGTAATATGGTTTCATCTGAATGTTACTACAGTTTTATCATTTATTTTTCAGAATTTCAGCATTGTCATATGGTCTTATTTGAGTGAGCAGTTGACTTGTGATATTGTTGAGACCATGTTGCCTGGCTCAACACGAGGCATATTAGCTTTTGTTGTTGACATAGATGAAGGAGCATATATAGTCGAGGCAGGCACTCCCGAAGGTCCTAGATCTACACATCCTTTGACCCGTGTGTGGGGATTGCTATCTTGTAGCCATTACAATAGTAGTAGCACACTTTTTCTAGCTTGCCGTGTACATACACTATTCCAGAATCTGCCTAGAATAGTGTATAGAGTAGACAGGTGAAACACCAAAAAATTCTGAGCTTAGTACTTTTCCAACAAGAATCAAGCAAAGTCACGATGCTCCCCAACATGACTAAAGCTTGATGGACCCACAGACAGCTTCAAAGCAGAGTCGAACTCAATGAGGAGCAGTTCCTTGGGATCCACCGACGATCACGACAACATCTGCTAACAAACATGGCAACTTCGGAGCTCAAAATACTTAGTCTTCACTAAGTATACATTCTCAACGTATATGCCCAATAGGAACAATGTATATGCCCAACGTATATGCCCAACATTCCTAGCATATACACCCAATATCCCTAGCATATACGCCCAGCGTATACGCTCAGCGTACATGCCCAGCGTACACGCCTTACATGTACACTCAGCATGTATGACTGGCGTATACGCCCAGCATGCAACCCTAAAGATGACATGGAAATAGCATTTCAGAGCAAGATTTGGATAGAGCATCAACTCACACGAACAGAGGAATCATTAGGTGTCAACATCATGCATCTTGGAGTCTATACGCTGAGCATGTACATCCTATATGCCCAGCGTATACGCCCAGCAAACACAACGTATATGCCCAATGTATACGCCCAGTAGACACAACGTATACACCTAGCATGCATCCACAGTGTATACGCTTAGTGTATATGCCCAGGGTCTACAACGTATACGCCCGGCAGATACAACACGTTGTACACTTGTAACATTTCATTCTTTTGCACTCGGTCAATGCGCCACGTGTCACACAAACCGAGTCTAACATCTAAACTTTTATAAAACCTCCAATTTTTCATTAGATGGGGGTTGGCAATTTTTGAGCAAACCAGAGACAAAAGAGATGCTGAGAGAATAGAGCAAAAACCCTGTATGCTGGACCTTACCCTGCACGCTGAGCATACAGCTTTTACGCTATGCTTGCAGTTGAACCCAACACACAGTCATCCCTACATCCACCGGGGCTATTTGTCTGCCTTGTATCAGAGCCATAACTGCGTTAGACCGGTGCATTGTAACTCTCATTTTACAATAACATTGTTACATTTCTTTGCTACAATTCATTACAGTTTTTCATTCATTGTTGCATGTTTATTGTTTACGCTCTTGTACGTTTACGCTGTGCTTACGCCAGTTATGCTATTTACACTTCTTTTTACATCAGTTACACCATTTACATATAACCCAGCGTATGGCAAATCGGTGTACGTTCGGGGAAATCCTTGCCTGATCCGCGTGCAGACCACTCAAGGTACTCTGTCTTCATTAATTCCAGCTTGTCCTCAAGCGAAGGTAGGATCTTCTGTGCTTGTCTGGGGATCCCCTGGTCTCTATTTCATTCCAGCTGAAGACCGATAATTTTGGATGGTACAAAAATTGACACTAGAAGAAGGGACTATTGCTTAAAACTTACTACACTTCAGAACTCCTAGCATCTACGCTGCTGTGTTTACGCCGACTCTGTCTGCAAACCTCCCAGCGTCTACACTGCTGCGTTTACATCGACTTTGTCTACAAACCTCCCAGCATCTATGCTGCTGAGTTTACACTACACTCTCTACACTGTAGACTCTATTTACGCTGTACGCTAACCTTGTCTACACCGTTGAGTTTATGTTGCACTCTCTACACTGTAGACTCTATTTACGCTGTACGCTAACTTTGTCTATGTTGTTGAGTTTACCCTGCACTCTCTACACTGTATGCTGACTCTGTCTACGCTGTACGCCATAAACTTCGTCTATGCTGCTTACCTTACGTTGTACGCTACACGTTTTAAGGTATACCTATACATTGTCACTATACGCTAGGCATTGAAGCCTATATGCTGAGTTCCAGTCTATACGCTGTACCCAGCGAACGTAGGTTTATGCCGTGCTCAGTATACCCGTACTAAGTATACCAGTTTCACATCCCCTCACTATATTGTATTCTCAACTACCCATCATGAACACCACAAACTCCAACGCTATAACCAAGCTAGTCACAGACATCGTAGGCACCATGGCTTTTCAATAACCTGTGGTACAACCCATTGTGGAGCCTCGCCGGTCTCTTAGACTAAAAGGGAGGAACCCATCATTTAACATCATAAATCAAGACCAATACAATTTCATATGCATGAAAATACAAGTAGGCCTAACTGTGGACCAAACTGAGATGGAGGTTAAAATACAATGCGAATTGTTTCACAGGGAAGGACATGAGTTAATCCCTTCACCGTACGATATCATTCCTCTCCTAGAGCATTACTCTGAGCTTATCTCTTAGCTCCTACTACTAAAGAATCAGCCCCTAGACCAGTCCATGGCAAATCCTCAATTGCCCCTAGACCAGTCCACGACAAATCCTCAAGTGGAAGAGGAGGATGACTTCGCAGCTCAATCCGAGCACGAAGATTTGCATCACATCCTCAGCCCACAAACTTATACAAACCCGTCATTTCACCCATTCATGGGTGAAACTATGTCCCTCCAGCCATTCAAAATCATGCAAGTGCATATGCCTTAACAAGAGGCACCCACTCTCATTCCCATTCCTCCAACGACCGATGTTTAAGTTAACACGCTTCCCCTCGCAATTCCTCCTGCGGCAACGGTACCCCCATTCTTACAAATGCAACCTCCTCAACATAATGTAGCAGTAACCTTTCCACCCTGGGTGATCGGGATGCCGCATGTGATACCGGCTTCTACATCCACTCATTACATACTGCAGATCCCAACCCAAGGAACATCCTTCACAACTGTAAACTAACAAGTTCAGGGGATTCCTACACAAAACATGACTGGGCAATGGACAACGATTGGTGCTCAATCACATCAACCCCCCCATTATAACATACCCCCTCACATAATTCTACTATCTAACATCCCTCAAGAACAACCACAACAACAACAACCCCTTACCTACAACATGCTGCCTCTAGCACCACCCGCTACAAATATCCCGCAAGTACAGCCTTCGACCACATAGCTTTCGGCCTTCCAACCCACCGTCCAACAATCTAACATCTATATCGTACAACATCCCAAACATGCTATCTCACCTAGCACACAAGACTGGGTTGATGCTAAAAAACTGATGCAGGAACTAACTAATGAGGTTAAATGCCTCAAGAAAGCCACTGATGGAGAACTGAAGGTAGTGGACTTCTATCACGATGACCTTATCAGCTCTTCAGTTCTGCCCCTAACATTACCCAAGGGTGTATATTTGCCCACATTGACCAGATACAATGGGGAGATAGACCCCAATGCTCACCTTATAATGTTCAGATTGGAGTGTGCGCTACTTCAAGCATGGCCAAATGCCATTTTATGAGTGTTCCCCATGTCCCTCGCAAGGAGAGCACTCGATTGGAAGATTTATTTCATCAATTCATCATCAGGTTCAAGTATAACTTGAAGCCCGAGGCAACACTTGACAGCCTCATACAGGTCAAGCAAGCACCCTTAAACCTATCCAAAAATTCATCTAGCAATGGAGTGCTACTCTCAACGAACTCCACGAGCTAATCCTAGAGACGTATCTCCTCACAATCCTAAAAGGGGCTGTCAATGACTTCGTCAAATCCAAAATTTATTATCTTAATGCACGTAATCTGAGTTAAGCGTTTGTACAAATCAAGAGCATAGAGGAGGCAGCGCAAAACAGTCATGATCCTACATATTTGGCCTTTAAGAATCAACATAGTAAGAAAGATAAAGAGAAAGTCAGAACAACTATAGCGACATTAGTAGAAACACAACAAGCAAATGTGGAACAACAAAGCAAACCGCCTATTGTCCCTACTAATTACGCTAAACCCACTCCCGTGACTGCACCAGAATCATCCTCATCACAAAACCCAACACCGAATCGTACGAGAAACTTCAAGAGGAAGGACCCCTCTCAATACACACCACTACCTATGAAACCATCACAGTTGTTCGACCAAATCCTGAAGGCTAGATTAATGAAACATAAAAAGTTGTCTCCTGCAGTAATCCAAAGGCATGATTGGTTCTGTCAACTAGTTCAGAACCCAAGCCTAGCAATGCCAGATGAACCCCCAGTATCAAAAGGATTTAGAATGGACCGTTTCTATGATTATCATAAACGTAATGGGCATGGCACAGATTATTGTTTCACCCTAAAATAAGATATCCAACGAATGATCGATGGAGGTCAGATCACTTTTGATGAAGCCAACCCAGTCCAACCACAAAACGAGGCCATGGGTATGTATAAAAACCCTCTAAATACCAAAGAAGCACCGTACGTGATTAACAAAATATACCTTGGTAACGAACCTGAAACACCTAGCATTAACACTGTCTATTCCAACCATGAGCAGAAAATGCCTAATAAACCATTCTTAGTGCGTATTCCTCCCACTGTACAAACATTTGTGCCTCAACCTTCATGGCCCCCAGAGAAGCCTTATGTCATTTGAGTACCCCCTGCTGTAGCAACTTCTAGTTCCCCAACACATGAAAAATCATACGTGGTGCACGTACCTTCCGCTGCTACTACTGTAAACACACCAACACCTCCTATTCAACCAGCCCCTTACGTAGTTTGAGTACCACCTACAGTTGCAACAGCAGAGGTATAACCTCTAGATAGGCCAACTCCATACGTTGTCAGGGCACCCAAGCATCCTGGTGACCACCAGTCCTCCACTTCGCAAATACAAAATAAGCCCAGCCCTTATGTCATCAAGGTGCCCAACCAACCTGATGCTCAACCGCATGCAACTGTCCAACCACAACCCCGTGCTTCTCCATACATAGTACAGGTTCTGAAGCAACCTGAGGTCCTGAAACCAACTGCACCCCCACATCACACACAAGAACGCCTAGTAGATAAGCTTACATGTGAACGCTTGAAGAAGGAGCATCAAAGGCTAGCCTTCGGACCTCCTAAACCTACCCCGCTAAATGCAGTACCCATGACACCACATAACAATAAACCAAACATAGAATATGAGGGTGAATCATCCAAAAAACATGATACGCCTAAATCAACGATTCCAGGTACAAACAACAAGCCTACTATGCATGAAATAAAACTTTGGGCCCAATGGATTAAGTCATTGCCGATAAACATGCACCCAACAGCAGAGATCTAGTAATAGCTCTAACGCAGGTCACGCAGGCACTCAAACAAAAAAACACTTCACTAAGCTTATACGACCTAATGTTGACATCTCAAACCCACTGCGAAGCTCTAGTGCACATGTTAACATCTATCCCAGTAAGTGAAGACTTACCTCCAAATGAACCTTCAATTCATGTGGTAATGTACTTGCCTCAAGGATCAACTTCCAAGCCATTAAGTTTCCACAATGACAACATCAAGGTGGATGAGAAAATGGGAGAGGTAACAATAGAACCTATGTTCATAACAATACAAATAAATCAATTCGAGATACATAGGGTCCATGTAGATAATGGAGCCACTAAAAATGTAGTGCCATATCCTATCATTGAACAATTGGGGCTTACGGAGTTAATCAGACCAATCGCCACCACGTGTTTGAAATCGTTCAGCGGATTGCGCGTGATAGTCAAAGGCATCATGACTTTAGACTTTATAGCAGGGGATCAATTCCCCACATCTGCTAACTTTGTGGTCATCGATGAAATGCCAGGGTTCAACCTAATATTGGGAAGGCCCTAGCTAGCACAACTGAAAGTAGTCTCTTCCCCTATACACTAAGAGATTCACTTGCCTTACGAAGGTGGCGAAATTGTTATACACAGGGAGGCTGCTACACCCACCATCTCATCGTACATAGATACAGACCAAGGATTAGAGGTTAAGCTCGAAGAGCCTAAACAAGACGATACAAATGAACAACAACTAGTAGGCGATAATGTTCTATACACAAAGGAAAATCCACCCAAAACAAAAATACCTGGGCCTGAAATTGTACATATGCAGCCTCACTTAGAAACTACAACTGACATAGAAATCACAATACATGCTGAAGCGCCGGATAACACCAACACGGGAACTATTCCATTAGATGTCCCTTGGGCTGAATTACCATTCAATGTGATCAGCGAAGGAGACGCTTAATATAGAATCATACCTACTAACGCATCTCCTAACGTTAAAATGTGAAAAATCAAAAAATTACTAAACCAATAAAGAACAAATTGTTTGAAATGATGTTAAACTACAAATATTCTGGAACGATGTTAAACTATCATTTCCTATCCGAAATGACGTTAAACTATCATTCCTTGTCTTAAATGATGTTAAACTACAAATAGTCCGGAACGACGTTAAACTATCATTCCCTGTCCAAAATGATGTTAAACTACAAATAGTCCGAAACGACATTAAACTATCATTCCCTGTCCGAAATGATGTTAAACTACAAATAGTCCAGAATGACGTTAAACTATCATTCCCTGTCTGAAATGAAGTTAAACTACAAATAGTTTGGAATGACGTTAAACTATCATTCCCTATCCGAAATGACGTTAAACTACAAATAGTCCAGAACAATGTTAAACTATCATTCCCTGTTCGAAATGATGTTAAATTACAAATAGTCCGGAACGACGTTAAACTATCATTCCCTGTCCGAAATGACATTAAACTACAAATAGTTCGGAATGATGTTAAACTATCATTCCCTGTCTGAAATGATGTTAAACTACAAATAGTCCGGAACGACGTTAAACTATCATTCCCTATCCAAAATGACATTAAACTGCAAATAGTCTGGAATGATGTTAAACTATCATTCCCTGTCTGAAATGACGTTAAACTACAAATAGTCTGGAATGACGTTAAACTATCATTCCCTGTCCGAAATGATGTTAAACTACAAAAGGTCTGGAACAATGTTAAACTATCATTCTAAGTCCAGAATGACGTCAAATTATCATGTTCGCAATGACATAAAACTAGCCACAATCACAAATGATCGATCTACCAAGAGAAATCCACCCATGTCATTTGAAACTTCCCTTGTTCACGCATGGCCCGAAATGGCCTTAAACTAGTGCATGAAACTTCTCTTGCTTATGAACGGCCCGAAATGACCCTAAACTAGTGCGTACGACCTGAAATGGCCTTAAAGTAGTGTGAGTGGCCTAAAATGGCTTTAAACTAGAACATTTATCTACACTTTGTTTTTCTCCCAAATTCCAGTTTATTGTTCGAATTTACGCTTGCATTGTCGTGTTGTCGATAACAATTTTCGCAATTATCCTTCGCTTATAATTACATTCATGCACTACACTTAAACTACAAAAACAAACCAAAACATTTTACATTCTCATGTCGTGTTTACATTTAAACTCAAAATCCACAACAAAAAAAATTTAGAAATATACATATACTTGTAATGATGTACAATTACAAGAGTTAACTGATTTTATACATCTGTTCAATTCAACTCAAAATTTTTAATTTACAATTCACATATAAATTTGAGTCACAATGACTTTAAAGCAAAAAACTAAACATCTGGGATGGGAGGGTCATCCTCTTTAGACCCACCAGCATCATGAGTCCCCACTCCACTGGGGCCAGCTTCTTGAACGTCATCATCATCTTGACCCTATAAAATGCAAAAGAAACAATCAACATAAGAACAAAAGGAAAAAAAACTTCCAAACATTACTCAACGAATGGATTCCATGGCAACAAAATGCTTACTATAGGGGATCCACCTAAACTGAATTCCAGTTAGCGGAGGATTTTCTCCTCTGAGACACTTGCCCAATCAGTCCCATCAAGGCCTAGATTGACGTTTGCCAAAGCGTTCCCCTTGTCAACAGCCGACTAGGTAGGACACTTTAAAGGGAATTCACCCATAGAAACCTCCCCAGAAGCGGTTGTAATTATCCTTGTAGGTGATTCCATCTCAACAGTTGTATTCTGAGCAAAGGTATCAAACGCAGAGCGTAGACCTAGACCCTCCACAAAAATTTCAAGCTAACACTTTTCAATCGATACTTCTTTCAACGATTTCTTGTAATGGTGCTTGTGGTTCTTCTTATCTTGACCCCACTTACGCACCTTGGAAGCAAAAGACTTCCAGTCTTGGCACTTGAGGTTTAGTAGGTCTACCTAGGCGTTACGCTCTGCTAGTTTCAGAGTTAGCGAGACATGGCGATTGAGTAGGTTCCAATACCTAGTGTAAGTAATCTCAGAGGTTCGCCAAGAGTGATCGCCTGTTAGTCTAGCTAAGGAAAACTCATAGCAAGCCTTGAGATCATCACGCTCTACTGATAACTTGGAAACGTCTTTCTCCTTCGCTTGGATTTGCAACCATAACTGTTCGATGGAATGCCTACAGGTCCACAGCGATTTGGTGTTATGTAGAAGACCTTTCGCCACCTCCTCATAAACTAGCCTGGGTACCTGTTCAACTTCTGGGGGTAGTGTAGGAAAACTTTCAATGCTAAGGGTCTCAGATTGGTCCCACTTCAGCTTGGCACCTACACACACAAAAAGAACAGGGTACTAAACATTAGATAATAAAAAGGGGCGTGAAACTCTAAAGCTGCAAAATACTCGAAACATTTGTACCTATCTCAGGGTGGGCTTCCTGAATATGTTCGACCAACTCGTTGACGATGACGGTCACGAAATCCATTTTACTTAGCATCTATATCCAAGAAAATGGTCTACGAGTACGAGGTGGACTAGCCTCAGGGGGCATTTCAGGGGAACCACCTTCATGGGCACCTCCAACTGCATTGTAGGAATTATCCTACCTTCGTCTAGAAGGGATAAAAACATAATATTAAAACACCATGGGAGACAACAATGCACAAAGCAACACAATAAAACAAAAGGAAACATACCGTCTCCTCTGACCCCTTTTGGGTTTGGGGGCTCGCCTATGTCCAATATTTCTTTAAGGAAGCTACTGAACATTTCATCAACACCACCCTGATCATCCACTAGTTCCATCTCCATGGTGTCTTCTCCCAATTCTTCTGTTCCTTCCGCCTGATCTTTGTCCACCTCTTCTTCCTCGATTATCAACTTCGTTGTAGCCTCCTCCTCCTCGATGATGGTCTCTAACTCCTGTCTCCTCACTTCGCTAGTCAAGTCTGAAAGCATTAGTTGCATGTAAGTAATCAAAATGAAAAATATGGATAAGACAAAAATGATAAAGTAATAAGTGCACCAAGTTTACTTACCTCGGATAGGCACTTTGAACCATATGCGCTTCACCTTTGGCTCTTCTACATTTAAGGTAACCTCTGTGGAGCGCTCACGCTTCGAGAGCTTAGACTTGGCACTTTGAACCATATGCGCTTACTGGTAGGGACATCAACTGTAAACACAATTTGAAACCATCACATCAATATAACCCCCAAAAATTGGACAAACACACTAAGGCATCTAGAAAATATCATCACTTACCTTTAGTTTTGTACCTAGAGGTGCTAGAAGTTAGGTCAGCATCACGAGGGAAAACTGGTCCATTGTGCGACCAATCCCCATGCAGCCATCCACGAGCCGTGTACTGTGCAAACACTCTAGAAAATCGTTTATGGAAATGGACAATATCATCCTTGGTTTGAGCTAACATAGCTCCATGAATGGTAGGACCCGCCATAAAGGTCTCTAGAGTAGTATGAGCTAGGGCAAGCCCGTCATCATCAACGCATGTCCCATCTTGGTTAACTTGGGGCCTGCAAAAGAACGGTCATCAAAATAGAAGAAAACGCCAAACAATCAAAGCACATAAATGACAAACTAAATGATCTTACCTCTCTACCTAGTACACCATGCTAGGAGGGTTCTGAAATAATGTTTGCACGCGCGCAACTAGAAATAAGGTGTTGTTAAGATAATCACGCCCTCAGGGCAATAGGTCCCACACGTGCACCAATGAGCAAGTAGATCTGGGTCCACCAAAGGGACCATCCTCGATCACAAGAGATCCCTCGTCAATATCCTCCATGAAGACCATGACACCCTCTGAAGCTCCCAGCAACATAGCCTCAAGCACAATTCGTGCCACTTGTTCGCCCAGATGTGACCAAACCACCACCTTAAATCTATCTAGGATGAAGACGAGGAATTCACACACTCCTTCCCTAAACCATACCCCATTGTTGTCAACGTTCAGATCAGGGGTAGGTTCATCGACCTCAAGGGGGCCAAACCATGCCAGTACTCCAACTGGCTCAACTACCAGGAGGAAAGGTTCGGTGTCCTTGCAAGTAATCAAAATGCCACGATATATCAGCCATACATGAAAAGGAGATAAAATAACAAAATTCCATGTTGTAGGGAAACACTTTGAAAAAATCAAAAAAATGTTCACACACGGCGTATACGCTGCGAAGAAACCATCTACACTCAGTGTATATGCCCCAAAAAATAAAAAAATTGCAAACTGCTTATACGACATATACGCTGCAAAGAAACCATCTATGCTCAGCGTATATGCCCCAAAAAAAACAAAAACAAAATTGCTAATTGACTACACTTGGCGTATACGCCAAGAAAATTATCTATGCTATACGCTGTGAAAACACTTGGCGTATATGCTGCCTAAAAAAGAAAGAAAACTATGCACACTCAGCATATACGCTGTAAAAAATGTCAGCATATATGCTGTGAAAACCGTTTACGCTCAACGTACACGCTATAAAAACTACCAGCGTATACGCTATGAAAACAGGTCTATGCTATACGCTGTCTGAAAAGACAAAACCGTTTACGCTAAGTTGGTACGCTATAAAAATAGTTTGCGCCACATGCTGTGAAAACCATCTATGCTATATGCCATGGAAATCGTTTACGCCAT
Source organism: Gnetum montanum (assembly GCA_015680685.1). Classification (NCBI taxonomy): domain Eukaryota; kingdom Viridiplantae; phylum Streptophyta; class Gnetopsida; order Gnetales; family Gnetaceae; genus Gnetum; species Gnetum montanum. Next base: position 33,050 of record MNCI01020837.1, on the reverse strand, counting down.
GTACTGACAAAATAGTTTTACGCTATATACAGTTAAAACCCTCTACGCTACGGGTCTACGCTATGCTAAGCATATAGACACTATACGCTGCAATAGGCCCTCTACGCTAACTCTCTATGCTACGAAAACCATCTATGCCAGATAACAAGTACCAATGAAAAAATTAACAGAGGTAGGATTAGAGCCTACCTGTGTGACGATCCAGGCCATGATGAAACTCTGGGCCTAGACAGACACTACAACATGGCCTCGCTTTCCTCCGTGAAATTCAGGTTAGGCCCCTGCCTCCCCTGGCCTTCTACCTCCTTACCCTTACCCATTTTAGCATCCTCTACGCTGAGATTGGCAGGATTACGCTGGGGGTTGAAACTGCACGCCAAACTGAATCCTGTATGCTGAGTTTGAGCCTCTACGCTGATGCTAAGTTGGATCTTATATGCTCACGCCGAAGTTTGAAGCCTCTATGCTTCTGTGTTTACACTGGGGTTTGGAGTTTTATGCTTACACTGGGGTTGGGGGTTTACACTTACACTGAGGTTTACGCTTACGCTGAGGTTTACGCTCATGCTCGATTTTCCTTCAAATTCACGGTGCTTCCAAATGACGCCCCTACGCTATATATAGCATTGAGTCCACCGCGCCGCCACCGCCACTACCTTTGATTCCTTTTGAATTTTTTTTATTATTTTATGTATTTTAATTAACAGTTGTTTAAAATAAAAAATACAAAAAAATATGTAAAAAAAATAAACACTATCATATGCTAATTCCCTCATAAACCAACTTTAGATGCTCACATTGAACATTATGGCGCAAAATTTCCTATGTAAATTATATAGTGAACATTCAGCCCGGTACAACCTTAAACTATCACATACGGCCTGGTAAGGCCTTGAACTACCATAAACGACGATACGGACCGGTAAGGCCTTAAACTGCCATGAACTCCCCCATATGGCCTGGTAAGGCCTTAAACTACCACACATGGCCCGGTAAGGCCTTAAACTGCCACGCATCCCAGTGTGACGTTAAACCACCATCATGCATGTACACATGATTTACATTGCCAAGGAACATGAAACAACACCTATTAGCTCATTATGCCCTCTATTTATTGGTAGGAGCAAGCCTGATGGATTGTCAGCATTTATCCACACCCTTGATCATTGATGGACCATATGGAAAAATCACAAGAGAAATCGACATAAACTCCATCATCTCAGGTACATCAACGAAAGACACACTCATAGCCTCAACATAGCAAATGCTAGATAGCTATAAAGGCAAGACAAGATCTCTTGACATAGAAGCCGATAGTATCATTGAAGACCCGTTGACTGAAACCCCCATCGTTATGCCTGATGGTGAAACCAAAATATTAAAATTGAGTACATTATTGCAACCTTAACTGGCCAAATACATAGAAGAGGTGCTTCAAAACAACATGAAAGTATTCGCTTGGTCATACATGGACATGCCTAGGTTAGATCCTAGAATCGTCCAACACAACATTATCCTTGATCCAAAATTGAAGCCAGTAAAACAAAAGGTGCGAAAGGTTAAACCGGAGGTAGCATTGGCAGTATGTAATGAGATCACCAAACTTTATCAGGTAAGTTTCATTTGAGCTATCGATTATGCTAATTGGGTATCCAACATGGTCATTGTCCCGAAAAATAATGGAAGCATTCGCTTATACATTGACTTCCAGGATCTCAATGTTGCAGCCATAAAAGATGATTTTTTCCTACCCAGCATCGATCAACTTGTTAACTCAACCGCTGGGCATGTCCTATTATCTTTTATGGATGGCTTCTCAGGATACAATCAGATACGCATTAATCTAGAGCATCAGCTCCAGACTACCTTTATGACACCATGGGGAACCTTTTGTTCCACGATGATGCCCTTTGGTCTCAAGAACTCTGGGGCCACATATCAAAGGGCCATGACATTTATTTTTAGCAATTACATGCTACACTCCCTCAATGATTATGTGGATGATATCATTGTTAAATCAAAGACATCAAAACAACACATACAAGATCTTGACTTGGTACTAAAGCATTGTTTAAAATATGAGCTGAGACTTAACCCAAAGACATATGTCTTTAGAGAAAAAACAAGAAAAATGCTTGGATTCATAGCTTCAAATGCAGGGATACAAGTAGACCCCGATAAAGTTAAGGCCATAACAAACTTAAAACCACCTAGCAACCTTATCGAACTCCGAGGCCTACAAGGTAGATTACAGTTCATCAAGCATTTCATAGAAAAGCTAACAGACAAGTTGAAATCTATGAACCACTTGCTACGTAAGAATGCCCATTTTGAATGGACTCCATAGTTCCAGGAAGCATTTGATAATATTAAAACAAAACTTGTTCAACTACCCACAGTTTATCCACCTCAAAATAATAAACCGTTTTACATCTACCTTGCCACTTCAAACTCATCAATCGCGTCCATGCTTTGCCAAAAATGAGATGATGGGACCGAAGTCTCTGTCTATTACCTAAGCCATGCATTAGTAGCTCATGAGAAGAAGTATAACGGGGTGAAGAGGTCATGTTTAGCTCTTACCTGTTCCTTAAAGAAATGGCGACATTACGTCTTCCATAACCAAGTCAACGTAATCTGCAAGGATAATGTGCTTAGAGCTATCACAGGAAACATTTATGAGTTAAGTAGAATAGCCCATTGGAAAGCCATGATAGCTAAGTTTGACCTACACTATGTAGTGCAATCATCAGTTAAGGGTCAATCCATAGCGAACCAAATGACCACATCACCAACGCATGATCAAGCAACGATAGAACCAGAGTTCCCTGATGAAAATGTGAGTGCAATAGACATAGTACCCTATGACTACAAGGCCATTTTAAACTTTGATGGAGCATCCACCTCTCGAGGGGGAAGTGCTGCTGCCATCATCACCTATCCCTCCAGGGAGATCCGACCATTTTCTTATTGCTTCAACTTTCATTGTACCAACAACATAGCAGAATATGAAGGTCTCCATAGAGGTCTCATGGCAGCACTAGCTTCAGACATTACACAGCTTGTGGTCAGGGGAGACTCACAACTGGTCTTAAACCAAGTCACAGATATTTACACGTGCAAGGCGTTGAAACACCATAAAATTTTGAGCTTAGTACTTCTCCAATAAGAATCGGGCTAAGTCATGACATTCCTTAGCATGGCTAAAGCTTGAGGGCCCCGTTGATAGCTTCAAGTGGAGTCAAAATGAACAAGAAGTAGGTCCTAGGGACCCATAGATGACCATGGCATCTGCTATCAAACCTGGCAACTTCAGAGCTTGAAATACTTAGTTTACACCCCAACGTTGCATTCACAGCGTATACGCCTAGCGTATACACCCCAGGTTGCATTCACAGCATATACGCTCAGGGTATACACGTAGCATATATGCCCAGTGTAGACGCCTCACATGTACATTCAACAGGTACAACTGATGTATATGCCCAACATGTAATCCCCAAAGACGACATGGAAACAACATTGCAGAGCAAGGTTTGGTACAAGGCAACAACTCACACAAGCAGAGCAATCATCAGCGTATACGCCTGGCAGACAGCGTATACACCCAGAACATCTAGCGTATATGCCAGCATCCATAATGTATATGCCCAATACGCCCAGCATGCACAACATATATGTCTGCCTGATACAACGTATACGCCTAGAAAATGTAACATGTACACTTGTAAATTTTATTCTTTCACACCCAGTCAACGTGCCCCATGTCACCCAACTCGTATCTAACATCAAAACCTCTATAAAAACCTTGATTTTTCACAAGATCGAGGATCAGTTGGCAATTTTGAACAAACCAGAGAAAAAAAATAGAGACGCTAAGAACCAGAGCAGAGAACCTTGTACACTAGACAACCCTGTACGCTGAGCATACAGCCTCTACGTTGTGCCTACAGTTTGAACCATCCAATAGTCATCCTTGCATCAACTGGGGCTATTCGTCCACCTTGTGTCAAAGCCACAACTGCGTTAGACCGATGCATTGTAACTCTCATTTTGAAATACCATTGTTACATTTTCATCCTAAAATCTATTACAGTTTTCATTAATTTTTGCATGTATACTGTTTATGCTCTTTTATGTTTACACTCCGTTCGCATTAGTTACACTGTTTACGCTCTATTTTACGGTTGTTACACCATTCACATATAACCCAGCATATAGCACTTCAGTGTACGTTCAGGGAAATCCTTGCCTGATTCACGTGTGGACCACTCAAGGTGCTCTACCTTTGTTAAATTCTAGCTTGCCCTCAGGCGAAGGTAGGGTCTTCTGTGGATGTTCGGATATCTCCAAGTCTCTGTATCCTTCCAACTGGAGACTGACGATTTTGGACGGTACAGAAATTGGTGCTAGAAGGAGAGCCTCTACCTTAAACTTTCTATGCTTCAGAGCTTTCAGCGTCTATGCTGTTGAGTATACATCGACCCTTTTTGCAAACCTCCCAACGTTTACGTTGCTCGGTTCAAAACTTACTGTCTGCAAACTATCCAACGTCTACGCTATTGAGCGTCTATGCTGTTAAGTGTCTACACTGCTCCATTTAAAACTTACCATCTGCAGGTCTCTCAGCATCTATGCTGTTAACCATACGTTGACTTTGTCTACGAAATCCCCAGCATCTATGCTGTCCAATATACACCACACAGGCTACACTATAGACTTTGTCTACGCTGCACACAGAACTCTATTTATGCTGCCTACATATACGCAACTGCTAAATTTATGTTGCACTCTCTACGCTGTAGACCCTATCTACGCCATACACTATGTTTATCTCTGCTATCCAGTTTATGCTGCATGCTCTACGCCGTAGATCCCATCTATGTTGTACGCTGACTCTGTCTACGCCCTACGCCGTAAACTTGTTTACGCTTCCGTCCATACACATTACACTCTGTACGCTGTAACCTTGTTTACACTATACACTGATGCTATATATGCTACTTAGCATATACGCTATACGCTTTACGCCATAGATTCTCTACGCTGATACTATACATTGTATACCTATATGCTGCATACGTTGTCATTATATGCTGGTCGTTGAAGCCTATACGCTGAGACCTAGACTATACGCCATGCGTCACGAATGTAGGTTTATGCTGCACTGAGTACTCTAATAATTCCATATCCCTTCACTATGTTATATTCTCAACTGTTCATAATGAACACCGTAAACACCACCACTACAACCACCCAAGTCACCGACATCGTAGGCACCATGGCTATCCAACAGCCCGTGGTCCAACAGCCTGTGGTACAACCCACAGTGGGGCCTCGCTGGTCCCTTAGATTGCAAGGGAGGAACCCGTCATATAACATCATAAGCCAAGACTAGTACAACTTCATATGCATGAAAATACAAGCAAGCCTAGAAGTGGACCGAGCTGAAATGGAAGTCGAGAGCCAATACGAACTTTTCTACAGGGGAGGACAAGAATTCATTCCTTCCCCATATGACATCATCCCTCTTCCAGAGTCTTACGCCGAGCTCATCACACAACTCCTCTTGCAAAGGAGCTAGTCGCTAGAGCAGCCTATTGTAAATCCTCAACCAGAAGAGGAGGATGAGTTCACAGCTCAATCCGAGCATGAGGACTCATACCACACCCTTATCCCACAAACTTATATAAACCCGTTGTTTCACCCATTCACGGGTGAAACTTCATCCCTCCAGCCACTGAACATCATGCAAGCACATGCGCCTCAACAAGACACAGCTGCTCTCATCCCCATTCCTCCACCAACCGATGTTCAAGTGAACACGTTTCCCCTCGCAATTCCTCCCACAGCCATAGCACCCCCGTTCTTACAAATGCAACCCCCTCCAAACAATGTAGGAGTGACTTTCCCACCCCGCGTAATCAAGATGCCTCATGTGATACCGGCATCTACGTCTGCCCATTATATCCCCCGGGTCCAAACTCATGGAGCCCCTGTTACTGTTGTAACTCAACAAGTTCAGGGGATTCCTACACAAAACATGATCGGGCAATGGGTAGCGATTGGTGCTCAACCACATCAACCCCCTCACTCCAACGTACCACCTCATACACTACCACTGGTCAACATCCCCCAAATACAACCACAACAATAGCAACCCCCCGCCTACAATATGCTGCCTCTAATACCACCCGCTATAAATATTCCACAAGTACAACCGCCAACTACACAGCTTTCAGCCTTCCAACCTACTATCCAACAATCTAACATGTACACCGTACAACATCCACAGGCTGCCATCTCACCTAGCACTCAAGACTAGGCTGATGCTAAGAAATTAATGCAAGAACTGATTGACGAGGTCAAATGCCTCAAGAAGGCCACCGATGGAGAGTTGAAGGTAGTAAACTTTTATCATGATGACTCCATCAGCGCTTCCGTTCCACCCCTAATCTTACCCAAAGGTGTATCATTGCCTATGCTAACCAAATATAATGGGGAAATGGACCCCAATGCTCAGCTTATAACATTTAGACTCAAATGCACATTACTTTAGGCATGGCCACAAGCCAGTTTGTGGGTGTTCCCTATGTCTCTCGTAGGGAGAGCACTTGATTGGTATCGGGCCTTGCCAAGAAACTCGATATTTTCTCTAGAGGAGTTGTTACATCAATTCCTTACCAAGTTCAAGTATAACTTGAAACCTGAAGCAACACTCAATAGTCTTATACAGGTCAAACAAGCACCTCTAGAACCTGTACAAAAATTCATCCAAAGGTGGAGCGCTGCTCTCAATGAGTTGCACGAGCCGATCCCCCAGATGTATCTACTCACCATTCTAAAAGGGTCTGTCAACGACTTTTTCAAATCCATGTTATATTATCTCAATGCGCGTAACCTCAATCAAGCCTTTGTACAAATTAAAAACATAGAGGAGGCGGCCCAAAATAGCCACGACCCTGCGTATTTAGCCTTTAAGAATTAACACAGTAAAAAAGATAAAGAAAAGGCTAAAATAACTATAGCAGCGTTGGCCGAAACATAGCAAGCAAACATGGGAAAACAAAGAAAACTGCCTATTACCCCTACTAATTATACCAAACCCACTCCTCCGACCACACTAGAATTGTCCTCATCACAAAACCCAATGCCGAATTGTACAAGAAACTTTGAGAGGAAAGAACCCTCCCAATACACACCATTACCTATGAAACCATCGTAGTTGTTTGACCAACTCCTGAAAGCTAGGTTAATGAAACACAAACAGTTATCCCTTGCTACTCTCCAGAGACATGATTGGTTCTGTCAACTGGTTCAGAACCCAAGCTTAGCAACGTCGGATGAACCCCCAGTACCAAAAGGTTTTAGAATGGATCGCTTCTGCGACTATCACCAACGTAATGGGCATGGCACAGATTACTGTTTCACCCTGAAACAAGACATACAATGAATGATCGATGGAGTCAAATCACTTTTCATGAGGCCAACCTAGTCCAACCACAAAACCAGGCCATGGATGTGTATAAATACCCTCTGAATACCAAAGAGGTACCATACGTTATCAACACAATCTACCTAGATAACGAACCTGAAACATCTAGCATTAACACTGTCTACTCCGACCATGGGCAAGAAACGCCTAACAAGCCATTTGTAGTGCATATTCCTCCCACTACATCAACATCTACACCTCAGTCATTGTATTCATTGCATCAGCCTTATGTCATCAGAGTACCCCCCGTCGTGGCAACTCCTAACACCCCGACCCACAAAAAACCATATGTAGTGCACATACCTCCCATCGCTGCTATCGCAAACCCACCAACCCCTCCTATTTAGCCTGCCCCTTAGATAGTCCGAGTACCACCCGTGGTCGCAACAGTGGAGGTACAACCTCTAGCTAGGCCAACCCCATACATCATTAGAACACCCGAACGTCCTAGTGATCACTAATCCTCTACTTCCCAGAAACAAAATAGACCAAGCCCCTATATCATCAGTGTGCCTAGCTAGTCTGGCACCCAACCGCAAGCGACCATCCAACCACAACCCTGCCCAACTCCATACGTAGTATGAATTCCAAGGCAACCTGAGGCCTCAAAACCAACCGTGCCCCTGCGTCACATACAAGAACGCTTGGTAGATAAGCTTACGCACAAGAACTTGGAGAAAGAGCATCAACGGCTAGCCTTAGGACCTCCTAAACCTACTCCATTAAATGTGATACCCATGACACAGCCTAGCGATAAACCAAATACAGGTCACAATGGGGAATCACCCAGAAAACATGACACACCCGAATCAACAATTCCAAAAAAAATTGAAAAACCAATGATGCACGAAATAAAACTGCTACACCCAATGGACCAAGTCACTGTCGATAAACACGCACCCAACAGTAGAGACCTAGCAACAACCCTAACACAAGTCACACAAGTGCTCAAGCAAAAGAATACTTCATTGAGCTTATATGACCTAGTTTTAACATCCCAAACACATTGCGAAGCTTTGGTGCACATGTTAACATCTATCCCAGTGAGCAAGGACTTGCCTCCAAACGAACCATCAATTCATGCAGTGATGTACTCGCCCCAAGGATCAACTTCCAAGCCACTAAGTTTCCACAATAACAACATTAAGTTGGATGAGAAAATGGGAGGGGTAACAATAGCCCCTATGTTTATAACAATAAGAGTAAACCAATTCAAGATACATAGGGTCCATGTAGATGACGGAGCTTCCACAAACGTAGTCCCATATCCCATCATCGAACAACTTGGACTCATGGAGCTAATCAGACCAACCGCTACCACATGCTTGAAATCATTCAGCGGATTTTGTATGATAGTCAAAGGCACCGTGACCTTAGACTTCATAGCAGGGGACCAATTCCCCACATCCGCCAACTTCGTAGTAATCGATGAGATGCCAGGATTCAACCTAATATTAGGAAGGCCCTGGTTAGCCGAACTAAAAGCAGTCTCATCCCCTATACACCAAGAGATTCATCTGCCTTATGAAGGTGGTGAAATCATCATACACGAGGAGGCTGCTACACCCATCATCTCATCGTACATAGAAATAGACCAAGGTTCAGAGGTTAAGCTCGAAGAGCCTAGATAGCATGACATAAATGAACAACAACTAGCAAGCGGAATCCTTTAAACATAGAAGAAAATCCACCCAAAACAAAAATACCTGGGCCTGACATTTTACATACACAACCTCACTTAGAGACCACAACTGACATAGAAACCATGATACATCCCGAAGCGCAAGAAAACACTAACACGGAAATGATTCCATCAGATGTCCCTTGGGCTGAATTACCATTGAATGTGATCAGCAAAGGGGACGCTGAATATAGAATCATACCCGCTAACTCTACTCCCAACGTTAAAATGCAAAAACTCAAAAAATTACTAAACAGATAAACCTCAAAAATACACCATCGTCCAAAATGACGTTAAACTACAACTCATTCGAAATGACGTTAAACTACAACTCGTCCAAAATGACGTTAAACTACAACTCGTCCGAAATGACGTTAAACTACAACTCATTCGAAATGACGTTAAAATACAACTCATCTGAAATGACGTTAAACTACAACGGTCCGAAATGACGTTAAACTACAACAGGTCCGAGACGACGTTAAACTATCATGTCCACAATGACATAAAACTAGCCACGATCAGAAATGATCGGCCATCCAAGGAATCCACCCATGTCATTCGAAACGTCCCTTGCTTACGCTAGGGCCCTAAATAGCCTTAAACTAGTGCGAATCTGGCCCGAAATGGCCTTAAACTAGTGAAAATCTGGCCCGAAATGGCCTTAAACTAGATCATCCACTTATACTTTGTTTCCTCTCCAATTCCGGTTCACTGTTCGAATTTATGCTTGCATTGCCATGTTGTCAATAACAATTTCGTGATTATCATTCTTTTATCATTATACTCCAACTTATAATAACATTCATGCATGCACTACACTTAAACTATGAAAACAAAATAAAACATTTTACATTGCCATGTCGTGTTTGCAATTAAACTCAAAATCAAGAAAAACTTTTTTATACATGAAATGATGTACAAGAGTTAACTAGTTTCATTCATCTCAATTTACAATTCTCGTATAAATATGAGTCAAAATAATTTCACAGTAAAAGCTAAACATCAGGGATAGGAGGATCATCCCCTTTGGACCCGTTGGCATCAGGGGCCCCCATTCCACTAGGGCCAGCTTCGTAGACATCGTCATCGCCTTGATCCTATAAAATGCAAAGGGAGCAATTAAGATAAAGACAAAAGATAAAAATTTTAAAAATTATGCAATGAATGAATTTCATACTAACAAAGCTTACTGTAGGGGATCCCCCTAAGCCGAATTCCAGTCGGCGAAGGATTTCCTCTTCTGAAACACTAGTCCAATCGGTCCCATCGAGGCCTAGGTCGACATCTGCCAAAGCCTTTCCCTTGTCAACAGCTGACCAGGTAGGACGCTTTAAAGGGAACTCACCCATAGAAACCTCCCCAGAAGCAGTTGAAATCACCCTTGTAGGTGATTCCATCTCAACAGTTGTGTTTTGAGCAAAAGTATCGAATGCGGAGCGTAGACCCAGACCCTCCACAAACATCTCAAGCTGACGCTTTTTGATAGAAACCTCTTTCAATGATTTCTTATAATGATTTTTGTGGTTCTTTTCATCCTAACCCCATTTGCATACCTTGGAAGCGAAAGCATTTCAATCTTGGCATTTGAGGTTTAGCAGATCCACCTCGGCCTTACGCTTTACTAGTCTCCATGTCAGTAATGTGTGGTGATTAAATAGATTCCAGTATCTGGTATACGTGACCTCGAAAGTCCACCAAGAGTGATCATCACTTAGTTTAGCAGAGGTGAACTCATACTGAGCCTTGAGATCATCACGCTCAACTGAAAATTCGGAAACCTCCTTCTCCTTGTCTGAATTTGTAACCACAACTGTTCGATGGAACGCCTACAGGTCCACAGTGATTTGGCATTGTGAACGAGACCTTCCGGCACTTCGTCATAAACTGGCCTTGGCACCTACTCGACTTCTGGAGATAACGTGGGCAAACTCTCTATGCTAATTTTCTCAGAAGGATCCCACCTCAGTTTAGCACCTATGCACATGAAAAGAAAAAATGCTAAAACAACAAAAACAAGGTGTGAAACTATAAAGCTGCAAACAACTCGAAACATACATACCTATCTCAGGGTGGACTTCCTGAATTTGTTCAACAACTTCCTCAGTGATACCAGCCAAAAAATCCATTTTACTTGGCATCTCTATCCAAGTAAATGGCCCACGAGTGCGAGACGGACTAACCTCCGTGGTCCTTTCAAGGGGAACCATTTTTATGGGCATGTCCAGTCGCATTGTTCTGGTCTCACTACCTTCATCTGGAAGCCATAAAAAAATAAAAGTAAGACATCATAAAACAACAACTCATAAAGCGATGCAATAAAATAAAAACATACTGTGTTCCCTATCCCCTTTTGGGTTTGGAGGGTCGCCAAGGTCCAACCTTCCCTTGAGGAAGCTACTAAACATTTCATCGACACCACTCTGGTCATCCACTAGTTCGGTCTCTGTGGTGTCTTCCTGTAGCTCCTCCATTTTTTCCATTTGATCCTTGCCGACCTCTTCCTCATTGATCAATAACTCCATTGTAGTTTCCTCTTCTTCAATAATAGTCTCTAATTCCTACCTCCTCACTTCTCGAGTCAGGTCTAAAGGTATCAGTGGCACGTAAGCAGTCAATGTCAAAATTATGAATAAGACGAAAACCATAAAGCAACAATCGTACTAAGTTTACTTACCTTGGGCAGGCATCTTGAATCGTATATGCTTAACCCATGGCTCGTCCACATTTGAGGCCTCCTCGGTTGAACATTCACGCTTTGTCAGCTTCAACTTGGCCTTGCCAATGGTTTCTTTGATGACTCGTTCTGCTCTTTTTGTAGTATAAGGCACATCGTCTGGTTCCAACCCCACACTATCACATGTGTGGATTGACGTATCAGATGATCCCCCTGTCATGATAGATACGGATTCATCAATTCCCTTAGGCGCATCCTGGGACTTGGCTATTTCAAACAAATGGTTGATCCATGGGCAGGATAATTGACCTCGATCCTGTAGAACATACTTATTATCTGCACGAACCACTAGAAATTCAGCTAAGCAGCGAAGATAACCGAAAAAGAAGACAAAGGTAAAGTGGGACTGTGCCTCGACATTTGAGCGCAATCGCACTATCTCCTTATGCAGGCCCGACAACAAAAATTGGACCTAGTTATAACGCATTCTGGTTTCTAGGACAGTTCACATAATACGCATAGCCTCAACACCAAGACTTTGCACTTGGGAAAGGGATTTAGGAAATACCGGTGCCCTAAACAGAGGATATAATTCATTCACCTCCTCAACCTTGGACTTCCCCTACATAGGGAATCCCTTGGCATCCTTGGCAACGCCCAACCAGTCCTCTAATTCATGAACCATATGGAGCTCTTTATGAGCCCTGTCCAAAACTACACTTATACCATTCGCCAGTACACCAAACAGGTTCGAAAAGAATTCAGGCGACAGATGGAAAACTATCTTAACACCCTTAATCTGGGTGTTGTAGTAAGAGACAGACTCATTGAAGGAATCCCTGATCTTGATCATTTCTGCTATTGACACATCAGGGCTCGGGGTCGTAAAGAGCTCCATAAGGCTAGCATCGTTTAAACAATGAATGATGGAGGGCGGGGCATGGATCCACGACCATTTATGAGCTTTACTGACCTCCCTAAACTTCATTGACAAGGTAGTCTCAGTTTGCCCTATTGTAACAGGGTCTCCACCGGGAGGGACATCAATTGTAGATACAATTTGAAATCGTCATATTAGTATAACCCCCAGCGATTGAACAAACACGTTAACACATCTAGAAAATACTATCATTTACCTTCAGTTTTGGGCTTAGATGTGCTACCCAAGTCAGAGTCACAAGGAAGAATTAGTTCCTTATGTGACCAATCTCCATGCAACCATCCACGAGCTTGGCATAGTGCGAACGCTCTAGAGAACCATTTGTGGAAGTGGATGATATCACCCTTGGTTTGATCTAATATAGCTCCACGAAGGGTGGGACCTGCCATGAAGGTCTCTAGAGTGGTACGAGCTAGAGCAAGCCCATCATCCTCAACGTATGTTCCATCTGGGTTAACTCGAGGCCTACAAAAAAATGTTTGTTAAAACAGAAGCAAATGCCAAATGACATAAAAAATAGAAACAACAAGCTTAAATGATCCTACCTATCCACCTGGTACACCATGCCAGGAGGGTTCTGGAACAACGTGTGCATGCGCGCAGCTAAAAATAGAGTGTTGTTCAGATAATCATGCCCTCACGGAAATTGGGCCCACACGCATGCTAACGGGTGTGTAGACCTGGGCCCGCTGGAAGAACCGTCCTTAGTTACAAGTGACCCCTCGTCAATGTCTTCCACGAAGACCACGACACCCTCCGAGGCTCCCAGCAACATGGCCTCAAGCATGCTCCATGCCACCAGTTCACTTAGATGCGACCAAAACATCACTTTAAACCTGTCTAGGATGAAAGTGAGGAACTCACATGCCCCTTCCCTGAACCATACCCCATTATCGTCAACAGTCAAATCAAGGGTGGGATCATCCACCTTAATGGGGCCAAACCACATCAGTACCCCCACTAGCTCAACTACTAGGAGAAAAGGTTCAGTGTCCCTGCAATCAACCAAAATGCCACGATAAATTAGCCATGCATGAAAATGGGATGAAGAACAAAATTTCACATTATAGGCCAACACTTAGAAAAACTACTAACTATTTACGCTCAGCGTATACACTGTCAAAAATGTTTATGCTCGGTGTATACGCTGTCAAAACTATTTACGCTTGGCGTATACGCTGAGCGTATACGTTGTCAAAACTGTTTACTCTCGAAATATATGCTGGGTGTATACGCTGTAAAACTAGTTTATGCTGTGAAAATAGTTCTCGCCCTGAAAATAGGTCTACGCTATACACCGTCTGAAAAATAACAAACTATTCACATGCAGCGTATATGCCATAAAACCCTCAGTGTATACGCCGTAAAAGCCTCCAGCGTATACATTGCATAAACAGTATACACTGTGTAAACAATCTACGCTAAACACTATGAAAATAGTCTATGCTAGACGCCGTAAAAAATAGTCAGCGTATATGTTGATAAAATAATCTACACTTCATGGTGGTAGAATCATTTATGCTATGCACTGACAAAATAGATTACGCTGCAAACTACTTAGGCTAAGAACAGTATACGCTCTACGCACTAGAAACCCTCTATGCTAACTCTCTACGCCAGGCGTATACGCCGAAACCCTCTATGCTACCGAGACTGTCTACGCTATGAAACATGTATAGATGAAAATAATTAATAGAGGCAGGATCAGAGCCTACCTGTGTGACGATCTAGGCCATGATGGAACCCTCGGCCTAGGTAGACACTGCAGCATGGCCTCGCTCTCCTCCACGAACTTCAGATCAGGTCCCTTCCTCCCCTGGTCTTCCACTTCCTTGCCGTTGCCCATCTCAGCATCCTCTACACTAGGATTGACAGGTTTATGCTGAAGGTCTAAATTGCTCACGCCTACACTGAGCCTCTACACCGGGGTCTGAGCCTCTATGCTAGGTTGGAGTCTCTATGCTCACGCTGAGTTGGGATGTCTACGCTAACGCTTTGACCTCTACGCTCTGCATTTATGCTGGGGTTTAGTTGTTTACGCTTACGTCGGGTTGTTTACACTTACGCTTACGCTCAAGATATACGCTTACGCTTAGGATTTACGCTCGATGTCTATGCTTGTTGAAAATTCAACGTGGTAACAAATGACGCCCTTGCCCTTTATATAGCGCTCCACCACCACCGCCGCTGCCGCCTTGTGGTTTGCCTCTTTTTTGCCTTTTTACTCATTTTTCTCAAAATTTGTTCAAAAATATAAAAAAAATATATATTTAAAACAAAATAAATACTACCACATCCTCATTCTCTTGTAAACCAACCTCAGAAGTCCACACCGAACATTTTGGCACAGACTCTCCTGTGCAAATTTTACAATAAACATTCAGCCTTGTATGGCCTTAAACTGCCATGATGGCCTGGTATGGCCTTAAACTACCATGACGGCTCGGTATGGCCTTAAACTGCCATGATGGCCCAGTATGGCCTTAAGCTGCCACGTGTCCCGATGTGACGGTAAACCACCACCATGCATGTACACATGACTTACGCTGCCAAAAAACATAGAATAATACTTGTTAGCTCATTCTACTCTCTATTCATTGGCAGGAGCAAGCTTGATGGATTATCAGCATTTATCTACACTGTTAATCATCGATGGGCTGCACAGAAAGATCGCAAGGGACATTGACATAAATCTCATTCACTTAAGTTTATCAACAGATGATGTAGTTATAGCCTCAACACAGCAAACGATAGATAATTACAAAGGTATGACAAAGCTCCTCGACATAGAAGCCGAAAACATTATCGAAGACCTGTTGACCGAAACCCCCATCACCATGCCTGATGGAGAAATTAAAATATTAAAACTAAGTACATTACTGCAACCCCAACTATCCAAATACCTAGAGAATGTACTTAGGGACAACATAAAGGCATTCGCTTGGTCATACACCGACATGCCTAGATTGGACCCTAGAATCATCCAGCATAATATTATCCTTGATCCAAAATTGAGGTCAGTGAAGCAAAAAGCACGAAAGGTTAAACCTGAAGGGGCATTGGTAGTTCGCAATGAGATCACCAAACTTTATCAAGCTAGTTTCATTCGGGTTGTCGATTACACTGATTGGGTATCCAACATGGTTATTGTCCCAAAAAAGAACAGAAGTATTCGCTTATGCATTAACTTCTAGGATCTAAACGTTGCAACCCAAAGAAATGCGTCTTCGGCGTCAAAATAGGAAAAGTTCTTGGATTCATAGCCTCAAAAGCAGGGATACAAGTAGACCCCAATAAAGTTAAGACCATAACAAACTTAAAACCACCTGGCAACCTTATCGAACTTTGAGGTCTACAAGGTAGATTACAGTTCATCAGAAGGTTCATAGAAAAACTAACAAACAAATTAAAACCTATGAATCACTTGTTACGCAAGAATGTCCATTTTGAATGGACTCCCCAGTGCCAAGAAGCATTTGATAATATTAAAACGACACTTGCCAAACTACCCACGGTTTATCCACCTCAAAATGATAAACCATTTTACATCTACCTCGCCACTTCGGATTCGTCAATAGCGTCTATGCTTTGCCAGAAACAAAATGATGGAACCGAAGTCCTTTTCTATTACTTAAGCCATGCATTAGTTGCCCATGAAAAAAGGTATAATGAGGTGGAGAGGTCATGTTTAGCCCTGGTCTTTTCTCTAAAGAAATGACGACATTACCTCTTCCGTAACCAAGTTAACATAATCTGCAAGGATAATGTGCTTAGAGCCATCACAGGAAACATTTACGAGACAAGTCGAATAGCTCATTGGAAAGCCATGATAGCTGAGTTTGACCTACATTACATAACACAATCATCAGTTAAGGGTTAAGCCATAGCAAATCAAATGGCCACGTCACCAACACACGATCAAGCAACGATAGAGCCAGAATTCCCGGATGAAAATATAAGCACAATAGACATAGTACCCAATGACTATGATGCCATTCTAAACTTTGATGGAGCATCCACCTCTCGAGGGGGAAGCGCTACCGCTGTCATCACCTATCCCTCCAAGGAGATCAAACCCTTTGCTTATCGTTTCAACTTTCACTGTACTAACAACATAGCAGAGTACAAAGGTCTCCTTAGAGGTCTTGCGGTAGCACTGGCTTCAGACATCACACGACTAGTGGTTAGAGGAGACTCACAACTGGTTTTAAACCAAATCACGGATATTTATACATGCAAAGCGAAACATTTACAACCATACTGTGACTTGGCAAAACACTTAATGAGGTGATTCGAAAACATCGATGTGCAACACGTCTCTAGAAGTGACAATACCATCGCAGATGCACTGGCTATCTTGGCATTAAACATATCGCCTGACATGTTTCATACATTACCAAGCTCCATAGTCAATTGTGCCAAACCAATAACCGATACTCCTGATACATTTCCAATTGCATCCATTAGTACAACACATGCGATAGAATGGTATGACGATATAAAAGAGTACCTTCTACATGGCGAAACACCGCAATACTTAACGAATGCCCAAAAATATGTGGTACGAAAGTGTTCTAGGCAGTACACACTAGTAGGGGACACGTTGTGTCATCGATCCTACGAAGGCATATTGCTAACATGCGTTAGTAGTACTGATGCCCAAACCATCGTTGAATAAGTACATGACGGACTATGCGGAGGACACATAGCACCAAAAGCAATGGCAACAAAGATAAGACGTCTAGGCTATTATTGGCCACACATAGAGTATGATTATCTCTCCAAGGTTAAAACATGCAGTACTTGTCAAATACATAGTAATCTAATCCATGTCCCACCAAATGAGTTGCATATAGCGCACATCACATGGCACTTTCAGAAGTGGGGGTTGGACCTTATCAGTCCAATAACACCCTCATCTTCTGTAGGGCATAGTTTCATCATAACCGTAACAAAATATTTCATGAAGTGGGTAGAACCTGTACCCCTTCGAAAGACTACATCTAAACACGTGTGCAACTTCATTCTCAAAAACATTGTGACCCGTTTTGGCATCCCTATGACCATCATCACTGACAACGGGCCACAACTTAGCAGTGCTGAAACCAAAACCTTTTGCAAAAGTCTCGGGATCAAAAACTCATTTTCATCCCCTTACTACCCTCAGAGCAATGGGCAAGCAGAGGCAACAAACAAAACCATCATCATAATACTGAAAAAGATGCTTACCCAAAGCAAGAGAAGATGGCACGAACAATTGGTATATGCATTATGGGCATACTGCACGACACATCGAACTTCAACAGGTAAAATGCCATATAGCCTTGTTTACGATTTAGAAGTTGTTTTACCTTTGGAATTGCAGGTACCATCTTTAAGGATCACACTCTCTGGACTCCTGGACGAAGAGCAAAATAGTGATCTACGCATCATTGACTTAGATTCGGTGGAGGAGGAATACATACGTGTACTTGATTAGATTGAATGGTACCAAAAATAGTAATGACAATGCCATTGGCACGATATTCATAAGTGCCCCATCAAAGAAGGTAACCTTGTACTTAAGGCCATTCAGGAACACTCGGACAAATTCTCAGCCAACTAGGAAGGGCCTTACTTGGTCACCAAATCATATGATAATGGAGCATTCAAGTTAGCTGATATGGAAGGGCATGAGCTTACAAATCCTACTAATCACTTGTTCCTAAAACTGTTCTATATTTAAGTACAAGTTAGGTACGTGTGATTCCTAGCATCATGATAGTAAACTGATACCACAACTCATCCTGGAATCATGACGGTAAACTGATACCATAGAAGAGTCCTGACATCACGACTAGAAACTGATACCATAGCTCGTCCTGGAATCATGACGGTAAACTGATACCATAGAACAGTCCTAGAATCATGACTTAAAACTGATACCATAGTTTGTCCTGGAATCATGACAGTAAACTGATACCACAGCTCGTCCTAGAATCATGACGGTAAACTGATACCATAGCTCGTCCTAGAATCATGACGGTAAACTGATACCATAACTCATGCTGGAATCATGATGGTAAACTAATACCATAGAGCAATCCTGGAATCATGACTTAAAACTGATACCATAGTTCATCCTAGCATCATGACGATAAACTGATACCACACAGTGTTTGTAATGACAATAAACTAGCACCCATCTAGTATGATAGTAAACTGCCACAGTCTCACTTGCTAGAGTCCGCTAAGACTATAAACTGGTTTGCCTTTTCATGGTCCGCCAAGACTGGAAACTGGCAGTGTACCGTCTACCACGACGCTAAACGGGCAATGTCCAATAGGTAATGACATAAAACTAACCCATGATAGTCTGCTAAGACTATAAACTGGCAAGTTCATCTTTGTTGCTTCAATCCATGGCTACATTCAAACTTCATTAGAATCGTTGCATCATTTGCCATATGTGGATCCTACCAACATTGTCGTCATTCATATATAGTGTTTGAACTCTCATCCGATGCCTTCATTTCATCAGTAGCTATTTTAAGTCTAAGCTTGCTTATTCACTCATGGTTTTCTTGTCTTCTCAGAGTTGTGTTTGTAGGATGACACTCAAAGGCATTCGTACATGAATGCACTTTGTTATAAGTAGTAAGGTGAGACGTTGTTCATAGCACATGTGGCAAGACTAAATCAAACCATTTACTAGTATGTCCCCACTCCCCAGTACATTTCCTATCTATTCATCGACATACTCCACTCAGCCACACCTCTGATACACCTAGCACACTCAAAACTCTGAGTACACTATTGTGCACTATAACACCTCTAAGTAGTTACGACACACAACACAACACTTGAGCTTGAGTACAAGATCAAAATAAAGATTCTTCCAAAAAAAAGCGTCCCTTCCCATATAAAACATAAGATGGGATGGTAGTTGCCTCAAGAGCACGTGCTCATGTCTAAAATAATCGAGTGACATCCCATTGCATGGTTTTGGCTCTCCTCCAACAGGCTTCCCCCTAAAACACTAAACAAGGGCCCTGTTCCTCCAAAGAATGCAACACATCATCACATGGCTTTGGTCTCACCAACAAGACCTCTTTGACACTAACAAGAGTCTTGTTCTGCCAAAGGACACGCATCGCATGCCTTGATTCTAAGTCTACTAAATAATGGCCATTGACACGGATCAGCATGATACACACCAAAGCATCCCCATTACCAAGTACAATCCCTTAATCAGTTCCCAATCTCCACATCCCTACTCAGCTACAAGTTTTACTTCTCTAATCCTATGTACTATTGAACATGGTGCAATGATATCTAGTCACGCGACAAAGGACGAAGTCTTGATCAAGTTGCTTGTGGTGTTTTGCACTTCTTTGTCGACGCTTCTCGGGTCAATTCCTCCAAGCGTCAAAAAAGAGGGGCCAATGAAACACCACAAAATTTTGAGCTTAGTACTTCTCCAACAAGAATTGGGAAAAGTCATGACATTCCTCAGCATGGTTGAAGCTTGAAGACCCTATCGACAACTTCAAGTGGAGTCGAACTCAACAAGAAGCATGTCCTAGGGACCCACAGACGACGACGACATCTGCTATCAAACCTAGCAACTTCAGAGCTTGAAATACTTAGTGTACACTAGCTATGTGTTTTCAGTGAATATGCCCAGGGTTTATGCCTGATGTTCTCAGCATATACGCCCAGCGTATACGCCCCAAGTTGCATTCACAGCATATACGCCCAGCGTAGACACCTCACATGTATGTTCAGTAGGTACAACTGATGTATACGCCTAGCATGTAATCCTCAAAGACGGTATGGAAACAACATTGCAGGGCAAGGTTTGGTACAAGGCAACAACTTACACGAGCAGAGCAATCATCAGCATATACGCCCAGCATATACACCTGGCAGACAACGTATACACCCAGAACATCCAGCGTATACGCCAGCGTCCACAGCGTATACGCTCAGCGTATACACCTAATACACCCAACGTATACACCCAACATCCACAGCGTATACGCCCACCTGATACAGCGTATATGCCCAGCGTATACGTCTAGCAAATGTAACATGTACACTTGTAAATTTTATTCTTTCGCACTTGGTCAACGCGCCCTGTGTCATCCAACCCATATCTAACGTCAAAACCTGTATAAAACCCCTGATTTTTCATGAGATCGAGGTTCGTACAACACACGCGATAGAATGGTATGACAACATAAAAGAGTACCTTCTACGTAGTGAAACACCACAATAGTTAACAAATGCACAAAACGATGCGGTACGAAAGCGTTCTCGGCAATATGCACTAGTAAGGGACACATTGTGTCGTCGATCCTATGAAGGCATTTTGCTAACATGCGTTAGTAGCACCGATGCCCAAACCATCGTTGAGCAAGTACATGACAGATTATGCGGAGGACATATAGCACCTAAAGAAATGGCAACAAAAATAAGATGGTTAGGCTATTATTGGCCACATATGGAGTATGACTATCTCTTCAACGCTAAAACATGCATTACCTATCAAAGACATAGTAATCTAATCCATGTCCCACCAAATGAGTTGCATACAACGCAAATCACATGGCCCTTCCAAAAGTGGGGTTTGGACCTTATCGGACCAATAACACCCTCATCTTCTGCAGGGCATAGCTTCATCATAACTGCGATAGAGTATTTCACGAAGTGGGTAGAAGCTGTTCCCCTTCAAAGAACCACATCTAGACACATATGCAACTTCATTCTTAAGAACATTGTAACCCGTTTTGGCATCCCTATGATCATCATCACTGATAATGGGCCACAATTCAGCAGTATCGAAACCAAAACTTTTTGTGAAAATCTGGGGATTAGAAACTCATTTTCATCCCCTTACTATCCTTAGAGCAATGGGCAAGTAGAGGCCACAAAGAAAACCATCATTATAGTGCTCAAAAATATGCTTACCCAAAACAAGAAAAGATGGCATGAGTAGCTGGTATACACACTGTGGGCATATCGCACTACGCATCAAACTTTGACAGGTAAAATGCCATATAGCTTAGTTTATGGTTTAGAAGCTATTTTTCCCTTGGAATTATAGGTACCATCTTTAAGGATCACACTCTTTGAACTCCTCAACAAAGGGCAAAACAATGACCTACGCATCATTGACCTAGACTTAGTGGAGGAGGAACGCATATGTGCACTTGATCAGATCGAATGGTAGTAAAAAAGACAACGACAACGCCATCAGCACAATGTTCATAAGCATCCTATCAAGGAAGGCAATCTTGTACTCAAGACCATTCGGGAACACCCGGACAAATTCTCAGCCAACTGGGAAGGGCCCTACTTGGTCATCAAAGCATACGACAACGAAGCATTCAAGTTAGATGACATGGAAGGAAATGAGCTTGCAAATCTGACCAATCACTCGTTCTTGAAATTGTTCCACATTTGAACATAGATTCAAGTATGTGCTCATCCTGGCATCATGACGGTAAACTGATACCACAGCTCGTCCTGGAATCATGACGGTAAACTCATACCATAGAAGAGTCTTGGCATCATGACTTAAAATTGATACCACAGCTTGTCCTGGTATCATGATGGTAAAATGATACCACAGCTCATCCTGGAATCATGATAGTAAATTGATACTATAGAATAGTCCTGGCATCATGACTTAAAAATGATACCACAGCTCGTCCTAGCATCATGACGGTAAACTAATACCATAGCTCGTCCTGGTATCATGATGATAAACTGATACCATAGAGTGTCCGCAAAGATAATAAACTAGCACCCATCTGGCACGACAGTAAACTATCACAGTTGCATTCACCAAACTCTGCTAAGACTATAAACTGGTTTGCCTCTTCACGGTCTGCTAAGACTAGAAACTGGCAAAGCACCATCCACTATGATGCTAAACAGGAAATGTCCAATGGGTCATTGAAACACCACAAAAATCTTAAGTGTTGTGCCAGCGTCTACGCCCAGCGTTCACGCCCAGCGTCTACGCCCAGCGTCTACGCCCAGCGTTCATGCCCAGCGTCTACGCCCAGCTCAGTGTACATGCCCGGGTATGGCAGGGGCACGCTCGACGACAGGATTTCCAATGGCAACATGAAGATGACACCAGAGAGCAAGGATTGAAGCAAGTGGACATCCGTCGGTCTCTACGCCCGGCGTTTACGCCCAGCGTGTACGCC
>MNCI01020833.1:0-22825 GCA_015680685.1 Gnetum montanum | reverse complement strand
AATAAGTGCTCATGATGGTGGATTGCATTATATCATATTGATTGCTAATGTTTGGTTTTTACCTTTGAATTATGATGCTGATATTAAGGTATGGTTCTTTTGGTAAAATAGGCAATGAGTCCACACCGTCCACTCATCCATACAACTCTATGGTCTCCTTTGGCTTGGAACTGTATATTCCCCTTTTTCTAAGTAAATTTATTAATGAATTAGTGGCTGGCTACTTTTCAAACCAAGGAAAGACTCAAAGGATGAAAAGGATGTGACTTTAAAGTGATTCGATGCATTTGTGCTGGCCATTCTCTTGGGTGCTTGAATGCTTGTTTCTTTGGTTTTTTGCCATTCTGAAATTGTTTAAAAATTAGGAAGCTGAGTGAATAAAAATAAGTCTTTGCATGGTGTGGTTCCTAGGCNGTGAAGGCATTCTTGTTGCTTCAAGAGGATGGATTGGCCAAGTGTATTGATGTGAGGTCATTAAATGTGGTTGGTTTGAGTCTAGATTTGGGATGAGTTCTACTCAATTATCTTAACCATGAAATACACAAGGGGCTTTACATAGCCTTGTTCTTGGGATTCCATTCCATTCTCTTCTCTCCATCTTTCTTCCCATTTTCCACCTCAATGCTGGTTTTATCATTAGTCTATTCTGGGTTGATGATTTGTTTTTCTTTGGTGAATTCTTATGGGTAAGTGTTTAACTCTTGCTTCCAAATGACATTCCTAGAGCCTATGGACTCTTTGGATTGTGGGTTTGTCAAGGCATAAAGGGCATGAGCTTGCTTTGGGGAGGACCCACTAGCATTTCTTTTTGGTGAAATTGTTAACATCTTTTCCTTAAACATTTCCTGCAATCAATCATTTCTTATTTCATCCCAATCCATGACATCCATTTTATTGGCGTTGCCATTGATATTTTTCATCTTTCTTGTTCTTCATGTTTTTTCATCATATAGCTACTAGAGGTTCACTCTTAGTTGTGGGGGCCCTGGAATAGATTTTTTAATTTTCTCCATTTTACTATTTGCCTAACCCCTACACTTTGGGTAGTCACCTGTGATAAATCTTTGAACCATTTTCTGCCATAATCACAACTCAACCAATGCACTTCATATCGAAGCAAGGTATCAACTACATTGTGGTTTATCCATCCTTGCTCATTTGTGACTATGTTGTGTGTGCATATGGTGATTATACAAACAATGGATTGGGCTTGGAGGAAGCACTTAGGATGGACCTGAATTGAAGCATTTACGAAAGGAGCAAGTTTGGTGACATGGCTATGGATAAACACCGAAACGTGCAATCTTACCATTGGCGGCAACACACTTCATTTTCTTTGTCTCTCTTTCTATAAGCTGCCAAATAAAGGCTTGGATGTCATTTATATATGAGTGTTCACCATAATGGTCATGAACACTAATGTTGTAATATGCTTATTAATCTGTTCACTAGGCATATTGAGTCTGTCATCCCATTCCACCATCAGTTGTCAGTTAGTCAATAATCCCATACCTTCCCAATATTTTGTAAAGAACTTGTTTCTTTTCTTCTACACTTGAGGATGAGTTTTTATTCAATCGTGGAGGTATGATGAGAGTAGTTACTCTAATTATTAGAGTGGTTACTCTAGTAGTTATTCTAATTATGAGAGTGGTTACTCTAGCAATTACTTTAGTAGTTATTCTAATTATTAGAGTATTTTCTCCCAATTCTATAAATATAGTACCCAGGCGCACATTTGGGAAGGAAATATTTTAGCAGTCAAGTAGCAAAACTCTTGTAGTTTGTTTGAAAGTTAGAGTATTTTTGAAGTGCCTACAGTAGGAGGTCTAAGTGTGGATAGATCTTTATTTGAGCATTGTGTACCTAAGCACACCTTGTGTATGGCAATAAATATGAGCTCTTTGATTCATCCTTGCAGTACTTGAGATTTGTTTTCTTATGCATTTATTTTATTTTATTTTATTATGCATTTATTTTATTTTATTTTATTTTATGCACTTTACATTTATGTTATTAGCACAACAATTCATTTTGATCAATTAAGAAAATTGTTAAATTAGAAAAGCACGACCACTTCGAGCATGCGTGTAATGCTTGGTAACCCAGTAACGATTAGTGTTTGGTAATCCCAGTAGTGTTGCACTAGTTCAGGATGTGTACAGCAAATGGGAATGAATGCTTGTGTTAGGATTAGTTAGAATTTTGTTAATGGGTAGTTAAGTTAAATTAGTCACCTAGTTATCTCTCTCTTTCCCTACTAGCATAGGACATTAAAAACATAAAAGCTATAAAAATCATATGCTTCAAGCTTACTTAACTATACAATTGTGACATACAGGTAAGCTTGGGAAGATAACGATCAACCAACCCATCCTTGGTCCACAAGGGTGCATAAGCACTTAGTCCTTTCAACTAGATCATGTGTGAAATGCTCGTATTCGTATGGTTGAGTGTAAGGGTACCTCGCCACTCATCAATATTGGAATTAGAAAAAAGCACTAAGAGAATCACTAACACAAGTGCATGCCAAAAGGGTAAAATTAGATCATTATGATGGAGCTCCTAGATCTAGTGTTAACACAAAATATTGGCTTGATACAATGAAGAACTACTTTGATATGTTAAATTTGTCAAGTTAAAAATGTTTAGAAATTATCTTCCTATACTAGAACGGACTTCCAACAACATGGTGGAATGGATTGAGATCTCAAGGATTGATTACAAATTGGCTAAACTTCTATCAAGATTTTGAATAAAAATTTGTACTAGATTCCTTTTTCAAAGAGTGCAAGATGAGGTTTGATTGCTTAAGATTAGGAAGATGATCTATGGAAGATTACTACAAGGAATTCTGTGATCTCTCTTAGTATGTAAGCCATTAGGATGAGGGGTAATTAGCTTCAAAGTTTATTGGTAGAGTACATGCACAATTGCGATCCTAAACATGAGCACATAACCCCCAAATACTTGATGAAGCCTATAGAATTGCTAAATACTATGAAGAATTAAATCAAGTACAAACTACCCTTTGACAAGTAACGATAGAAGAAATACCAACCAAGAGAGCTTGATTAGGATGTTTTTCTTGTGAAAAAGATTATTTCAAATGAGACTATCCAAAATTACGAGCAAAAGTTTAAAGAACCAATAAAACCAAAAATAAAAATACAACCCTAACATGACATTAAGTTATTGAAATTAAGTTTACCTTCCAAGGAAGTTATTAAGATAGAACTTGTAGATGAATGACTATGAGCAAGCATGCCAAGTATGAAGAAATTACCTTTACGTTACAAGACATGCATTTTGTTGATAAATTCTTTGAATTTGAATTAGATGATGTCAATGCAATCTTAGGGATGTCTTTTCTACAAAAATATGATATTACTACCCACTTTGAAACATGTATTTTAACATTACCAACTACTAATAGAGTTATTATTCTAAGGGGAGTAGGAACTGCAAAGTAAATTCACATGATAATTATTATGCAAGCTAAGAGATTAGTGAAAAAGGGTGCTGTAATGTTGGTAGTAAATGTAACTCAACCCCAAAAATCTTATGATATTGAAATCCCAAAAAAACTTGAGGAATATAAATACTAAATATTTGGTGAAACTAGAGAATTACCTTTAAAAGAACTATTGACCATGCTATTGATATTTTTCCTAGTACATAATTAGTTTCAAAAGCTCCTTATAGGTTTTCCACTTCTGAATTAATAGAATTGAAACTAAAATTAGATCAATTATTGGAAGGAGGGAAGATTCGACCTAGTGTATCACCTTGAAGTGCACTAGTTTTATTCATTAAAAAGAAAGATGGTATGTTAAGATTATGCATTGATTATAGGGCATTGAATCAAGTGAAGATTAAAAAAAATTATCCCTTGCCTAGAATTGATGGCTTGTTTGATCAACTTACAGGAGCATTTTATTTCTCAAAGATTGATTTAAAATCAAGTTACTATCAAATAAGGATTAAGGAAAAAAGACATTGAGAAAACTAATTTCAAAACTAGGTATGGATTATATGAATTTGTGGTGATGCTATTTGGATTAACTAATGCACTTACAACATTCATGGCATTAATGAATAATATCTTTCATGAATACCTTGATCAATTTATTATATTATTTATAGATGATATACTTGTTTACCCTAAATCAAGAGAAGAACATGTTAAACATTTAAAAATTATAATGGAAGTTCTTAAAGATCATCAATTAAAAGAAAAATTAAGTAAATGTAAACTCTTCGAAGAAGAAGTTTCATACTTGGGCCATATAGTTTCTAAGAAAGAATTATAAGTAGATCCAATAAAATTTAGTACAAGTTAGGATTAGCTAGAACTACAAGATGTTATAATGCTTCATAGTTTCTTGGGCTTAACAGGGTTTTACTAATGTTTTATTAAAGATTACTCTACCTTGGTAGCCTCCTGAACTAATCTTTTTTAGGAAAAACATGTGTTTAAGTTTGATTAAAAATGTAGGAAAGCTTTTTTGAGGTTAAATATGTTACTTACAATAGTGCCTATTTTGTGAATTCTAGACAACGAAATACCATTTGAAGTATCTAAAAATGCTTGTGGAATAGGAATTAGTATTGTCCTTTCACAAGAAGATAAAGTGGTATGTTATGAATCTCATAAATTGCAAGGATTTAAGGTAAATTACTCAACCCATGATTTAGAATTACTACCAATTGTCCATGCTTTAAAAGTTTGGAGATATTATCTTTTTGGAAAAATATTTGTACTAAAAATAGATCATAAAAGTTTAAAATACTTATAGAGACAACCTATTTTAAACACTCAACAGTGATGATGGGTAAAATTATTAGCTGAATATGATTTTGAGATTAAATATATTCCCAAAATACAAAATATAGTGGCCAATGCCCTTAGTCAAATGTGGGTATTAATGATCAGTGTGGTGACAACCCCTATGAAAGAAGAAATTATGGAATAAATAAAAGAAGATCCTTACTTCAAGAAGATCCCAACCAATATTTCTTCTAATCCTTGTTATCAACATTCCTCTAATGGTTTATTGATGAAAGGACAATGAGCATGCATTCAAAATGGAAATTGGAGACTTTGGCTATTGTGTAAAGCCCATAAAGTACCATATGAAAGATATCAAGGTTATATCAAGACTTATATGATGATACACAAATCCTATTTTTGGCCTGAAATGAAGAATGATGTATCCATGTATATTAAAAACTATCCAACCTACCAAAGAATAAAAGTTAAACAAAAGAAACCAAGTGGTTTACAAAAACCTTTGAAAATCTCAACCTAAAAATGGGATGACCTTACCTTGTATTTCATTGTAAGATTGCAAATAATCAAAAAGGGAAATGACTCAATCTTGGTAATGGTTGATTGTCTATCAATGATGGAACATTTTATAGCTTTGAAATCTTTAAACACAAACAAAGAAGTAGCTCAAATATTTGTATGAGAAGTATTTTTGTTCCATGGATGTCCTAAATCTATGACTTCAAATTAAGATCCCAGGTTCATATCCAACTTTTGCAAAATTTCTTCAAGGAACTTGGAACCCAACTGAAGTTCAACACTTCATATCACCCAAAGATAGATGGTCAAATGAAACATGTAAATAAAATATTAGAAGATATTTTGTAAAGCTATGTTGTAAGTAGACCAAAGATGTGGGAAAATTACTTGTACTTATTAGAATTCATCTACAACAATAATTACTAAGGTTCTGTACATCAAACACCATTCAAAGTAGTATATGGACATAATTTCCATACACCACTAACTTGGGCAAATCCAACCTTAATAACAAAATGGAAGAAAGATGAAATGAAAGTAATGGAAAATATTATTACAAGTGTTAAATAAAATTTATGAGCTACCCAAGATAAATATAAGGGATATGTATACCAACATTGACTTAAGAAATAATTTTGAGTGGGAGATCAAGTACTACTAAGATTAAAATCCACCAAAAGTTTCCTTAAACTTAGGAAATATAGTAAGTTTGCCCCAAGATATTGTGGATCCTGTGAAATCTCTAAAAGAATTAGTGAAGTAGCATATCGGTTAAATATTCCAACAACCTTAAGAATTCACCTAGTCTTCCATCTATGTTTGATAAAGAAATTTCATGAAAATGATGTGCCATATGTGCTAGATTGGAACACTTTGCCCTTGAGATCCGATACCATCTTCAAAGTTAAACCAATTGTAATCAAGAATCATTGAACTAAGAAGCTTCAAAATAAAACTATTAGTAATGTACTCATCCAATGATCAAATTATGATCAATAAACTTGGGAAAATAGGAAGTTCATTCTCAACACTTACCTTGAAAATTTTGACCATCATGATACTAAATGATAAATTGTATATATTTCTAAAGTAATGAATTATATTTAATAAATTATCTTCTTTGTTTGTATAGATGATAATGAAGATAATAATGAAGTTGTAGCTAAAGATCATAATGAGGAACCAACAATTAATGAGATGAGCTAAATGCTTAAGGGGGATAGATTGTAATGTCATGTCCCTTCTTAAGGATGGAAAGGTATTGTAACAATATAATTAACCTTCAAAAAAAGGGATGCCTTATTATGAGGAGTTATGATTATTCATGTATCCCTTGGGAATGGGTTTGACCTATGCCATTTAAGGTTAGGTTTAGAGGTCATGTTGACATGGAGCTGGGTAGCTTGGATTGGTAAGGAGATGGGTGAAGTGGGATAATAAGGGACTAATCACCCTTTTGGTTAGAGAGCCTAACCATGGTTGTAGTGCCAGATTTCCTATAAGGCTTAAGTGGCATGGGAAGATAACCTAAAGGACATTACAATGTATCACTTTCATTAATGAAATTTTCCTCTATTTTTCCTTCCTATTAAATTTAGTATAATAGTAATTTACCAAGTTATTTATTTATTAATTTAGATCATGGTATTTTCATTATAATGCTCACAAGTGTGATGAATTAAGCAATGAATTATTGTATTTTAATGACATCTAGGAATAGGATGTCACACTAATGTGGAAGGAAAGATGTAATTTTATTTATATCACATTAGATCTAATAAACTAGAAGTAGAAGCTTACTGAGTCTTAACTTGTATTTTCATTTAGGATCAAAATGCTATCAGCAAGCCTCGATTAAGTTCTCATCATCTTAGAATTGAAAGTGGAAGATGGATTCAACTCCCTCAAGAAGGCCACATTTATAGGTTGTGCATATCAAGAGCCCTTGAAGATGAGTTACATGTATTTTTTTTTTGTAATGTGACTACTCATTTAAGATAGTGTTATAATGTTACATCAAAAAGCCTATATGATTTTTTTGATGTCCCTATTAGTGCTTGGTCAATTTGTAAAATTAATCTTTATTTTTTATGAAAATGTAATATTTTTCCAATAGATCCTATAGAACTTCGAATCTAATAAAGCTTCATTTCATTTAGATCAACTTTTTTGTCTCCCTCCTAATATGCCTTCTTAAGAAAAAAAGATTGGTGTAATTTTGAGAAAAAGTATTTTCTTTTTAATGTTAGCTCTTTATTTCCATATCATTCAAATGAGATGCATTATACTTGGTATAACTATCAACAAAAAAAAAATCATAGAATTTATTATCAATATAATAGATTTATATTTCTAATGTTTGTTTTTGAAAACCTATAAGCAAAGTAGAAGTGTATACAAATGCTACTTTATTAGGCTATTTTCTATTAGTACTTTTCTCTCTAAAATTTATTCTTCCTCCTTTTGAAAGAAACTTTTTTTTCACATGAATATTGATATGTTTATAAGACCTCGTGGGAAAAATATTTTAAAGTCTTTATAGAATACATAAAAAAACATACTAGTAATATTGGTTGGATTGACTAATGATAGAAAACTTCCTATAGAGTTAGAGAATATGAAAGATGGTTTGGAAACCAATTTACTAAGTAAAAGCATTAAGTTGAAGGAGATCTTGATATAGGAACATCTCTTTTGATTCCATTTTTCCTCCCTACAAGTAGTTTTTTTAGTTTGGATGTTATGGAGATGTCTTAGAAATCTGTGGATGTATTTTCCAAGAGCTTAGTTTTCAAAAGAGACGTCTGAGAAGTGAAGAAGAAATCTAAAAATATTGGGCAGCATCTCTCTCAGACTTGAGTCATCTCATGTGGGACATCTCTGCTAAACTTGAGACACTTGAGATGTCTCTATCTAAGAAGAGATGTCTCACATAGACTAGAGACATCTTCCAATTTGATGAAACATCTCTTCTACATATTGGAGATGATAGTGAGATATCTTGAAAAGGTCTAGACACAACCTGTATGACTGGGAAAAGTTCTGAGTTAGTTATTCCAAGTTTAAAAATAGTACAAAAGGATGAGAAAACGATGGAAATAGTTGAGAATATCTAAGTTGTGAATGGAAAAATATTATTAAGATTCTTATCTTCAATTGTCAATAAATATTATATGCATTTTCATGTTTTTGAACATGAGAGTGAAATAAGAGCACAAGTGTGCGATTGCATTAGTGTGTATGCATCTCTATGATTAATTGTATATGCTTGACCTTTGTGTCTCTTGTATATGTTATGTGTTTAAATATTATTCTTGTGTTTTTATAAGATATCTCATTCAATTGTGTCTTGCATTGAAGATAAGAATTGAGTGCATGAGTGATTGGTGATGTTAAGGATTGTAGAACCACCAATTTATAATATTCTTTACATTTATTAAAGATTGCCAGTTTTCTTATTTTTATCCATATTGAATTTTCTTTCATAATATCTTGATTTAGTGGGATTGAAAGGTTTAAAATAAACAAAGTGATCTTACATTAGCATTATTGATATCAAAGTGTTAGGTTAATTATTGTTTGAGAGTTGTTATGGATTTTTAGCAATTTTAGATGGTACCTAAGAAGAAATAAATTCAAGCCTTGAACAAAGACATGGAAAGAATGAAGTCTATCTTTTAACTAATAGTTGCTTGATTAGATGAGATCAATGCCAAGGTAGATAGGAATGGAATGTAAGTCCTAGACATATTCAAAGTCATAGAGATGATAAGAATTCACATTAGAACTATAACATCCCCATTCTCAAATGGTGTTACTACATAATGAAGATAGTGTCTCTTCATAACTAGTCTTGAGATTAGTGTAACAAGATCCCAAGGGAAAGTTGTAATTAAGATTCAAAAGGACATGTTTCAATAATGGGCATGCCTCTCTAGGTCATCTTTGAAGGTTTGACCTAAGGTATTTATACTTGGGCATTAGAGGTCATATTTGAATGGAGTTGTAGAGCTGGTAAAGATGAGTAAGAGATGTTGGGTAACATAGGACAAGAAGAGGATTGGCCATCCCTCCTAGATAGTAATAGGCCTAACCATGGTGGTAGTGCTAGATTGCCTCTAAGGGATAGATGCAAAAGGAAGAAAACCCCAAGGAACATCCAAAGCATAATACACTATTCGTTATCAATAAAGTAGTCTTTTCTCTTTCCTTCTACATTTTCCTTGTTATTTTCTTTATGCTTTATGTCAAATGTTACACATATTTGACATTTTCTATGTTATTGTCTTATGCCTAATGTCTAATATAATGTATTTTTTATGTTTTTCATAACATCTCAATATGGGATGTTACAAGAATGATGACAAAGAAGTTTCTGAGCATGATGGAGGGGAAGTAGATGATGAGGTAGGGCATTCTAGCTATGGGAACATGCAACGACACCAAGCTAGGATTCTAGTGGGTAGAAATCCTAATCCTCATGTACAAGTTTCAAGAGCTCCATTGTTTGCATTTACTTCTTCTTATGGCAAGCTTAACAAGGAAGATAAAACAAGACTTGCTAAAGTATTTAGAAATGTTGCTATACTTCCATACATGGAACTGAAGATTTTTAATTATGTTGATGTTACTAATTTCTTTGCAAGTTTTCTAAAGGAACTTGAAGAGCATTTTGAGTTGAAAGAGATACCAAATTAATTAAGGAGATTGGTTGTTGAATCTAGATTAGAAGTTATAACTTCTACTTGGTGGAAGAAAAAGTTCCAAACTTATGAAAGACAAAACGAATAACCTATTAGAGATTGGAATCTTATGAAATATAGGTTAAGAAAAAAATTTGAACAGTCTCAAAAAAGGTAAGAGATGACCATGAAGTCGAAATTCCTAAGGTAAGATGTTAAACATGTCAAGGAGTTTTACATCAAATTTTGTGAACTATTCCATCATGCTAAGGTAAACTAGAAGAAGTATGAGTAAGCTTTAATCTTTTTGAAAGGTCTCAAAATGGTGTATCAACAAGAATTAGCATTTTATAAGTTGCAAAATCTTTATGAGACTTATGATTTGGTACTCAAAGTAGAGAAGAAAATTAATGGATTTGGAAACAGGAGCAAGCAAGCTTCAAAGAGGAAGAACAAGGGATCCAAATTACAGAAGGGATTTAAGTCCAAATCTAAAGATAAATATTACAACTATGATAAGAAGATAGAGAAGGGGGATGAGAAAGGAAAGACCAAGAAGAATAATGCAAGGATGGAAAGAGTCAAGGTGGTAACTCATTCTAGATTGAATGCTCCAAATGTGGAGAATCAAGACACAGGAAATGAAAATGTTCATTTCACAAGGTAACCAAAGCTTGTATGTTTGCTTAGTTGTAAATTATTTTATATTTTGATTAATGGGGAAGCCCAAGAAAATGTTATTTTGTTTAGGATAGTTGCTAGGTTAGGTTTGGTAACAAATCCTCATCCTAGACCCTCCAAAGTACATTAGTTGTCAAGAGATTTCACTCAATAACTAAGAGAGCAATATTTTTTAAAATTTAAAATTAATAGTTTTCATGGTAGGCCATATGGATAGAGATATAACATTAGAGCTTGTAAATAGGCACTATTTTTGGCTTGGAATGGAATCTAAATTTTTTAAATTTGTGAAGAAATGTTTGACATTTCAAAAAGTCAAAGGAGATAAGGGAGTGAATGGATATTATATGCTCTTTTCAATTTCAAAGGATCCATGGGAATGTATGTTAACGAACTTTGTAAGTAAAATTCCAAACATCAAAAGTGAAAATGATGCGATCTTTGTAATTGTGAATAGATTCTCCATGGTGGTACACTTCATTTTATATAAGAAGATGAGCGATGTATGTCATGTGGTAAATTTGTTTTTCCAACATGTTGTGAAGTTACATGGGATTCCTTTAAATATTTATAGTAATAGAAACTCCAAGTTCACTAGTTAGTTTTTAAGGTTCCTTTGAAAAGTTTTAGAAAAAAAATTAAATTTTTATAGTGCATATCATCCATAATCTAATGGTCAAATTGAAGTGGTAAATAAATCCTTGTTAAATATTTTGAGATGTTTGTATGATAAATAGCCAAGTTGGTGGGAACATTTTTTGTATTATGTTAAATTTTCTTATAATAATACTATTCATGTTACCATTTGAGAAATCCCATTTGAGATGAATTATGGTTTTTATGCAAAGATGGTCAGCAATTTGAGGAGCTTTGATGAAGAAGCTCAATAAGTGCTAACTTTATGCAAGAGAGAAGGGATCTTCATGCACATATAAAGGAAAATCCTGAGAAGAAGGCTAAAAGAAGAGTCCTTAAGAGAAATGAGATCAAGCAGAAGCCTAAATTTACTATTGATGANGTGCTCGAAGCAGTCATACTAAATGCACTTAACTAGGAGAGTCAAGGGTTGAGAGAGATTAATTATCTAGAAAAGCATTTAAAAATTTAAAAATAATTAATTCCTATTTAGCTTAGTGCACATGTTGCAAGGTTTATTTGAAAGTTCGTCTTTATTGTCGTACACAAATGTGTGCTCAGGTACAATTTTCTCGAATAAAGATCTATTCACTTTCAGACCNCCAAAATATAGTAGTTTTACCATTCCAGAGTTAGAATAATTTCCATGTCCCTGTAGTAGGGGTCTGAAAGTGAATAGATCTTTATTCGAGAAAATTGTACCTGAGCACACATTTGTGTACGACAATAAAGACGAACTTTCAAATAAACCTTGCAACATGTGGACTAAGCTAAATAGGAATTAATTATTTTTAAATTTTTAAATGCTTTTCTAGATAATTAATCTCTCTCAACCCTTGACTCTCCTAGTTAAGTGCATTTAGTATGACTGCTTCGAGCACCTGTGTAATGCTTGGTAACCCAGTAACGGGTAGCATTTGGTAAGCCCAGCAGTGTTGCACTGGTTCAGGGTGTGTGCGGAAAGTGGGAACGGATACTAGTGCTAGGACAATTAGAACTTAGTTAGTGAATAGTTAATGAAAGTTAGTCACTTAGTTCTCTTCACCTTTCCCTATTAGCCTAAGACATTAAAAAGATAAAAGATATAAAAAGCGTATACCTCAAGCTTACTTAACCATACAACCGTGAAAATACAAGTAAGTTTGGGAAGATAGTGATTGATTAACCTTAACTGTTCCATTAGGGCACATAAGCACTTAGTGCTTAGAGTTTGACCGAGTCGTGTATGAGATGCTCGTATTTGTATGGTTGAGTCTAGGGGTACCTCACCACTCATCATTGGTGCCATTGCCAAGGACGTAGTTGTTTGTGCGCTACGTAGAACATAGGAGATTATTCATATCATTGGAATGCTAGAACAAACCCTTAGGGTTGATCAAAAGAAAATAAGATAACGGTAAACAACACACAAAACAAGACAAAAATTTCTTCTTCTTTGCACAAAAGTACTTCACCACCTAGGACCAACACAAGAGATAGTCGACGGCACAACACACGTAACCAAGATCCACCAATTCCTCAATAATTCCATGTAGTATATATTCAGCATGATGAATATGTACTTGACTTTACCTTTATTCTCCATCAAGATGAACAACTGCGTTGGAGAGACTTGGAGGGTAACATAGTATTGCCTCCAGACCGAGCAGTCCCCAACATGCTCCTTCGTGCTCTTGCACGAATAGGCATGTTCCAGTTGTATGTAGAGCACATTGCATGTGACCATGACACAAGGTACTACCATCCCATAGAAGCACAACATCAAAGGGACTTGCAACAGGAGAGATACTATACATCTTTGAAGGGCGAAAGACCCCATAACGCTCCACCCATCTTAAGAAAAATTGAGGGTGGTGAACCTATTTCAATAGGTTCTCCACAAAATGATGTTCCTTCTCCTAATGATGGTTAGGAGGTGGTGTATCAAAACCTCCACTCCACAATTCACAATCTTGGTTCTAATCCCCACAAACACTAAGTGTTCAACAAGGGAACACAAACACATGATAAGGATGGGCAGTCTGATCGTAATCACAATCGAGGCCAAGACCACCGAAGAGAAGGTAGGAAACATCATCATTGCAATGGATTTCCTTCTTCTTCACCTTCATCGTCACATTCACCTTCTCCTTCAGTATCAGGACACAGTCATAAGGAACCTAACCATGAGGATAAAGGTAAAAAAAGTGAGAAACCTCGATGAGAGAGTCGAGAACGAGGATGAGGGCACTCTAGAGAATCACAGCATGGAAGAAGGGAGAGTAGTGAACCACGTAGACATCATAGACATTATGAATGAAATGACCACAAAGAACCCCTACTCACTACCCAAAGCATGTTAGATATCATAGAGGCCATCAGAATTCCCACAAGGCACCAAAAAGATAGTAGGATCAATAGGTTAGACATGAATAACATCCCATGATTTGAGGGGGGATACAACGTTGATCCTTAGAATCATTTACAAGCATTTCACAATGCATGTTCCTTGCAAAACATCGAGAACAAATGGAAAAAGCTAAAGTTGTTTGCAAGGACACTAGTAAAGGAAGCGGGAAGCTAGTATCGATCCTTAGAAATGGAATCCATTTGAAGGTGGAGTACGATGATAGAACTATTTAATGATAAGTATCAAATATACTCCTAGGTGTCAAATCTGTGAAAGCAAATCCAAGGATGGAAGTAGGGACGTTATGAACCCTTGGATATTGCCATGGGACGATATTATGCACTGTTACATCATTGCCCAAGCCATGGTTACTCGCTGTAGGATCAACTACGCCATCTCGTAGATGGACTTAGGCATGAAACTAGGAGAACCCTTGGAATGTATGACCAAGGGAGATTATTAGAGCTTAGGTTCCATCAGGTTTATAGATTGCTAAAGCAAGTAGCCAAGGAAGAAGGGGAGCTATGTAAGAGAGAAAGTGTAGAAGAGTACAACCGCGATCCTTCCCTCTGAAAAAGAGAGTAAGATTCTGTGAGAAGGAGGAAGAGTCACCACTAAAAGAGATGGTGAATCAGAAAATGTTGCCACTTCAAAAATTAATAATAGAAGTGTTAGCAAAGGTAGACCAAATGTGGAACTCCTTGGATAGTAGATTTTAAATCGTTATTAAGATTGTAGAGGAGTCTAAGGAGCAAGGTAGTGACTATGACCAAAAGAAAAAGAGGGATTTGGACCATGCACGTAACAAAGGCAAGGGTAAAATGGCCATTACTAAAGAGGTTGTGGATTCTGATACAGACAATAAAAATGGATGTGAGATATGCCAATATGACCATCCTAAGGAATGTTGCCCAATAATCTCACACCTATAAGAGTCTGGGGTGTATGCACTCAATCCACGACTTAACAAATGGCAAACACCTTGATGATTACCTTATCCCCAAGGTAACCCAAGGTAGTTCCACCAACCTTTAACATATTATCCAAGTGGAACTCCACAAAAACCTATTGAGCAACACCAGTAGTGGAAATACCCACAGTCATGGGGGATGCCACCACTAAGACAACAATACCCTTACTGGCAACCAGATCCATATGGCTACTACGTGAAATAGCCAATCTCTCCATGTGACTTTGTCGGTCACATGACTCCACAACGTCACTACCAAGCTTAGGAGTATTATAGGACTCCTTCTCCTTGGAGAGACAACCCACAAACATACCATCCTTCAAACCTATCCGCAACTCTCACATCGATATCTCCATTACCACCCACTGTAACAATGCGAGGGGTACTCCCCACTCAACCGTAGTAACCCAATGTCATGAGGGCTATGAATCCTCAACCCATGGTTGGTTTTGACAATCTTATGTAGAAAATATCTTTCTTCAGAACCAACAATCCAACCAAGCCCTTACCATCACAAGCAGTTAAGCATCTGAACACCTCCCTATCAAGTAAGGCTTCAGGACCTCCTTCAACCCAAAAATCAAGCTTAACACACACGGTTATGTTAACACATGTCGTTACTGATTGGATTAAGGTGGGCCACCTTCCTAGGAAATTCTCTGATCCTGGAAGTCCTTTAATTTATCTCCACGTTGGTGGGAATGAACCATATAAATCTCTTCTAGAATCAAGTTCCAGAGTCAACCTAATATCATAAGAGATGTACAAAGCTTGGAACCTTCCTCCATTAAGGAAGAGTAACATTCAACTAGAGTTGGTCGACCAATCCATCACTATCCCCTTGGGATTAGTGGAGGACATCGTTACCACTGTGTGTGGGTTATCATATCTAGCTGATTTCGTAGTGATACAAGTAAACAATGGTAAGGGGGACTTCCCAATAATAATGGGAAGAGCATGGCTAAATACTATAGATGCATGCCTGGGAATTCGTCATCTTTCCCTGGAAATATCTAAGAAATTTTTT
This sequence comes from Gnetum montanum, assembly GCA_015680685.1. NCBI lineage: Eukaryota > Viridiplantae > Streptophyta > Gnetopsida > Gnetales > Gnetaceae > Gnetum > Gnetum montanum. The sequence goes on along the minus strand of MNCI01020833.1, from coordinate 7,129 downwards.
TTTTGGAAAGATTGAGAAGAAGAAAGTTCCATGCATCGCATATAGTGACACAGGGTATCATTGCATGTAGAGATCATGGGTTATGCAAAGTTTAGCATTGCCTGCATGCAATCGGTGTGCACAAGACATTAATATACAAAGGTGCCTGTATGAAATAGCCACATGAAAAGAAGACACCTAGTGGCTAATGGTTGATCAAGAGAGCAACTCACTAACATGCATGGAACTAACTGAGGGAATAACTAGTGCTTACATTGAAAGCATAGACACACTGGAGCAAGTTCGTTGCAAACTTCCAAGCTTTAACCTTGAAAACATCAACTAGGGGAAGTTGGAAATTCTTGAGAGATTTAAACAAGAGCCCCTAGATTTGAAACCATTGCCCACCGATCTAGAGTATATGACCCTCAAAAATGGAAAACTGGTGATCATCAATGCAAGACTTATTTCCAAACAAAAAGAAAGACCACTGAAAGTGATAAACAAGTGGTGAAAAGCATTTGCATGGTCATACTCCGAGTTAATTGGAATAAATCCTAGGATATGCTAGCATAGGATTTACATGGACCTCTCCATGAAACCTCAAAAACAACCGTAGAGGTGATTGAACCTAAAATTGAAGCAAATAGTAAAATAAGAAATAGAACAACTTCTTAAGGCTAGGTTCATATATCCCATTGTTGATAGTGAATGGGTTAGCCCTTTGGTGATCATGCCTAAAAAGGGAGGAAAATGGAGGGTGTGTGTAGATTTTAGGCTATTGAACATGGCAACATTCAAGGATTGCTTTCTGTTGGCATTCGTTGACCAAGTCTTAGACACCATAGCAGGGCATCCCTATTATAGTTTTCTAGATGGTTATAGTAGATACAACCAAATACAGATAGCACTAGAAGATCAAGCTAAGACAATGTTCACCAGTCCTTGGGGAATGTTTGCATATAAGCAAATGCCATTTGGCTTGTGCAATGCTCCTGCCACGTTTCAACACCTAGTTCTAAGCATATTCCAATAGTAGATAGGAAATAGAGTGGAATTTTTTATGGATGAATTCTCCACATATGGAACAAGCTTTAATCAATCCCTGGACCAATTAGGGAAAGTGCTAAAAAGATGCATAGAAATCAACTTAAGGCTTAACTGGTAGAAAAGCCATCTAATGGTCCAAGAAGGCGTAGTACTTGGGCATAAGATTTTACATTTAGTAATAGAGGTAGACCTAGATAAACTAGGTTCATCCAAGGAATCACCTGACAATCGAAAAGTGTCAAATACATTTGATCATTCCTTGGACATACTAGATACTATAGGAGATTCATTGAGAACTTCTCCAAGATTGCCAAATTGTTGGTAGAACTAACGAAGAAGGATGCACCATTCAAATGGACCAGGGAATGTGAATGAGCATTCCAAAATCTAAAATAAAAGCTTGTAGAAACTCCCATTCTACAAGCCCTAAACTGGTCCAGACCATTCCATATAATTATTGACACATCCAATTATGCCTTGGGAGCCATACTTACATAGTTAGATGACCAAAAATGTCCTTACTACATCCATTGTGCAAGTAGGAGTATCGCTAGTGCATAACTTAACTACACAACTACAAAAAAAGAATTAATGGTTGTAGTGTTTGCACTGGATGAGTTTGTGTTAGGTTACAAAGTGTTCATCCATATGGATCATAGTGCAATTAGGTTCCTAATGAACAAGCCAACAGTTAGCCCTCGTATTATATGATGGTTGGTAATCCTATAGGAGTTCAATCTAATGATGATCGATTGAAAGGACATCAAGAACATAGTTGCAGATCATTTATCTCAGTTGCACTAGGATAGCAAGGAGGATAAATATGCCACATATGATAACTTTCCTAATGAAGCCCTCTTTGATGGTGTAGTGAATAACCAACCCATGGAAATGAATTGGTATAGTAGCATTCTCACTTATCTTCTTTCCCAAAAAACACCACATGAGTTGGACTTTAGGAAGAAATAATAGTTTCTCCAGAGAGCCAAGTACTTCATGGAGATCAATGGACAACTTTACAAAGTATATCCTGATGGCTTTGTTTGATGCCGTGTGCCCGATGTGGAGCAACTAAGAGTTCTCCAAGACACTCATGAGGGACCTTGTGGGGGTCACTATGCAGGGAGATGAATGGGTATTAAGATCCTGCTTGCAGGATATTATTAACCAATATTATTTTGAGATGCCCATCAATTTGTCCAATCCTGCAAGCATTATCAATGTGATGGTGGAATGACTGCTAGAATGGAGGATCCAAAACAATGGATTCAACCTTTAGAACCCTTTGAAATTTGGGGAATAGACTTTATGAGGTCCATTACATCAATGTTAAATGGAAAAGCTTACATCATTGTTGTTGTAGACTATCTAATGAAATGGGCTGAAGCAACTGTTGTTACAGACTGCACATCATTTACCGTTGCATGATTTGTGCAACAAGAAGTCATAAATAGGTTTGGTGTACCATGTGCACTTATCTTAGATAATGGAACACACTTCATGGGTGCAACCTTTCAGAAGTTGATGGAACGCTTAGGGGTTGACCATAAATTGACTACACCTTATCACCCCCAAGCTAATGGCCAAGTTGAGATTACTAAACGGGATATTACTAAAATATTAATGAGGAAAATTAGCAAATATAGGCAATATTGGAGCACTAAACTGAATGATGCTCTCTGGGCATATCGCTCCACTTAGAAACTCCCTATAGGCTATTCTCCCTATAAGTTGGTATACAGAAAATTTCCAAAGATTCCAATTCAAACTGAGCTCTGTACACTAGCCATGGCATGTGACCTCCACCTTAACCTTGATCTAGCACAAAAACAAAGATTGGAAACTCTAAACGTGCTAGACAAAAATCGATTGGTTGCCCTGTCATCAAATGAGTTGCACAAGGCACATAATAAAAAATGTTATGACTTAAAAATTTGAAAGGTTAGGTACCAACTAGGAGATAAGGTCTTTTATTGGAACCCCACATAGGTGCCACAATGCACAAAATTTCAAACATTGTGGGAAGGGCCTTACATCATTCATAAAACCTTTCCCTCAAGGGCCATGACCATATACAAACCTGAAAGCCCTAATAAGAGATTAGTGGCCAATGTACAATAAACCAAACCCTTCCATGAACCTAGAATAGCCGGTGCACATAATACCTCTGAGAGAGGACAACCTCACTCATTATTTTGGATCTCCCCCTTCCAACTTAGTCATGGGGGAGATGGCCACCTATGTTGATCAATCAAGGCCCTCAGTTCCTTTTTAAGTTTTTTTTTTACAAATTTCTTTAACTTTTCTTGTTTTGTTTTGCAACATCGTTCATAATTTTTCATTTATTTGTATGTTTATTTATTTTGTTAAGTTTGTGACCTAATAAGTGCTCCTAAAGATGGCATGAACTGTATTCCATGGACTTCTAATGTTTGGTTTTTACAATTGAGTTATAATGTTGATACTAAAGTATGGTTCTTTTGATATAACAGGCAATGAGTCCACATCATCCATGCATCCATGAATTTCTATGGTCTCTCTTGGCTTGGAACTATATAGTCCCTTTCTTTCAATAATAAGAACTATCAATGAATTGGTCACTGGGAATTTCTTGAACTAAGGAAGGGCTCAAGGATTGAAAAGGGTATGACTTCAAGGGGATTTGATGCATTTGTGCTAGCCATTCTCTTGGTGTGCTTGGATGTTTTCTTCTTAAGTTTTCCTTACCATTCCGATGCTGCTCCATTATTGGGAAGCTAAGCTAATAAAAATAATAAGTCTTTGCATGGTGTGGTTCTCACGCAAAAAAATAAAAATAAAAAGAAAAAGAAAAAAAAAACACACACGCACACACACAACAAGTGAAAAGTGAAAAGTGAGAATTCAAAGCACACCCCTTAGATGAAATAATCATCTGGGCTACAAGTACTGGGTATGGAACTAAACAAACATGTTCCCTCTAACTAAGACCCTTTCTCACTTCCTACTTTCTCATTTCTCGTTTCATCAGAATGGTGGTGACTCTTTGGTGAAAGCATTCTTGTTACTTCAAGTGGATGGATTAGCCAAATTTATTAATGCAAAGTCACTGGATGTGGATTGTTTGAGGTTGGATTTGGAATGAGATCTACTAAGTCACATTAACCATTAATACACAAGGGGCTGTACACCACCTTGTTCTTGAGACTCCATCCCTTCTCTTCTTTCCATCCTTCTTTCTCCATTTTTCACCTCATTGCCAGTTGTATCAATAGTCCATATTTTGGTTGATGCATTATTTTCTTTTTGGTAAATTCTTATGGTTAAGACTTTAACTCTTGCTTGCAAATGACATTTCTAGAGCCTACGAACTCTTTGAATGTGGGATTCTCATGACATTAAGGGCATGAACTTGCCTTGGGGAGGACCCACTGGCATTCCTATTTGGTACTTTAGATAATTTATTTTCCTTAAACATTTTCACACTCAGCATTTATTTTGTTCATTTGCATACCTGACATCCATTTTATTGGCATTTCCATTGTTTCTTTTTATCCATATTTCCTATTCCTTATCTTTTTCCATTCTCTCACTAACAGAGGTTCGTTCTCAGTCATGGGAGTCCTGGTCCAATTTTTTTGATTTTCTCTTAACCCCTACACCTTGGGTAGTCACTAGTGTTATATCTCCAAAATCTGCATTGGCCATACCACAACTCAGCCAATGGACTTTTCACCAAGGCAAGGTATCAACTGCATTGTGATTCATTTACCCTTGCTAATTTAATACTATGTTGTGTGTGCATATGGAAATCATACACCAATGGATTGGATCTGGAGGGAACACTTGGAATGGATTGGTGCTGCAGTAGTTATGCAAGGAACAAGATTGATGATGCAGTTATGGATGGACAACGGAAGAAGCAATCTTGGCGTCGGTAGCAACAGACTTTTCTCTCTCTCTCTCTCTCTCTCTCTCTCTCTCTCTCTCTTCTCTCAACTGCCAAATAAGGCTAGATGTCAAATGTGTATAGTGTTCACTCTTGTTATCATGAACACTAATTTTGTCATGTATTGTAATGATGATCCATTCACATGTCACCTCATTCACCATTAGTGTCATTAAAGTCAATAATACCATACCTTCTCAATATTTTGTAAGGAACTCGAGGACAAGTTTTTATTCAGTCATAGGGGTGTGATGAGCTGTGATATTGTGTACATGATATCGTAGCCTGCCATAATGTCTATAAATAAGAGGCAGCTTTCCCTGTTTTAAGAACTTAGACTTAGACCCTTAGCCAAAATATAGCAGTTTTACCATTCCAGAGTTAGAATAATTTCCATGTGCCTGTAGTAGGAGTCTTAAAGTGAACGAATATTTATTTGAGAAAATTGTACTTGAGAACACATTTGTATATGGCAATAAAGACGAAATTTCTGATAAACCTTGTAGCATGTGGACTAAGCTAAATAGGAATTAATCACTGTTAAACATTTAAATAATTTCCTAGATAATTAATCTCTCTTAACCATTTACTCTCCTAGTTAAGTGCATTCAGTATGACCGCTTCAAGCATGTGTATAATTCTTGGTAACCCAGTAATGAGTAGCATTTGGTAATCCTAGCAGCGTTGCATTGGTTTAGGGTGTGTGCAGCAAGTGGGAACAGATACTGGTTCTAGGACAATTAGAACTTAGTTAGTGAATAGTTAATGAAAGTTAATCACTTAGTTCTCTTCACCTTCCCCTATTAGCCTAATACATTAAAAAGATAAAAAATATAAAAATCATATCCCTCAAGCTTACTTAACCATACAACCGTGACAATACAAGTAAGTTTGGGAAGATAGTGATTGATTAACCTTAAGTGTTCCATTAGGGCACGTAAGCACTTAGTGCTTGAAGTTTAACTAGATCGCGCGTGAGATGCTCATATTCTTATGGTTGAGTGTAGGGGTACCTCATCACTCATCAACCATGGACTAGTAGATGATAAAATCAAAGATAGAAGCATTGATGGATTGAAGGGGGCTATTAACAATCGTAAGCCTACAGTGGAAAGAAAGGAAATCATACTCAAGAAGAGAGAAGCTTCTAGCACTTATGTAGTAAAAAGGCATGAGTACTTCATCCATTGGAAGGATCAATCCACTATTAATGGTATATGGATCCATGAAACTAAACTTGTTAAGTGGAAGATCACATCTACTTCACTTCCTTATTCATATGAGTTTACTTTTTGAATGGTGGAAGAGCTAGTATAAGGACACCTCTTTCAATACTCTTTTTTCTCAATAAATTAGTTTTTAAAGATTTTGGATGTTATGAAGACATTGTGGATATTCAAGGAATGCCTTTGTTAAGAGTTGAGTTTTCACAAGAGACATCTGAGAAGTGAAGGAGACATCTACAAAGATAAGGAGATTTTCTCTTCTAGACTTGAAATGTTTTAAGTAAGATGTCTCTCCTAGGTTTGAAAAATCTCAAGTGAGACATCTCTATCCAAGGAGAGACACTCCACCTACATTGAAAATGTCTTTCAAGTTGATGAGATGTCTCTCTGGCATGCTATAGATGATAGTGAGATGTTTTGAAAAAGTCTAGAGACAATCTACATCATTGGAAATTTTTTTGAATTAGTTCCAAGTCTAAATATAGCCAGAATAATTGAGAAAAGGATGAAAAAAATTGAGAATCTCAAATTTGAGCACAAAGAAAGGTTTCTAGATTTATTTTCTTCAATTTTCAATAAATATTATATGTTTTTTTATGTTTTTAAATATGAGAGTGGGATGAGATCATAGGAGTAAGATTGCATGAGTGTGTGTGCATCTTTATGATCAACTCTATGTGTTTAATCTTTGTAACTCTTACATATATTGTGTGTCTAAATTTTAGTTCTATGTTAGTGAAAGAGATCTCATTCGATTATGCCTTACATAGAGAATAATCATTGTGTGGTTGTAGAACCTGATGCTCTGCAATAACATTGAGTGTGTGTGAGTGATTGGTGATGTTATGGATTTTGGAACCACTAATTTGTAATATTCTTTACATTTATTAAAGATAACTACTTTTTTTATTTTATAGCATATTGACTTATCTTTTATAATATCTAG
>MNCI01020827.1:216337-383050 GCA_015680685.1 Gnetum montanum | reverse complement strand
GCCGCAACAGCACACACACATACTCACATTAACTACTGAGTTATTTGGAGGTATCTGGGCCTTGGTGTAGCCAGAGACCAGCGGGCACCTAAATCCTGTTCGAGGACACTCGTTGGCGGTCGCGTCCCAAACGGTCGCCAACAGAAATTCCATTAGCCAGTGCATATTCTACTAAATTTGAATCTTTAGTAGATAAATCAGATTCTAGAATTTAGGAACAGATGATGTTGATGGATAGCACTCATCGAGAACCATAATTTAAAAATTACTTTGTAAAGATTAATGAAGATGGGTTAACAACATTCTTAATTGAGACTTTGGATTATATTTTGGTACGATCCCTAATTCTTTCAAGGTACCAAGTTACTAGAGTTGATTTCTAAAGAAGAAGTTGAGAAGAATCAAGATCAAGCCTTGCCATCCCAAATAAGACCATCTAAGCATATACCACTTATGGTAGAATTACAATTACTTCCATCAATTCATAAGGTTGATCAAGATCAAGAAGTATCTCACTCTTACTATTATTTGATTGATCTTATTATTTTATTCATTGTTCAATTTATATTTCAATTAGATAAGTAAAATATCTATGATAATAAAAATTGGGGATAAAGAATTTACCCTACCTTCACTTGGGTAACTAGATCCAAGTTGCACTTTGTATGATCTTGGTTAGGATTGGTGATTGGTGGTTGATAAATCTTTAATTCATCTTTTGTCATTATCTTATAAAATGAAGTATCAAGAAAGTAATATTTAATTTTTCATATATTTTTCTCACATATATTTTGTTTATAGAATAAGCAAGAAACAACTTCAAGTTCAAAGGAGAAATCAAATTATTGGAGCATATAATCATGAAAGAAAGCATTGGAGCTAGAGAAAGATAGAGAACATGGAATCATTCCAGGAAAAACAAAACCTAAGGGGGGTAGATTGTGACATCCCAATTCCCAAATGATGCTACTACCTAATGAAGATGGTGCCTCTTCATCACAAGTGTTATTATTATCTTAACAAGACCTAAAAGGGTAGTTGTAATTGAGACCCAAAAGGGTATGTAGTAATAATAAACATGTCTCTTAAGGTAACTTTTGGGGGTTTTACCTAAGACATCTATACCCAAGGTTAAAGGTCATGCCAGCATGGATTGGCAAAGTTGGTATAGGCAATTCATGGGCAGTCAAGTGAAGCAGGATAGGAAGTGGATTGGCCATCCCTTCTAGCTAGGTTATAGGCCTAACCATGGTGGTAGTGCTAGATTGCCTCTAAGGGATAGATACCAAAGGAAGAAAACCCTAACGAACACTCTCAAAGCATGATCTAAATGTGCTATTCCATATCAATAAAGCATTCTTTTTCTTTTTCTTTTTGTCTTTCTACATTTTTTCTATTACTTCCTTTATACATAATGTCAAATATCACATATGTTTCACATTTGGTATATTTTCTTCATATACATAATGTCTAATATGTCATATATTTGACATTTTCCATGACATCTAGGGATGAAATGTTACATTTAACTTGGAGAAACCTAAACTACTCAAGGAAATCAAGAAAATGGGATGGGATGCCATAATTGATATCAGAGAAAACCATGACCTAAGGGCCATTTAGAATCATGGGCTAACTACAACATGAACCTGATGATGAACCATGAAGCCACAACATAGGGAAAGCCATTCATCATGATTGAATATACCATATGTATGTGATGTAAGTCAAAAGATATCTTTCCATTGATTTCACAAACAATAGATCAAGAATCTACAAAAGACATAGATTCCAACAACCAACAAAATTCTTTCATCGATATCATTAATTGATAAAGATCTGATAATGCCTCATCAAGATTCATCAAGTGTTAGAGATGTTGGTAAGACAATGATACACTAGTCCAAGTAAATCTTATCCATATTAATACTATAATTATTAATTGATTAGGATCATTATCAAATTTCTTTCAAAAAACATTAGTAACCTTGACCTAAATTGATATTGTTTTATTGAAATTCATTATTCAAGTAATCTAGAAGACCTCAAGTTACCATATGTTAGCCTAGAAATGTTAGTTCAACAAAATAGGTTGTTTGGTCCTTTTAATTCTTGAAAAACCAACTTCATTTTTGAACCATAAGACTATGTTCAATGCATATTACTCATCAAGATGATTCCAATAGTACAAATTTTGTCTCAATTAGACTTATGGTTTGGGAGTTATCGTGTTTTTAAGTTTCTCGTCATGTGTGCATTAAAATAATAATAAATTATTAGATTATTATTAAGAAATAATAATAATTAAAAAAGTAAAAAAATTTAGGGTCAAGAATGAAACTTGGAACTACCATTTATTCATACTGAACCCCTACCCTGTCGTTAGCCGAACCACCACATTAATTGTCAAGATAGGGTAGAATAAAATAATAATAAAAATTTAAAACCTATGCCCCCATAGTTTTAATCATATATATATATATATATAACCTTTTGGTAGGGCTATGACTAGCCTTGCTATTAGCCCTAGCAGGGCTTGTAGGCACAGCCGACCAATGGTCAATAGTAATAGGGCCAATCCCAAGGGCTAGCAAACAAGGATGGCCATGCATGTTGCACCACATCTAGTTGCCACATGTTGTGCTACTCCCAATTGACCTCTCATGCTACCCTACCACACACTACATCTCTCCTAGTCAACCTCCATGTGCTACTTCACCACCTAGCCATGTTGTGTGCTACCCTCTAGGGTTTTCCTGCTATTGTCATTCTGTTCGCTACCATGTCGCTCCACCATGCCTCATGTCCTGTAGTGTCTACTTTCTACATCCCTATCGGACACTAACAATTCCATAGATCATCACCTCCTTTTGTGCTCTATGGACATCATCAGTTCCATGAATCATGGCCTACCCTAACACCTTGTAGGCACCAATGGTGCCGCTAATCATCACCTCTTTTGGCATCCTTCGATGCTGCCAATCATTGCCTCTTCCAGCATTGTCCAACATCACAATTCATTACCTCTTTCAACATCCTAAAGCACTACCAATCATTGCCTCTACTGAGAAAAAAAAAGCAACCTTGATGAATAGAAAGATGCACCATGTTAACCTTGTTTTCGCTGTGTTGGCCTTGTGGAGGGTCATTTAAGCCCTAAAAATGGTTGTGTAGGCCTAGGCCGCAACCCTCTGCCAACCTTGCACCCACCTTGTATTTACAACCTTGCACCACCACCATCGACACTTACTTTTGCTAACCCTGCCTACCTCACCTACCACAACCTTCGGTGACAGAAACTTTGTTTTTCTGTCAAAAGATGGGAAATTTGAAAATTTTCGACAATTGATAGAAATTTTGAAATTTCTGTTAATTGATGGAAAATTCAAATTCTCAACATTGACACATTGATTCAAATAAAAATGTGCAGAAATAAATTTCAAAATCAGAATTGGCTCCATAGTAACCATAAGAACAAAAGTTTTGTAGTTAAGCAGTCTTGTTTTGGAGTAGTACTAGGATGGGTGACCTCTTGGGAAGTCTTGTTTTTCATGCCAAAGGTCTTTGTCAAAAGCCTTTTTTGACAAACAAAGAGTCATTTCCTATAGATTTTAACTTTTGGACACAATGGTAAAGTTAGATTCATCCTAGGAAATCCCAAAAATTAGTTTTTATCCCTTGCCTGACATAGTGGATGAAGACCCTCAAAAGCTTAATTTTAGCATAACTTAAGCATACAATGTTCATTTCCAACATATTAATAGTCATTTACAACATTTTTCACCCTTCTAAACTCAATGGTGAGGTTAGGTTTATCATTCGAGTACCCAATAATTTGATGATATCATGAACCATGTCTTAAAAATTGACAATAGAAGGATGCCCTGTTGGGACCAATGAATTTAACCTTTTTGGGATCTTAAATCTCTATGGCATGTCATTAGTTACATTGTCAGAGTCAGTGTCTTAATGGAGATAGAAAGGCTATTAAGATTTAGATAATGTGATTAATAATATAGCTAAATATTAGCAAAATTGGTTGGAAAAGTAGTTGATGTACTAGTTAATTAGTTGATGTATCAAATGAGTCAGTGTATTAGTTGAAGAATTAGTGATGAATCGGTTAGTGAAACAAAATGATCTTTAATGATCAAGAAGATGTATATCAATTCATCTTGCAACCAAAACATATGGCAAAACAACATGAAAACTCAAAATAGTATTTCAACAATATGTATGATACCTATAAAAGGAAATGATTCAAAGGAGAAACCATGAATTAGAATGAAAGTTGCAACATACAATGTACTTGCAAGATCCCTAGTGAGTGAAAAACAACATCCGTCATGTCCACTGTGGGCCTTGGATTGGCATGAATATCGATACCCATGCATATTAGTAGAGTTACAAGAATTGGATGTTGATGTTTTATGCTTACAAGAAGTCTTGCCATGGGAATTTCTATACCAATTTCAACTAGATTTGAGAAAGATGGGATATAGAGGTATGTATAAGCAAAAAGATTCACATGAGTTGTTCTTTTGAGATGTATAGATTAGCCTATTATAGAAATCAAAACATGGATGGTTATGCAATCTTTTATAAAGAAGCCAAGTTTGAATTAGTATAAAGATTTGAATGGAGTTTAGAAAATATGATTTTTGAAATTCTAGAACTTCTAGTAATGGAAAGGACAGAATAGTTAAGGTTTTGGAAAAGTCACATAGCTTTGGCAGTAATTCTAAAAATCCAATTATTAGGAAGATGTGTATGCATGGTTAACATACATGTAATTGTCAAATCAACATGTTCAAATGTCAAACTATGTTAAGGAGCATATTTGATTAAGAAAATAGAAGAAAGTTTGAAGAATAAGTTATTCCTAAGTTATACTGATCTAGTTCCATTTATTATTTGTGGAGACTTCAATACAAAATTTGGAAGCAGTGTCTATCAAATCTTAAAGTATGGATGCATAAAAGAATCCTTGGAAGGTGAACCTAATTTGAAGAAGATGTTTCTATCAATTCAACATCCAATTCCATTGGCTAGTGAATTTTCTATTTACTTTGAATCTTCAGTAGATTCTAGAATTCAAGAATAGATTATGTTAATGGATAGTACTCATCAAGAACCATAGTTTTGTAATTACTCTACTATGATTAATGAGAATGGGTCAACAAAATTCTTCATTGAGACTTTAGATTATATTTGGTACTATTTTTGATTCTTTCAAATTACCAAGTTACTAGAGTTAATTTCTAAAGAAGAAGATGACAAGAATCAAAATCAAGCCTTGCCATCTTGAACAATACCATTAGATCATATACCACTTATGGTAGAATTATAGTTACTTCCATCAATTCATAAGATTGATCAAGAGTAGGAAGTATCTTACTGGTACTTTTATAGATAAATATTATTATGTTATTTATTATTTAATTTATGTTTCAATTAGATAAATAAAAATATCTAAGGTAATGAAAAATTAGGAATAAAAAATTTGCCCTGCCTCCACTTGGGTAACCAGATTTGAGTTGCACTTTGTGTGGCCCTAGTTAGGATTGGTGATTAGTGGATCTTTAATTCACCTGTTGTCATTATCTTAGAATATATATATATATATATATTCCTCACATATATTTTTTTTGTAGAATAAGTAAGAAATAACTTCAAGTTCAAAGGAGAAATCAAATTATTGGAGCATAGAAGTATAATAGAACCATTAGAGCTAGAAGAAGATAGTGAACATGGACTCATTCAAGGACAAATGAAAACTAAGGGAGGTAGATTGTCTTTTCCCCATTCCAAAATGATGTTGTTTCATAACAAAGATGGTACCTCTTCATAATAAGTGTTATTGTTATCTTAATAAGACCTAAAAGAACATTTGGAATTAAGACCCAAAAGGGTGCATTCTAATAATGGATGTGTCTCTTGAGGTAAACTTTGGGGATTTGACCTAAGGCATTTATACTCATGATTAGATCTTGTGCCAACATGGAGTGGCAAAGTTGGTATAGGAAAGTCATGGGAGCTAGGTGAAGCAGGATAGGAAGTGGACTAGCCATCCCTTCTAACCAGGTTATAGGCCTAACTGTGGTGGTAATGCTAGATTACCTCTAAGGGATAGATGCTGAAGGAAGACTATTCCCAAGGAATACTCTCAGATCATAATCCAAATACTCCATTCCATATCAATAAAACATTCTTTCCTTTTTCTTTCTACACTTTCTTTGTTATTTCATTTACACATGATGTCGAATGTTACATATATTTGATATTTGGTATATTTTCTTTTCATGCATAATGTCTAATATAACATATATTTGACGTTTTCCATGATATTCGAGGATAGAATGTCACAATCACTATTCTCAAAACTCTATAGAATTCTATTTGGAGTAAAAAAATGGGCTTATATTAATTCTAGTTTCTCAATTTTCATTAAATAATTAAGATTTTTGTTTAGAATTTTTGAAATGGTTTCCCTACCAATCAATGTAATTGTAAGCAATCATAGATATCATTGGGGCTCTCATAATAGTTTATACTAGAGGTTTTGAATTACATGTGATGGACCCCTTGTATGATAATTTTAAGTATAGTAATAAAATAGATGCAATTTTTTAATTTCTGGAAGTGGAGCATGAATTAGTTTATAGAGACATCAAATTTTACTAAAAAGTATGCAAGTAGTTATTTCATATTGATATGCCAAAAAAAAAGAAATAATTGTGATTGTGGAGTCTATATTTTGTTGTACATGTTTCTAATAAGTCATTAAAATTTTATAGTACTTAAATAATAGTCCATAGAAGAAATATTTTCTATGATTTGTTAACACTTATTTGATATAATAAAACTTGAATATTGTATAATTAGAAAGCTTATACTATGAAACTATTTAGATGCTAAATATTTTTTCATTTTTGTAGATTTCTTCATTGTGGATAAGTTTTTGTCCATATTTATTCAACGTACCATTTCAGTAATTCTATCATGACTTTATTCCATACTATTACATGTTTTTCCAAGATTGTTTAATACAACATACAACATATTATAGATAATGATGATTAGTCAAGTCAAAAGATAACTAAAAAACTAGTAGTATTAGATCTTAATGGTGTGTTAAAAGATGTTAACCAAACATCTAGTTGAAAATTAAAGAATTATATGAGGAAGTTTAATGTACACCTAGGAAACAAGTGCTATTTCATAAGACTAGGTGTTAAGGAATTCCTTGGAAAACTTCGATTAAGCGAGAGAGAATATGCCATATGGTCATTTGCATAGAGCTATAATGTAGTTAAGATTACTGAGTATTTGATCAAGGATGTAGGCAAATAACTAAATTTATATGGTTACAAAGTAAATGCTCCCTACTTTAAACAAAAAAATAAAAAAGCAAAAACAATACTACTAATATTTAAAAAGCTACTGCATAAGATTATTAACTACTATAGTAATGAGTACCAATGGACAAACAATGTTATTATGAATGACATTATGGTAAAGAGTTTTGAAAATGATAGAAGATACTTTATTCTAGCAAAGAATTATGATACCAACACCTTCAAAGATAACTATTTGTTAAAAATATTGCTCCCTAGACTAAAAAAAATAGTGTAATAACATTTTAGTATTGAAATAAACTTAGGGATAACTATTTTTGTGTGATAATTTAATGTATATGAGAAGTTTCAAATGTATTTTTTATTAAATTTATTATCTAAACATATATTTATGGTAATGAATATTCTTCTAGATTTTCTAATTAGTGTTCTTTATGTTGAATGCTTAATATTGTCTTACAATATATGTTGTAATCGATAATAAATATTTTGTGTATTCAAGCTTGACAAAAGTAGAAAGCTCCTCATCAATGAAGCCTCATGGATCAACCAATGAATTTTTGCTTCTAGGCTTAGGAGAAAAAGATATTGTATCTTATATGATTATAAATATTGATGCCAAAGGATTCAATCATCTTGATGAAAAGGCTCTTGAAATCAGTGATGATGAGATCACTGAAATTGATTGCTCTTAATGCAAACAAGTTGAGAAGTTTAGGAAATCAAAAATAACATAATCTGAGTGTTCTCCAATAAATTTTAAAATTACTAGAGAAATATGTACATCACTAGACACATAAATAACAAATTTAGTTAATGATGATGATCAAGTAGATGTAGAAACATTGAAGAATAAGAAACAAAAAGGAAATGGTTTCAGAAGACAATGAAAAATAGGAGAAAACTAGGTTGGAATACAAAAAAAACTAAATGATGGAGAGGATGCTCATAGAAGAAATATTAATAACAATAGCTAAAATAGAACATAATATGGAGAAAAAAGATCAAATAGAAAGAGAAAAAAAATTGCATGAAGCAATTCACGTATCCTTTAGAAAAGGATTTTGAGGAGCCATTAAGGATGCTAAAGGAGGTCAAAATGTGTCTTTACTTGTTGTTTTTAACTCATGAAAACCATGAAGATAAGATAGTTAAAAAAGGATACAAAATATAAAACCTACTCTATCATCCCAACAAAAATCTAATCATAAAGGAGCAATTTCAATTTGCCCTGCATGGACGGAACTTACTTTATAGTAAAAAACCATTTGAACCATTCCATGCATTGACCATACCATAAGAAGACTATTAACTATCTCTCCATAAATAAATATATCAATCAAAGAAATCAATCCCTTAAGCACTACGACTACAGACTACAGGAATGCTTAGATAATAAAATACATTTGCATTTTATTGGTGTTCATTTCCTTTGCATGTAAATTTTATGTTTGCACTAAATCTTTGAGAAACATTATTAATTCATAAATTCTAGAATAAAAATTTCAACAATTGTATAATTATCGTATAATCTAACACTACTCTATGAAAAAATTCAAGTTTTAGCAACTCATAACATTAAACATTACATTTACACTAGTGTATAATAATAAGAATCAGTGTATAATAATTGAAAGAAAAGACAAAGTAAATTAACTAAATAAAGGATTAGAAACAAAATGAAATATGATATATTTGTGACTAACTCAAAATAGAAATCACTTCCTTTGCTATATAGCTTACCTCTATAATGTATATCATTTGCTTTTAGCTTCAAATAGTTAAAAGGATCTTCCTAAACTGACACTTCCTTCACTTCTAAATAACCTAACCTCTTGAACTTAACAATTCATTTACAAGAATATTTAAGATTTTACAAAATTCATACAAGCTTAAAATTAGAGTAGAATGGGAATACTCCAAAATTAATGAAAAATTTCTTTAAAAA
Source organism: Gnetum montanum (assembly GCA_015680685.1). Lineage (NCBI taxonomy): Eukaryota > Viridiplantae > Streptophyta > Gnetopsida > Gnetales > Gnetaceae > Gnetum > Gnetum montanum. The sequence goes on along the minus strand of MNCI01020827.1, from coordinate 373,744 downwards.
TAAGGATTAGATACAAGACATGGAAGCTCATGTAGAGAAAACCATGTAGAAAAAAGAAATTTTATTTGTAGTAGATCAAAGAATGATCTTTAATAGAAATATTTACTTATTTATCTATTGTTATTCTAGCAAGAGGTGGTAATCACACATGCTTATATGACATCTTACTATCTATTTATTAAAACAAAGAGATGAATCAATCTTCAAAGAGAGAAACATATTTGTAGAATTGTATATGTGTAGTAGTAGAAGATGAAGAGTATAACTTTCTAAATTTTCCTTTATTTAATGATATTAGACTTAGATATAGTTTTCAAGAAACAACTTTACCATAATTTCTTGAGTTAGATGTGTAAATTTGGATCATTTTCTTAATGAGCTATTCAAGAACCATCATGATCATATCAAAGCCTTGTAAAAATTTATTTATTTTATCCTATAGACCCTTTGTGGTTTCACAAGGATGTAATTAAGCATTTCCATTTGCATTTTCATTTCCTTTATTTACTTAATGTATACATTTTAAAGATAGCATTTTACACTGGAATGTATATTTTAATTATCAAGTTCATTAAAATTTTATTTTATATTATTTTCTATTTTTAGTTCAAATTCTATAAATTATAAAAAAATAGATTAAAATGTTCTTTTCATTAGGAATTCAATTTTGGCAAAGAGATGAGTCACGTTTAATCTAATAAGCATTGAATTTTTTCATTGCAAATAAACTATTTTAATAAGATGCTTGTTTCTCAAGTTGTAAGACTTGGATTTAAGTTTGAACATACCTACTCAAAAAAGATTAGGCTTTTGCTCATCCACTAATCCTCTAAAGATCTTGTTGACCTTTTAGTATGTTAAAAACTTAGAAAATGCAAAATGTGGAATAAGTGTTTGCATTTCCTTGTATGTCTAAGGGTAGACCAAGAGCATGATGAGATTAGGATAATAGCACAATCAAGAGCTTTAATGTATTAAGACATTAGATTGGGACAAAGAGAAAATTCTAAGTCAGAACGAGACCTATGTTGAGATGACAAGAGGATCCAAGAGTTCAAAATGAGAGCTAAGATAGAACAAGAGCTATGTTGGGATGATAAGATATGAGCTATGATACAAGAGGAGCCTACAAGCCAAAGGAAGATCTTCTAGAGATTGCCAAGATGCTAAAATATCAGAGTAGTGATTCAAAGTTTAATGTTCTTGTAGGATAGACATCTCACATTGGAAGTAGATGTCTGACTTTTGAAAAAGTTGTTTAAGGCTAGACATCTACAGGTAGATGTTTTTCCAAAATTTACAATGTTGATAGAAAGACATCTCCACTTCAAATTAGATGTCCTGGATAGCTATTTTCTAGTTGTTGGACAAATTCTGAGGGATTTTTGGAAGCTCAAAAAGTATAAAATAAATCAAAATTCATGAAAGTCTAAGAGAACTATTCACACAATCAGAACACATTCTATATATCTTGTGTAGCACTTGTATTCTTCATTGTATATCATTTGTATGTTGTTTTGTAAAAGCTTAAATGCAAGGAACTTGTAAAGTGTAGTTACACTTTCTCCTTATTTTTCTTTATTTTCTTTTTCTTTGTAGACCTGTGGGGTTTATGTGCTTCTTGCGAGAAGGTATCTATGTTAAGCTTGTTGGGACCTTGTAGGGTTGAGTGGTTTCATAGTGATGAAACACTCTAGAGTAGAGCTTAAATCTTGTAAAGGTTATGGTGCCGTCTAAATCATATTTTTTAGGAACAAAGTCTAGAGGTGTGTAAGGATTCTAGCCTTCAAGTGTGGAAGTACCCAAGTTGGGGAACCATGTAAAAATTGTGTTTTTTTCTTGGTGGTTGCATCTATTATTCTTGGGAAATGTATTCAATCCTCCTTCTAAGTTCTCAATCCTTCAGTGGTATCGGAGCATAGTACTCTTGGTTTTGAGCATAATAACTCAAGAGTGAATGATGGAAGGAGAATCATACATCAAGTCACCAATATTCAATGGGATCACCTTTACTTGTTGGAAGACTTGAATGCAAAAATTCTTAAAGTACATGAGGTTCATAGTTTTGGTATTCATCTTGGATGAATGTACTCAACTCATCACCAACATTTTGTGTAGCAAAGGCAAGACTAGAGATAAGCAATCTAAACTTTCAAAATTTGATACCATTTCTATGGAATGCTAGATATGTGGTAGAAGAGGCCATATGGCCTCTAAGTGTCTTAATACTTACAAGTTACAAGGGAAATAGTATAGTGAAGAAAGAAGAAGTAACATCTATACAAGTTGGGATGATGAAGAGGAAACAACTCAATAAGATAAGAAGGTAAAAATATCTACACTAGCTAGGACGATGGAGAACAAAGTGAGGAAGAGGTAGATAGCACTATAAAGGATTCACATGTTATATGCATGGCTCTCATAGATGATGACAACTACACAATTGAAGATGATGACCAAGTAAGTAAAACTGATGAGGAAAGGTATGATCCTTTGTTAAATGAATTGTTGTACTTCCAAAATCTTTGTATAAAGCTAAAAAATAATGTAAAAGAAAAAGATCAATATTTATCTTTTCTTAATGCAAAATATTTAGACATATTATAACAAAACATAGACTTAAGGGCTGAGAACAAAAAACTAACCTTGTCTTGTGAGTAGATGAAAAAAGAACTTAAAGATAACAAATTGGTGAATGAAAGGCTTGTCAAAGGAAAATAACCCCTTTGCATCCTTCTAGGACAAGGAAGAAGTCCACATGATACACATGGGCTGGGATGTTGTTCACAAGAAGAAGCATCTATGTAAACTTCATCCCAACAAAAGGCTTCTCCAAAGATTGAATTATTAATAGGCACTACATTATAATCAAGAGCATCTCCAAGATTTGATTACTTTAACCCCAATAGAAAGGTTAGATATTATTATTGTAGATTTGAGCACAAGTAATGGGATTGCAATTTAAAATATTATCACATGAACATGTGGTCATGTCATAAGACTCCTTGGCCTTGGTCTTACCAAGATGCATCTAGAAATGGCATCTTGAAGGGTAAAAAGGAATAGAGGACAAATCAAAAGGGTAAAGAGAACAAAAAGGATTGGAGAATCAAGAAAATGGAAGGAAGTGAAAGAACTCTCAACAACTTTGTGAAAGGGATCAAGACATTATAAATAAATGAAATTGATATGAAAGGAGGAACTTTGAAAGAAGAACCTTAGTTTTAATCTCCTTAGATATCTTGATCTCCATTAGCGAGAAAGGTAGGTAATGATAAGTATAGTTATAATCATTATTCCTTGACTTGATAAGATTATACTAGATTTGTTTATTTTTATGGTTGAATGAAAGCTATTAAAAATCTTTGGAAATCCAAAACAAATTTCTAGTTGATCTTGTAAATTGTTGAACTATAATATGCTATAACAACCTATTTGTACTACTTTTAAATTTTTCATTGATAAATCATGTTCTGGATTCTTAATTAGAATGTATTGGTTTCAAGTGGTTTAAAGTCCTTGAATGTAATTCATGGATCAAAAGCTCTTTGTTGAACATTCATTGCTATTTAAACATATATGTCTTATGTTCTATACTCTTAATTAAGCTATGATATGGCATTGTTACCTTCTTGTGATATCATAAAGTTCAATTGTTTTCAAAAGATTTTTTATGTATGGTAATTGAAGCATTGGAATTGATACCTTTAATGTAATTCATATATCTTTTGAGAAAAGAAACATTTCCAAAGGAATTTCTTAAGCATATGAATTATTTACTATCTTTATCATAAGGTACTACTAATGGAAGGCCTTTCTTTTAAAAGTCTCAAAACTTGATCTTGATATGAAACTATAGATTTATGGACATTTGATGAGAACATCACTAAGCCCTTATGTAATCCTCAATGTATGTTTGTTGTTTGTATGTGTTTTCTTGTGTTGATTTTTTATGATGATTCTAGGATGTTTTGGCATGTTTGGACGTGTTTTGAACTTATTTTGATAAGTATAGAAGGTTTTGGAGGCTATGGAAACTTTTTTGGAGGTGTCCAGAGGTTTTAGACCTCAAAACAAGCATCTTTATTTTTGGTCCTAGGAAGTTAGATGTCTACGCTAATAGTTAGATGTCTCAGCTACATTTAAGATGTATCATTTTGATAGCAGACATCTATCACATGATTTCAAGATGTTTACTTTGACATCTCTGCACTCAAACAAGACATCTACTGTTTCTTCAAGACATCTCATATGGATTTTAATGGACATATATTGCATAAGTTGATGAAACTCAAAGATGCATCTCTATGAAGGTAAAGTAACCCATGAGTGGATGTTCAAGTAATGGATGCATAACCAAAGTTGAAGATTATAGTTGCTACTGTGATCTTTGGATCCTTAATGTCTAATCACATAGTTCTTCTTTTTAAAAGGGGTTCCCTACTAAGTATCTAGGAGAAAATTTTTAAAGACATAACTAATGGAAGACCTTAGTTTTCACAATTAATCTTAGTGTTACAATGCAGGTCTAGTACTTTGATTATAAAAGAACAATTAAAATTACATCTTTAAAAAGAATAAGTTGACCCTAAAAGGCCCAAGGAGAGAGTATTACTATCCCTACAACTGAAGCATTAATTTGGGAAGGATATTTGCACAGATGCAGGGGAAGCTTGTACCTTATCAACAACCTATCTCTTTTGGACCACGGGTGTAGGGGGAGTCTTCAAGGACTCTCAACAAAAGGCACTTAGGTTGCAACATCTCCTACTCTAGCACCCATAGTAGAGAATGAGCAAGTAATAGATAGATTTATATTAAGATTGGTAAAGTATCTAAGGTAAAAGTATGAGCTTTCTTTTGGTCATGTTACATTTTGGATATTTACCTTAAAATGACTTTCTTGATGACACATTTTTGAGCTTGACATATTTACATTTATTCATAACCATATTGTTAGAGATATATTTGGTTGTTCTTGATCTTTTAAGATATTTAGCATGAGAAGTTATATTTCTTTGACCTTTCTTGTGAGTATTTGATCTAGGTCTTAAAAGCTAAATGTGCATGTATTTACTCTCCTATCATAGAATTGCTATGCCTTATCTTTTTTGTTAATGTTTCAAAAGGGGAAGAATATTAGATTATTATAGAATTATGAGATATTGGTTATTTGTTACTAATGGGTTATTGGTTTAAAGACAGGTTACTTGATATTCAAGGGTTAGCCTATGAAATCAATGCTAAAGAATGTGTACTCTTTGACTAATATCCATCATGTTTTCTTCCTTAGCTAAATGTTTGTATCTCTATGGGATTGTCATATGATTTTATGAAGGCTTATCTTATGGAAATTTATTAAGGATGTCTGCATAGGTGCTTTTCATGATTTTCTCCTTTTCATTGCTATCCAAAAAGGGGAAGAGTTTTGCAATATATTGGTCATACTCATCCATATGATGTTGCTCTTTTTATGATATATTGTTTGAGATATGTTTGATTATGTTAAGTACATTAATGAAGATATATTGTATTGTGCTATACACATGGTGCACACACACACACACACACAAATGTTTGTGCTTTTATTGTTTATCATAAAATGTTATAATGTTATGGTATTAAGCTCACCTATTTTCTCAAGTTTTGGACATCACCAAAAAGGGAAAGATTGCTGACCTTTTGGTATGTCAAAAACATAGAAAATGCAAAATGTGGAAAATGTGTTTGTATTACCTTGCAAGTCTAAGGATAGTACAAGAGCATGATGAGATTTGAACAGTAGCATAATCAAAAGCTTTAATGTATTAAGACATTAGAATAATACAAAGAGAAAATTTTGAGCTAGAACGAGAGCTATGTTGAGATGAAAAGAAGATCTAAGACTTCAAAATGAGAGCTAAACTAGAATGAGAGCTACATTGGGATGACAAGGTAAGAGCTAGGATACAAGAGGAGCCTACAAGCCAAATGAAGATGTTTTAGAGATTATCAAGATGTCAAAATATTAGAGCAATAATTCAAAGTTCAATGTGCTTGTGGATAGATGTCTCACATTGGTAGCAAACATCTAAGTCTTGGAAAATTCATCTAAGGGTAGATTTTTATAGGTATATGTCTTTCCAAAACTGATAGTATTAACAAAAAGACATCGCCACTTCGAATTAGACATCTTAGATAGTTGTTATCTATTTGTTGGACTAATTTTGAGGGGTAAAACAATGTAGAATTCATGAGAATATGAGAGCACTGGTCACACAATTGAATCATTATTGTATACATCTTGTGTAGTACTTGTGTTCTTCATGGTATATCATTGTATGTTGTTTTGTGAGAGCTTAAATGCAATGAAATTATAAAGTGTGGTTACACTCTCTCCTTGTGTTTCTTTCTTTTCTTTTTCTTTATATCTTTGTGGGGTTGAGGTGCTTCTTGTGAGAAGGCATCTATGTTAAGCTTGTTGGGACCTTATGAGGTTGTGTGTGTTTGCAATGATGAAACACTCTAGTGTCGAGCTCTCATTTTGTAAAAATTGTAGGACCCTTGAAACCACACTTTGAGCTTGTTGGGACCTTGTGGGATTGAGTGGTTTTGTGATGATGAAACACTTTTGAGTAGAGCTCAAATCTTGTAAAGGTTGTGATGCCCTCTAAATTACTTTTTTAAGGAACAAAGTCCAAAGGTATGCAAGGATTCTACCCTTTGAGTGTGTACCCAAGTTGGGGAACCATGTAAAAATTAAGTTTGGTTTTTGGTGGTTGTAGCTATTATTCTTGGGAAACTTGTTCAACCCTTCTTCTAGGTTCTCGATCCTCAATTCTTTCCTTAGCAAGATCAGCACTAATCCTATAGATGATTATTTTTTTAATAAATTAATTTAATTTCATAGGCATCTAGCTTCATTCTAAATAATAAAATAAGGTTATTTTTTTATCATAAACCAAAGTTTTCATTGTATGAGGTATTTAAAGATAGTAGTTTTAGAGATTATATTTATTAGTATCCATTATGTCATCATGTAATAAACATTCTGATAATTGAAATTATTTTGTCCCTCCACTTATGAAGCTTTTCTTCAATCTTCTTTACTTTAACTTATAAGTATTTGTTATTGTGAAAAGGAAAAATAAATGCTTAGGAACTAAAAAACATTCAATTTTTCCAAAAAAAATTTCTTCACTATAACTTTTCATAAATTTTTTAAAGATAAGAAAAAATGAATACTTAATGATGAATGGGTGAGTGTTTCAAACACCTAACCATATGATCTACAAGTGTCGCAATAGATCATGTTATAATTTGTGGATGGAACTATCATGATATTTAGTTAATTAAATATTGATTGTAAGTCGTTATCTTCCCACTTAAAATAGTAATAGCTCTATCATGTATGGTTTAGTCCAAATCAAGTTGCATGATCATTAATATTATGTGGCTATGGCTAAACTAGATGAAAATATAGAGATTAATTAGTCCAATCACTTGAAGCCTTAATGTGCATCTCAAAAAATGGGATCCAAGGAGGATTGATGGATAAGTGAAAGCCTAATCTCTTTGAGTGTTTGTGCCCAGGCTTGAACCCAAGTCTTCAACTTTAGAAATGAACATCTTATCATCACTCCAAATGATGGTCTTTTAATTAATTAGTCAAATTAATAATAAGAAAATAGGTCTTAATCAAGATTAAGTATGATTAGTGTCTTGTTGTACATGTTCTAAACTTATGTATCGACTATTAAGATTACTAAGCATTATGCTATTAGGAGAACCAAGTAACACTGCTACTAGGATTACCAAGTGAATATGTGTTTACACATGAAACTGGTCATACTTATTTGATTGAGTTCTATATGTGAATATAAAGTAAATATTAAGCTAATTACATGGAAAATAAATTACATTTAAATAAATTATATTTAAGTCAAAGTGCTACAAGGAATAGAAATCAATCTCAATCTTATTGTCGATCATGGATTGTGTCTAGGGACAATGCCACTCAAATGAGAAGCCTTACAATCAAATTAAATTTATAGTATTATAATTTTTGAATTTTTACTAAGATAACAAAAATAAACTGCAAGATTTTGACTACACTACTAATTAAATGGTTCCTAAACATAACGAGTGAACTATATTTATAAGTAATTTTTTTGACAATGTCAATGTAGACGTGTTAACACAATAGAGGCTTAGTCAACTAAGCAACATTGATGAAGCTATATTAATGCATTAGCATTAAGTAAGCCTTTATAAAATAGCTATTTTATCATTTATCAGACCCTCACAATTGACTAACAACTCTTCCCTAACCTATACAAATTTAAGATAGAGTTTATTTATAAAACTATGGAAGTAATACTCAACTAATTAACAAGTTGAATGATAACTATTTGACTATTACTAAGTGCCACATTACAAAAGTTTGTTCTAGTGGATATATTGCAAAATGAAAAAAAAAACTAGATAGACATAAAAGTTTACAAAATTATAGAAGTCTTGAAAAATTTGTCAATAGTAAGTCTTCATGTTGTCCCTAGTCATAGTGATTTTTTCCATCTTAGTTATTATGTTAGTACTTTCTTTTTATGTAGAACTTTTAAATAATGGACTAAAACTTCTCCTCTTCTAACCATGGATTTATACGTAATAAACATATGATGTTTACGATTTAATTCTTGTATTTTCTACTTGTCCATAAGCATATCCTTCTTTATCCTCCTCTTGAACTCTTTCCTTACCTTGCAAAAGACCTTCAAACTTAGGTATTTATTTAAGCATCATTTGCAATCATTAAAGAATTGACATTAGTTTTGAAAACTTCCCCTTAGTATTTAAGTCATTTCTAAATCCTTTGTTACCTCAAAATTCAAAAAATTTAGCATGTAACCTTAAGGTGATTATAAAATATGTTCTTAAGACTTTGGAATATCTAAAATCATAAATTTTTTAAAAGTATTTTTGAATATTTTTACTATGAGTTACCTTAAGTTTAAAAAATGGGATGTTAAAAAAATTTCTCAAATCATTTTCTTAGCTTCCATGATGGATGAGCTCAACTTCAAGAGCTCACATGTTTTTAAACAAGTGAAATTAAAGGGTTAGTTTATAAGATATCACAAATAAATCAAAAGGATTAGGTATTTTAGGTCTTAAAATGGTCAAAGTATGAAATTTAAAGAAACTTTCCATAGAAAATCCTTAAAAATAATTAAAATTGATGAGAAGTAGTTCCAATATCATGAATGAGTTCAAAGAAGTTATTCATCATATCCTTAAAGATGTAAGCGTTGTTCAGAGTCATGATCAACAAAAGTCATGCAAGTGAGTCCTCTTTAAAGCTAGCTTCTACTCAAAATATCCTTACATAACAACTTCTATAAGTTTTTTTGGACACCTTAGAAGTTAAAAGTGGGTCATGCCTTTGTTCTAAACAACACAACAATCTTAGCTGGAATCCTACATTAAGCTATACAAAACCATACAATTTGTAATTGTACTATGCTAATGATCTAAAGTGGAAGTAGAAGGGATTGAAGAATTGAGACATAAGTTATCTTACTAGGGTCATGATGGGTCTTACATATGATGCATCATTCAAATAACCATTATACTTATCTTTCAAAATTCCAAACCAAGTTCAACCATAACCAATGACATCACATTACATCATCCAAGGTCCATCATCATGGGACCAACAACCATCACACCATAATGGCACCACTCAAATAAGAAAAAAGTCAAAAATATGCATTAGAGTTATTAGAAATAATTAATTAAACATTGATGTTCAAGTTATGAACCTTGACCATTAATTAGAGGATCACCATCAAGCATGGGTCACATGTTTTTTTAGCCTCATAACTATTGTATCCACCTTTTTGATTTACTTCAAATCAAAAGTAAGTGTGATTTCAACATTGTTACATGAGGATTTGAACATCAAATTCTGAAATACATCATCACAAGGCATGTTCTTAGCTCTCAGGGGCCATCTAGAATCATCTAGGTTCGTAATTCAACTCATGGTGTCAATTTTCTATGATTCCTAAAGAACTCTAGAGTGAAAGTATTTCTAAGTGATGGATCTCCAAAGTCAAAATTCTTTTAAGCATTAAGGCTGAAACTCTAGCATCAAAATTTTTCTAAATGTTGGAGCTCTAACATCAAAATTTTACTAAGTATCTGACTTGTCATGCATCAAAACTTTTCTAAGTATTGGATCTAGAACTCTAGAGTTAAGATTCTTCTAGGTGTTGGAGCTAACACTCTGGCATCAAACATTTTCTAAGGGTTAGAGCTAGCACAGTTAAAAATTCTTATAAGTATTAGAGTTGAATGTCCAACATCAAAATTTTTCTAAGTGTTGAAGCTAGCATGGTTGAAAATTTTTCTAAGTATTGGAGCTTTGACATAAAAATTTTTCTAAGTATTGGAGCTTTGACATAAAAATTTTTCTAAGTGTTAAAGCTATCATGACTCAAAATTTTTCTAAGTGTTGAAGCTTTGACATCAAATTTTTTCGAAGTATTGGAGCTATCATGTCTCAAAATTATTCTTACTATGATTAACATCAAATGTCAAAGATTCAACTAACATTGAATGTAAAAAGTTAGAATTGATGTGACAAGCAATATTGATGTTGAATGTTGAAACAAAAAGATCATACTTATTTCTAAAATCAGCAACAAGGTACACTTGACTCTGAGTTTAGTTTTAGCAATCATAAATCAAATTTGGCAACTATTGATCTATAAATACAAGCTTAAAACATAATTTTTAGGTTGGATCTTTGGAAATTTTTGGGAATCTTTTGAAATTTGAGAGTACTTATTAGATTTTGAGAGATTAAGAGCACTAGTGCCTACTACCACTACAACACCTATGTGCTCTTTGACTATCTTCAACACATTTTGTACCTTCAAAATCATTTCTAAAGATACAATTTTTAGGCTTCCACATCACTTTTCAAAGTTGGAATTTTTTTAGCTCCTACATCAATAATGAGAACCTTGGATGAAATAACCTTGTTTTGACCTAGAATTGACTCTGAATCATGCCTACAGCTTCTCTATCCATTACCTAACCCTTCGAAGATGTAATTAAATCCTTCAAATCTATATTTTTCTCAAGATATGAGCCTATTTTATTAGTACTATCACATTACATTTTTTTTCTCTTCCATATTTTGTAGTTTGGCCCTCTATAGGAGGCAAACGCTTCAACTCATTAATACATAATTTTATTTCTTGGAAAAGGATATGTGACCTTTTTCCCATATTAACACATTTCAATTTTATTATTTTATCCTCATTTGCTCATATTCTATACTTAGATTATTTTTCTATCTCTTATATCACATTTTATACTTATTCAAACTTTTAATGTTTTACACTTCATCATTTTTTAATGTAAAAATCCTATCATTTGAAGTGGAAACTGAAACCCTTTTTCTTATGCCAAAACTATAATGTTTTAATATTTTACAATTTTTATCTCTACTTTATAGTTCATTTTTATTTCAACATTTGTAGCTTATTCTATACTTATTTTATTTTCCAATAATCCATACTTAATCATTTTTCAAGTGATTTTACACTTATTCATTTTAACATTAGAAAAATTAATTTTTCATCATTTTCTATGATTCTTGGTTCATGTTTGGTAGGTTAAGTCCATATATTATGAAAGGATTCATGCTCCTTCATTTCATAATCATTGATTTATTGAGGGTTACATCAATCCAAAGACCATTTACAGTCATGTGCTAAGTATCTTGATACTTAATTCATGGAGGTTTTTTTGTACAAATATATAGAATATTTCTATTGGAACATTTTTGGCACTAGAAGGAGGACTAATAGAATTTCTAATAACTTAATCTTAAGCACCTAGCAATCAATAGGTCATTTCTAGCACTTAAAATGTTTCTTACTCAGAGTATATTTACTTAGTTTCTTGTTCTAATTCACACTTGATTCTTGTTTCTTTTTCTAACTTTGTGGAGGAAACTCTCTTTGACACCATGATTGAGCAAGAATCCAACTCCTCCTAAAGCTTCTAGATATGTAAACTTATGGAAATTCAAGAAGCCTAGGTACTTACAACACTAATGATACAACATTATTACAAAGTTGCATGTACAAAAAGGAAGCTAAGCATCATACTACCTAAGAATGAGTTAAAGAGGATGGCTAAATATCAAGTAGCTAATGATTTTGGATCTTTTCTACCTAATCCAAATCAATTTATCAAGTGCATCCATTCTATGAAATCCATGCTCATAGAATATTTACTCACCAAGGATAAAATACAAGTCATGACAAGTGGTACTAGGAAACATCTTATTAGAAATCCTAACATTAATCTTAGTAGTTAGAATTTCTAGTTCCATGATTAAGAAAGTGAGCAAAGTGAAGATATCATCATTCATGATGAATATGAGGAAGAACATCCTCATGTTACACTTCCTACAAATCCTTTTCATCCATCAAACACACCTATCACACAATGCATGAACCTCATCAGCTCTTCAAAACCTCATTTAGTGCTAGAGCTGCAAAAACATTTTGTCTCATTGCTAGCATCAATTAACCCTACTATCATAATTCCTCTAGTAACTAGTATGCCATCCACACAAAATCTTTTTATAAACTCTAGTGTCATCAATCCATCATTCCATCTTCCAAATTCCAATTTAATGTTAAATCCTTTTTAACCAATATCACATATGTCATAAACTAAATTAGAGCAAGTGTCACTACCATTAGTTCCACCTATGTAGGCCCCAGTATAGTGCATCTCAAATTTGTATGCTAGCCATTATACCATAACAACCATTTTCATACTCTCACAACCTCATTTTGCGTAATCTTATAGTTTCTTTAATTTCTAGTGTTCCACCTAAATTAATGCTCTTGAGACCTCATATCATAGATCCATATGAATGAAGAACAAACATGAAGAGCCAAAATTTTGCATAGGGATAGTCCCAAAGTGTCTATCGTACACCTCCTTATTGATGCCATCAATCCTTTGATTTCTACTGCTCAAGTTCCAAAAGGCATCTCATCACCAAATTTCACTAAGTATAATGGAGAATATGATCCTACAAACCATGTTTTTTCCTTCCATAATAAATACATGCCACTTTTCAATTATCTTCATACCATCCTCAAAAGCATTTTCAATAGCTTAACTAGTAAAGTACTTGAATGGTATATATTACTTTCTCATGGATCTATCACCTCCTTAGAGCAACTCTTCACTACCTTTGTGGAGAGGTTTAAGTATAATATTACTAAGGGTGGTACTATGCAAAAGCTCCTAGTAATCAAATAGGTTCTCAATAAATCTATCTCTAAGTTCATCTCTAGGTGAACATTAGTGACCATGGAGCTTACACATTAATTACCTAAGGACTAGTTGCTAGATATTTTTGGAGGAACTATCAATGACTATATTAGAGAAAATTTAGTCTACCTTAGGCTACTTAGCCTTCATAATGCAATCAACTCTACTAAACACATTGAAGAGGTGGCCATTCAATGTAATAATCTAGAGTATATTAACTTTAGAAACAAAGTAAACAAAATAGTAGGTAAAGACATGTATATCCAAAACAATAGTCAAATAGTGACTTCAGTGAACCAAATTGTAGCAGGTCCATCATTAAGTGGTGGAAGTGATGATGAGAGTAAAAACATGAACTTCAATTTAAATCCTAACTGTGATGGATGAAACACATTCAATAATGATAGGTAATCAAGGAGGCCATAGAAAGACTAGTCCAAGTATCATAAATTTCCAATGTCATACACATAAGTGTACAATGGAGTAGGTGCACTCCACAATTAAATCATCTTCAATGCACTAAATTTAGATATTATGCAAAGATAAAACTTTTTTATAGAAAATAATAATACTAGATATCTTCAATAAATTTATTAGAAGATTATAACATAGTTCATAAAACCCACAACCATTCAAAACAAGTCACACTCACTTGATATTGTAGAACATGAGGCTCTACAATCACACAATGGTTGTCCTGAATGCAAAACACAACTAAAAGAAATCTCTCCTACAACTTGAGATTGAGATCTTAACTCACAAGTGAGATACAACAGAATAGAACACATAGACCAACACACCATAAGCTGATCTTTCAGTTACAATTACTAATTACACTCATCTAATGTGCTTACCCACTCTATCTTTCTTAGCTTTATACTCTCAAGAGCATTTTCTCTCACTCAACATTCTTCAACAATGATGAATACATTAATATCTATGTCAAATTGAAAGATAAGAATCCTAGAAACCTTTTCTGAACTCATCCTAAGATTTTCTAGATGTTTCCCAAGTATTCTCACCTTCTTCTTGGTAGTTTCCACCTTTTTCATTGTGTTCTAGCTATTTCCTCAAATTGGATGGGCATTTTTGAAAGTTTCCCCATCCATTTTGGTTTTCTCTAGCTTTGTTGGGATTTCTACTATGAAAACCTAACTCTTCACTGGGATGTCTATTGTTTTTCTGGGATGTCCCATTTGGCCTTGGGACATTCCAAAATTTGGTGGGATATCTTGTTCGAGATGTCATTTGCAAAATTCGTACATCTTAGCTCGGATGTTCTAGTTTCTCGTAGGACATCCCACCTACAAGGGAAAAACACAAAAATGCTTGTTTTGATGTCTAGAACCTCTAGATGTCCCCAAACAAGTCCTCATAGATCCTAGAACTTTCTAGAGTCATCAAAATGAGCCCAAAGCACCCTGAAACATGCCAAAACCTCCAAGAATCATTATCAATAAAAATTAACACAAGAACATACACACTAATAAGACACATTCTTCTAGATCTTTTAGAAGCCCAAAACCTAAGAAAATAACTTCTAGGATAAAGCATAAGGGAATTAGGAGAGGTGTTCTACACAATACAACATGTTGCTGAAGGATGGACATAAGACTTAAGTAGGTTTTAGAACAAATATAGGCATGATTAAAATGGCTTTAAGCCTTAGCCATTGATCCTTTCCAACACATGGAAGAAGAACTACATGTTCCCAAGTGGTACAATCCTAATAAGTTCTACTACTATCATGAGACACCAAGCCATGATATTGAGGATTGCAACACTCTTGAAGATGATGTTGAAGCATTGATAAAAAAAGAAGCAATCATGTTCAAGACTCCCGTTCAACTTAATATCCAGAACATGTAAATTTATTTGAATGCTTTGAATTTTCAAGGAGAATTCCAGCCTTCCATATAGGACCTAAAAAAATCATCATGGGCTTCCTCTTTTATTTAAATGGATTTGTCTTACTATTAATCTCCCTCATTTTCTCATCCTTCCCCACCAAGACCTAAGAAACCTTTTTTAATCTATCTCCCTTGAAGTTACCCCAATGCTTCTTCTTCCCAAAATATATGAAGGGCTCCATTAGTTATTGATATGATTCCTCACTATGAAGAAGTTCCTATGCCATCTTAGCATAATTTCTCTTATCCTTCCTCTCATCCAAGGAATAGATTTCCCATACCTACTTACCTTGTTCATTATCCTCATATCTTGTTCTATGTTATGTGTCCATCATATCATTATTTCTCTTCAACCATGTCACAAGAGCCTCTTTTGCTTCCTACCCCTAGTTGTTATAATCCTTACAAGAGCTCAACAGGAGATAGCAATTGATAATAAGGAAAAAGAGAAGAAATTGGCTAGAAAGCCAAACAAAAAGAAAGTTTCATTTCAATATGTATTAAACACAAATCCTCCTACTCTCATTGTCATCTCAACTCAACCAATGACATTTAATATTATTCCTCTTATACTAGCTTTGGAAAATCCAACCTCTAGCAATAAGGCCATTCCCTAAATTATGGCTATCATGAAGTCAAAATGGACAAACCTTTTCCTCTTTGACCTGAAGTCCACTTTAAAGGAACATTGTTTAACATTGGAGGAGGTGCTAAATTTCATCACAGTGACTTCTAACATTTAAATCCATGTTCATGCAATCTCATTAGTGCTTAATCCTTCACATTATAAATTTTACTATGTAATCTTTACACAAAAGAACATCAAAACTCATCATGCTATGGATGTTGTGTGCCAGCTACTAATTTAGATCAGCATACAAATTGGAGACAATGTGTCACTACTATTGATGCACAGGGATGATTGATTCAAAACCAATGTCATATCATGGGTAGTCATTAAGAATCTCAACCTTGAAAAATAGGTTACATGATCTAACTAGAACTTCTTGTTGGTTTCATTTAGTGGCACTGGAGAAGAAATCCTAAGAATAATAAAATTACCTTTTTCTATAGGAAATATGATCACATTTGAGGTTGTATTCGATGTGATTAGAGATTCATCTAGAATTAATGCTATTCTAGAATAATCTTAGTTAGTATACAATTATGTTGTTTCATCACCCTTACTTCAAGAAATACACTTCTCTTGTAAGGATAGAAAAATAGTGTTATGAAAAATTCTAGAATCTGAACTATTTCATGATTAGATGTATTAGAAGAGACTAGGTTAGGATCTCAACATGCTCATATTGATCAAACATCCTCAACAAAAGAAGATAACAAGTATGATGTGATCATTCCTTGATCATCTAGCACCTATGAATTTATGGATCTAGGATTTGGTGAGTTAGATATTATTAAATTTGTCAAGAGCATAAAGGTTTTCACTAGGTCTAGTGCTAGGAAATCCATCACTAGGGCATCATAGTCTTAAATATTTTCTCTTCTTTTATTGTTTTCTCTTTGTTTATCTTTTTTTTTTTTTGTATGTTTCTTACTATGAAATTAGTTTTAGCTTTTTTAGATTAGTCAATTATTGCACCTTTTTATTTTTAATCATGTCTACTTATTTAGCATAATCTTGATTATTGACTTGCTCTAGTATTTACTTTGCTTTGTATTATGTTTTATCATATGTTTCATTTAGTATTTACTCTATTTTTGTCTTATACAATCATAAAGTTACAAACATAGAAAATTAAAAGAAAAAAATCATAAAAATAAAAAAAAACTTTAAAATCCCATAAACATAGAAAACTAGAAATGCATAAAACACAAAATCCATAAACAATAGGTCCCTATACAGTTAATGATCCTAATAGTTTCTCCTCTTAATCTCATGCTTCACACTTAGAGAATTTGTTACACTTGGCTTTCAATTTTCCATGTCTTCAAAAGTTTTTAGGCTTTGGTTTTATCTTGAAAACTTAGAAAATTTTTCTAAGTCCTCCACCCATATTCCATGCCATCAAAAATTCTCTTACTTTCCTAGCCCTTGGAAAAGTTTTCCCTTAACAGGCCATGAAATTTTCCAACCTTCTCCCTCCCTTTTAGACTTAGAAAAGTTTTCCATGATCTTCTTATTTCCTTATGAAAAGTTATTATTCCTCTCTCCCTTGCACCTTAGAAAATTCTCTAACTCTCCTATCTTTTGTAGACTTAGAAAATTTCATACCTCTCTCTCCATACTTAGAAAAATTTTTCATCCTTTCCCAAAACTTAGAATCTTCATCCTATCTCTATCTTGAAAAATTTTAATTTTTTTTCTAAATCTCCTTGTTTTATGCAAAAAAACTCAAAATTTTCTCAAACTCTTTTTTTTCATTTTAATTTTATTTTCATGTAACTATTTCTCTCTCTCTCATGCTTTACATGTCATGGAGTTTGACTTACTCCATTATTTGTATGAATCACTTGCCTTGGATGGATCCCATGGTTAAATCTCTCAGCCTCTTAATAAGGATTTGGTCAAGTCTTCATTCCTTGACCTCTTAGATTCTATCATCTTGATCCTCAATATCATCAAGTAAGACTTAATCCCTTGAACTAACCTTTCCTTCTTAGATCATGAACTTGTTTTGACTTAATGATTTATTACAAAAGCTTACTATAACAAATCACTAAAATGAGAAAAAGAACTTATACCTTGGGCTAAACCTACCTAATAATATAAAGAAATCAATTCTAGAAATACTTAGAAAAAATTCTATTAACTTTTCATGGGGATATTAAGACATGCCTTGTTTGGACTCCATTCTTGTCCAACATAACATCATACTTGAGGAAGGATCCAAATCTATTAAGAAAAAAGCCTAAAAATTCAAGCCTAATCTAGTCTTAGCCATAAAAGATGAGATCACCAAAGTCTACAATGTTAGGTTTATACATCCTATAGATTACTCTAATTAGGTATTTTTGGTGACCATTTGGGATCAAACCACCAAAGTTGGGGATGCCTCATGGTCTTGTGACCTTGGGAAAGTCATGGGATCAAAGGTGTTCTTCAAATATGATTTAGGTTCTTATAGGTCTTTAGCAACACCAAGGCCTAGATACCTCTAATTAAACTTAGTAGTTATGAAATGTACTAGGAGTATGTGTTTGCTATTGCTAATGTTAAAATGATTGGGTCATGTAATAAACTATAATTGACTATCATAAAAGAGTTTCAACTAACTTTGTCAAATATTGTGAGTTGTTGGAAATTCCTATTTTGTTAAGTGACTTAGTCTATACAATCTCTATAATATATTACTTATAACAAATAAAATTTTACAAACATGTATGAGCAAAATTCTACCAATCTACTCCTAATTTCCCCTCGAGAGAAAGTTCCATAAGAAAATTAGAAATAGAGCAAGATTCAATGGACATATAAAGAGAAAGAAAAGAAAGTAGATTTTTGTCAAATCTCAAATATTTAAGCAAGATAAATTGACACAAGGAAATACTTCACAATAAAGCTATTCCTAATTAAATAACTATGAATTGTCCAAACTTCTAGAGCCAAACAAGCAACTTCATAAAGACAATCTTATTTTACTATGAAAAATCATTGCATAAATGACAAAGTAAGAGTCTCTATTTTAGCTAGTTAATAGTTGTCATAAATTTCATTCAACAAATCTTTTAAAAACTTTGACAATTTTGGGATTGAAATACCAAGGCAATATACTTTAAAACCATGAAGCCATTTTAGTCATCTCAAAATACCTTTCCTCACTACCTTCACCATCATGTTGTCCGTTGCCTCGCTACCTTTACTGTCATGTTGTCTACTAGAAGGAGTGGTGTCACCATGATGGATAGGCACATGTTGGATTGACAGCCTCATTTAGCATCCATGGCTTGTTGCTATGTGATCTAGTGATTACAGATTTTTCAAAAAATGTTTTGAGCTCCACCTATTTGCTCGTCTTTATCCTTCAAATATTGACACTTCTAACTCCATCGCTATTAGTGGGAACCGTATCCCCAGCCATCATGGTCCCCACATTGGTAATGCCTCCATTGTTTCCATCAACGTTGGAATTTGAACTGCTCATTTTACTTGTTTGGTTTTTTAGAGGATTTGTAATTGGTCCTCTTTAGCCAGACCAAACTGCTATTGTATGTTTAATCACATTTCTATGTTTTCTGGCTTACCTTGGTCACACTACCAATGCTACCATGCATTAGGATTATCTTTTTTACTCCAAAAATCATAGTTGTCACCATTAAATTTCTGTGTGTAGGTGAGTGTGAAATTCATTGGTTTTGATGGTTCTATAAGGAAAATTCATGATGCAATGTTGCTAGTAATATTCCATTGTTGTTGTTTTTGTTCTCTTGGGCAGATGCCAAATCTCAAGTAGCAAAAATTTGCTTGATAATACAATGGTTGAGATGATAAGCTGTGTTAATTATTTTTGCTCTTGTTGGAACAAGGATTTTGATTGATAACATTAACTCCTAATTTATTGCTATTCTAGTAACTTTAGATATTATCTCATAAATTAATTATAGACCTTCACTACTCCCTAGTTTCAACTATTTTTTTCACTTTCCAGAGCAAAAATCCAATAGTCACAAAGGATTTTCCTTGGTAATGGTGTAGTGCATTTCTCAATTGTAAACTTGTTAAATTACTGATAAATTAGCCATGAGTTTTTGTTAAAATTATCATTCCAAGTTGATTGCTTCCACTAGAATCCTTAAACATAAGGACTTATAATAGGCTTTAACTCAACAATCCAAAGATACTAAGAACATGAAAGCCTCTCTCCAACTAGTTGCTTCTCTGTCTTGAGACATGAAATCCTTTCGTCAAGAATCATATTTACTAGACTTTCATCGATAATTATCTTGAGTGGTACATTCATGAAAGCTTCCCTAAACATTGGAATGTATAGAAAGTCCACTAGTGAGAAATCTAAACTCATTTGAATGCCAAAGTAAGAAAGGACTTTATCTAGATGCTCCATGGGCAATTGCTTTATAATAAGCTCTCAATACATGTTTTGGACAACATCCCACAACATATGGGATAAGACCTTCTTATTGGCCTCTCTCTAAGTACCATATTTATTCCTCACACTAAAATACTTCACTTGCTTTTTCACTTAAGCCTTGAATTAAAAAATGATGCTTTTCCAACCAACCCACATTTCTTTATATAATGTAAGGTAAATTTGAAATTCCCACCAATTCAACTTAGCAAAAACGTATTTATTTTCCATCATCATATGGTTGGCTATTTTAAATTTCACTATTTGGTTGTTAAAATTAATTTACCACTAAGTAGTTATCTAACCATCACTTCCACTTGCAAGTAATGATTACTTAAAATAGTATAAATTTAATTTTTAAACTAACACTTTGAATTAAATATATTTTAACTAGTACTTTAATGTATACATGTTTTCATAATATTATATAGTCTTATCAAAGCATACGTATAGGATAGATAATTGATGTGATAATAGGCTAAGCAAAGAGAGATATAATGATAAAAGAGATTTTTGCTAGTTTTAGACCATCACAGACAAAGGTTGTATAGTTTTGTTGGTTTAAGGCCATGCAAGCCATCATGCCAGTTTAAGGTCGTAGTAGACCATAATGCCAGTTGAATTTCTTAGCGGAAAATGATGCTTGTTGAACGTTTTAGTGGATGGTGATGCCAATTTTACATATTAGTAGATGACAATGCCAATTTAACATCTTAGTAAATGTGGATGCTAGTTTAAGGTCATAGCAAATCGTAATGCTAGTTTAGCATCTTAATGGACATGGTTGTGAAAAAAGACATATTTATAAGGGTTTTTCGATGTTTATAACATAATCAAGAATAAGGAAAGGTTGTACCAAATAGGTAAAAATGAAAATGAACGTATGCTATATGGATAGGCTATAGAGTAAAATAACAAATTCATAATAAATTACAAAAGAAAAGGCTATGTGGCTATTGGTGCATTTGGTCATATGGGCATGGGAAGGTTAAGGTAAACTTCACTTGTTCAGATTCTTCCAAATCTTTGCAAGATTAGGAAGTGAGTAAGGCCTACTTGCACAAGCTTATATTCACAATCCCCTTAGCTTATGATGTTAAAAGGGAGTTCATCCCATAATGCATCCTATTGCTTATCACTGTCATTGTTGGCTTTCTTGGATTTTTTCTCTTCATGGCTAGGAGATTCTTCTTGAAGCTCTACTTTGGATCCCTACTCTATGTTTACATTGTTGATAGCTAGGGGAACCATGTTATCACCATGAATGATGATTTCACCTTTCTCGTAAGGAAGGTGAATTTCTTAATGAATAGGAGAGGACATAGTTCGTAATTGAGCCAACCAAGGTCTTCCTAGGATTAGGTTGAATCCTAGTGTCTCCTCCACACCAAGAAATTGGTTGTTGTAGGGAATTTCTTCCCTACTATAAAATCCAAGGAGATAGACCCCTTGATAGCAAATCTTAGCCCATTGAAGGACTTAAGAGCTACAGTGATTGTAGGTTATAGTTGCTCAGTTAATCCCAAGCATTCAATGAAGGTGCATGGAATGACATTAGCTACTGCTCCATCATTAACATGCACCCAATGGATTTCAAGTTGTCCTATGCATATGGTTATGAATAAAGGGGTTGTAGTTGCTTTACCATTTTAGTAATTAATCTTATTTTTGCTTTTGCAAAATGTTAAGGATGTTGACTTCTCCTCCCATTGTGAGGGAGGAATCATCATTGCATGGATGGATTTCTCATCAGTGGGGATACCCTCTCTAATTGGGATGGACGTCAACATTTTCACTAGCACCTCATGATGTGTGGCGAAAGTCATGATCAGGTGATATAGGCTTAGGGTTGTGTTTTTTTGCTTGAGGGGTTGCCTAACTTGGTCCATTACACTGAGGAAGTTTTTATCATTGGCTATGAACTTGTTGCCTTCGTTGTGCTTTACTTCCTCCATCTGCTCCAAAGTGTAAGCTTTGTCTTTAGGCTATGATGGTTGTGGCTGTTTCTTGTTGCTTTGCTTATGTGCTTTGGTATCCCCCTATGGCTTGTTGGTTGAAGGGGTTGGGGTAGAGAAGGTCATGGATATACCTGAAATGGGAGTGGCCTTTGGTGGATCCACTTCCTTTCATGCCTCCATTTGCTTATCTCCCTTATTGTTAAGTTTTTGCTTATACTTATTCCTTTGTTTGGCTGAATTTTTTGGTTATCAGCCATTGTCTATGAGGAAGATATAGTAGTGTTGGCCATAGCTTTTTAGGCTGTATTGGTTTGGGGGACCTTGATGAGAAAAGTTTTCCTAGGAGGCATTTGTGATGGTACTCTTATGAAAAAATGAGTTCTTGAGCTTTGGGAAGATAAAGAAGTTATTTCATTATAGAGGGGTACTTGAATCACAAATGGTTCTCTTATGGATCTTCAATTGTCATCAATGTTGAATGCTGAAATAACATAAGAACTATCATTAGCATTCAATGGTTCCTTGTAGACCTGCATCAAATCATTTTATGACTAAACTAGGTTGGAAGCATCTATGACTAGCTCCCCCCTATTCATTATCCTCTATAGGTCATCCTTTATCATAAGGTAGAAGTCTATGTCATGACTAGGCAATTGATGATAGTGGCAGAAGAGATCTAGCCTGAAGTATCTAGCCAACTAGGGATCATCCTTTTTTTCCCGAGTGGGATCCTTGGATATTTCATATAGCTACTAATATTTCTTTTGAGAGGCTTCGGTCATTTGTTTGTGCCATATGCATCCACTTTTTAATAGTTGATCTAATAGCTCAGATGGTTTTAATGGAATCATAGTGTATTTGGATCTATCCTTTCTTTCAAAGTTAGGTCTAGTTATTGTCAATGTAGTGGCCCCAGAGGCTAATGGTTGGTTATTACGATCATTCGTGGGGGGCCTTATGTGGATTAGCCTTCAACTCTTGGTTTATAGTCTTTGATTCTTTTGTCATAGTTTCTAAGGTTGTGTTGTGTTATTTTTTCTTTTTACCTCTAAGTGTGTTGGTTTTTATATGCTATATAGGCTAGATCATGACTGGCCTCTGTAGCATCCTATATATTTTTAGTCTAAGAGAATGCCTAGCTAAGGGACCATGGGTCAAGGTAGTAGAGTTTATACTTGATGAAGTCATTAACTACTTCCTTGAATATGGATAATAAGTAGGCTTTAGCTATAGGCTCTAGTATTTCATTTAGTAGTTCATTCCATCACTGGATGTACTTTTGTACAGGTTCTAAAGGCCCTTGATTAACCTTCATGAGTTGGTCAAGCATTATGTTAGGCTTCAAGTTATACTTAAAGTGATTGACCAATTGGGCAACCAAGTCTTCCAAAAAAATACATGGATCTCCTATGTAATGCATTGTACTGATAAAGTGCTTTCCTAGTCAAAGATGAAGGGAAAATCCTCATACTAATATGAGGCCATGGTTGTGAGAGTAAGCATTTGGATTGAAATGTAATAAGGTGAGCATTAGGATCACCTTCTCTATTATATTTGGTAAACTGGGGAATAAGAGCACTACAAGGAAGTATCAAGGGTGGGACTATAGGACTTATGAGATCATCCTAGTAGAAATCCATAATGTTGACAGTCTTTGTGGTAGAGGCTTTAAGTCTTTTCAACTCCTTTGTTAGGTCTTGGATCATTTGGAAGGCTTGATCCAAGCCTTGTAGTGATCCCATAGGTTCTGGAGTTTGCACATATGGTTGTGATGCTTGTTGTGAGGCTTGTGGCCTCATGATGAGTTGCATGATAGAAGGAAGAGGTTGTGTTATGGTTATGGCTTGTGGGCCAAACAAAGAAATGGATGTTTGTGCTAGTACTTGAAGCACATATAGGACAAATGGGGTGTGTGACCCTTGTGTTGCTTGGGGTCCCATGGTGGACCCTATGTGAGTAATTAGCAAATTTGTGGTGGTAAAAACCATTGTAGATGATTTTATATATTGAGACTGTGTTGTAAATAACATTGATGTGTTATATTTTTTTGTTTATGACATTCGCTAAGTGTGATGGATGGCTATAAATGGCATGGGATCTGTCGTAGTAGGGTAGGAAGAAGTGGAAGAAAGTGGCACCATGCCCATGGAGAAAACAAAAGCATTAGAGAAAGGTGTTGTAACATTGGGGGATGTTTATTGGAACAATCCTCCTAGGATCTTTTTAGGCTCAAATTCTACATCAAATTCATCCTCCTCTTCCTTTTGTTTCTCAAAGCTATTCTTGTCATCTTCCTCTTTAATCAATTGGGCTAGAATGTTGGCATACACGTTGTTAAGGGGAATTTGGTCATACAGGGAAGGGATGTACTCCTTTCCACTCCTACATATGAGCTCAAACTCCCTCTTGGCATTTACTTCAATACATGGAATTAGCATGCATGGCTATATTTTAGCATAAATGAAGTTATAAAGATCTTCATTTATAACTACAAAATTAGGAATCTTCCCTCTAACCCTCAAAGATTACCTACACTCAATGATGGTAGGGTCTTTGGGATCATAGATCCTCATGGCTTGTTAGTTATGATCTTTGCTAGTGAGGATGAAGAGAAATTTGGTGGACTATTAGAAGGACATGGCTATACTACTGAGAATGGCTTAAAAATAGGCCATAAATAATAAGATAGAAGTAAATTCCAGTAAATAGAATTCAAATAATTTTAAAGGAAATGAAAATGATGAAAATTGAGGTACTTACTATAATTAGTAAGTGGGGGACAAGAGGGGTTTTCCCCTCTTCATTATAGTTAGTAATTATTGTAGGATGAAAAGTTAGAAATGTTGGTTTCAAGCCTCACCCAAGTTGGCCTCCCAACTTCCTCTACACTAGGTATGGTAAGGTTGGGAGAGGGGGTGTGGGGGGAAAAGAAGGGGGATGAGATAATGAAAATCTCACACCTTCTTATCTCAATGTTGGAGAGGGGGGAGAAATTTTGAAGGTTAAAAGGGAAACCTAGTAGTTTCCAAAGATGGTTTTTGTAGGTTGATAACTTTTACCATAAAGGAGAGATAAGTAGGCTTTGTTGGTGTGGAAACCAACATTAGTTTAGTGGCCAAAAATGTGGTAGCAAAAACTAAATGGTTGTTAAGGCTTCCACACTGGCTTTTTTCTAGAAGTTCATAGAAGATGTTGTGAAACTTCAACACCCATACCACCTACAAATTCCACGCTAAGGTTTTTGCTACAAGGGGGTAAAGATAGCATTGGATTCCTTGGGAGTTTTGGCTTTAAAAAACTATATAATGGCTTTCAACTTGCAATGTTGGAAATGGAATAAAAGTAGATCTGGTAATTAAGTTGGTAACAAACCTCACCCACACTGGCCTCCCAATTGCTTCCATGTTGGGTATGGCAAAAGTGGGGGGAGGGGAGTTGTGAAAGAAGGGGGGTGAGATGATGGGAATCTCACACCTCCTACCTCAACATTGATGAGGGAAAGGCTAAAAACCAAAGTAGAAAGTTGGTGTTTTTTCACTAAAACTATTTTTAGCTAGCTGCCAATTTTCTTAGCTTGGAAAAATGGGGGGAAAGACAACTTACAGAATAGTTGAATTATCCACTTTAGAAACTAGAGAATAAAATTTTGGCAGTAAAAAGGAAACACAGGGTGAAGAAATATCAATGGTAGCTTTGGGCTGTAAAATTCATAGCAAGTGCTATGAAAATTCAAAACCCAACCACTTGCAGCTTCCATGCTATAGTTTTGGTCACAAGGGGGGAGGGGAAATATTAGCATTGATTCTTCAAAGATTCTAGTTGTGAAAATCAAGGAAAAACTTACAAATGACAATGAAGAGAATAGATGTGCTCATAGAATTTAGGCAAATGTTCTCCTTCTAACATCAAGAGAAATTATTGTAATTGAAAATCTTAGTCACTAGAAAAACCAGAGATCCTTGGTGTAGTAGTTCCTCAACCCTGAATCCCTAGGGCCACCACAAGAAAAATGGGATTCAAGGCACCCTGGTCAATTTGGTAGATCAACTAGGGACTTATGGAATGAAAAATGTGGAAATACAAACAAATTCAAATAATGCATAGAAAACAAATTTATTTTGAATACAAAGCTTAAAACATAAAAATTTATTAAAAAAGAATAAAGAGTAAGTTAAAGAAATGTATACAAATGGTGCCTAGATGAGCAAAAAGGGGGTTCACTTATGTGGAATTTCAAAGCTCATTGAAGTCGATGTAATCTACTCCACGATTTGGGTGTTAGGTGACTCCTGATGCTATCAAACCTTTCGCAATTACTACAACCTCAAATCTACAAGTTGGGTCACTATTAGAAGATGAGAAAAGTCAAAAATTTGAATGCTATATTGCTCCATGTTAGGGTTTGGGAATCCTAAAAGTGTAGTGTTGACACCCAAAATCCACAAATTTCTAGATTATGTTTCCACTATGGGGTTCAAGAGGATGTAAACATGGGAGATTGTAAAAACCCTTGAGTGCTTAAAAATGCCCCAAGTGTGGAATTAGTGCTTGGAAAATTGCTTGTATGCTCAATGTATTCACGTACTAAAAAGTTCAACCATGAGAGAAGATTGTTAAACCATTTGAAAAATTGTGTAACCCCAAAAGTGTCTATATGTCCAAAAGTTGTTGAACCTTTCTGAAAATGGCTGAACCTATAAATGGTATTTGAGGTTGGCTTTTATAGGATCCTTGGGTCATGAATGGGGTTGCAAGATGGCTTTAAATTGGGTACGAATTAGTTGTAAATTGGCTACCAAATTCAGGTGAGATGGATGCCCAAAATTGGGGGGTTACTATACATAGTAAGTGCTTCCCCCCATGGCCACTTCATTTACTATAAATAGTAACTGAGGCACACCTTCCATGCTAGAGATGAATCTTCCATATTGAGCTCTCCACCATGCTTGTTGAAGTGGTTGGTCAACGTTGAAGTGCATGAACTAATGAATTTTGTCTTTGGTGGCTTTCACACTGGGGGATGCAATTTGCAATGCTAGCAATGGTGACTCCATGTTGAGGAGAAACTTCCACCTTGAGGGGGAAAGGTTTCTAGGTAGTGCATGTGGTCTCCATGCTAAAGGAAAAAAGTTTCCAAAACTACGATCCTTCTATGCTAGGGGTAGGTAAGATTTACCTCATGCATGTGCTTCCAATGTAGAAAAATATATACCCCCCATAAAACCTATCAAATTGCCTTTTTTTTTTGGCATTCCAAAAGGCATTTTTGACCTTCCCAAGCTCAAATATAGATACTAGGTGACCTTTTTCACTTGGGGAATGAGGCTTTGACCACTTATGAGGCATTTTTTAGCCCCAAAAATATAATGTGAAATTATCTACTATGGGTTACAATATTCACATTTACAATGTCAAATAATCTAATATAGCCTATTTTCTATGTAGAGGAAAATTAAGAGAATGCTCCAAAATAATTGTGATGGTTCTTGAAGCCTCAACATGTGCTAAGCACATATACTTCAAAATTGAAACATGTATGAAGTTGACACACTATTAGAACTTCCTCTTGAATGTTTCTTGGATGGATTTCTAGATGTATCAACCTTCTTTTGGGCCATCTCTACCAAAATCTCTATGAATGGTGGAGACCTAGTTGTCTTTGTGGGATCTTTGTGGAAGAATATGACAAAAATGAGGGGTTTTTCTTTTATAACCATAGGCAAATGAGGGCTTTAAATGAAAAATGATATGTCTTTTTCAATAGAAAGATGTCTTTTTTTCATGTAAAATTTTAGTAGACATCATTCATCCATTGAAGATATCTTTTCCACTAAAAATAGAAAAAACTAGAGAGATGTCTTTGTTTTGCCAAAGATTTATTGGCAGAGACATCTTTCACTTTGGAAAGATGTCTTTTTTCAAAGCCAAGATGAGGTTTTGGAAGGTTTCCATTGGTTTATAGTTGATGAGCAACAAGGTACTCCTATGCCCAACCATATGAATCATGAGCGTTCACGTGCAACCCAGTTGAGTTCCGAAGACCATAGGCACTTACGTACATGGAATTCTAGGCAGCAAAACCTCAATTAGAATGGTCGTTGTCCTCTCAACCTCACTTATGACATTCTCGCATGATGGTTAAGTGAGACTGAGGCATATGATTTTTATGTGTTTTCTTCTTATCTTTAAAGTCTAGTTCTTCTAGTGTAGGAAATGAAAGGTCATATAATGTTACGATTGTTCTACTCTAGCGCTTACCTATCCCTAGCATAAACAACTAATCCCATCCTCCATGCACATCCCGAGTGTGTCTTAACTACTACTAGGCTACAGGACGTTAAGCATCATTGGGTTGCCAAGTGTCAAATATATGTTTAGGATGGTCATGCTTATGGTTCTCATAAACTATAACAACCATTGTAACTGTAAAGTGATAATCATAATAAAATATTCTAAAATTATTAAAATATTAAAACATTTTAACACTTAAGTATTTTAATCCAAATGCTACAAGGGAATGTTCAAAAAGCTTGTCTTTATTTCCAATCACGCCAATGGCTCAGGTACATTAGCACTCAAATAAAGAGCCGTACACTCTTCAAACTCCTACTGTAGGCACTTGGGAAATATTCTAACTTTCATACAGGCAAACTGCAAGAGCTTCGCTACAATTTGAACAAGAGATGCCATAAATGCAACGGGTGCATGCATATTTATAGCGAGAAATGGACTCTACGTCAACGAGGCCACGTCAACACTTGAAAAGATGCGTCGACGAGGTCATGTTGACATGGCCACGTTAACAAGGCTTTGTTAACGTGGCCCAGTTGACGTAGCAAATGAATGCTTCATCATACCCCCATGATTGAGTGAAAACTCATCCTCAAGTTTGTTACAATTTGGAAGGTATGAGATGATGAGTGACACACATAGCAAAACATCTCAAGATACCTATTGACGCTAATAATACACCAAGTGCCCAAGTGTATGGAAGGAATTACAAAATTGTGGTGTTCATGAACAATAAAATTGAACACCTTGATAACAGTGGATGCATAACCCTGCCAAGTTGCTAAAGCTACTGAAGAAGGTCATACAGTGCCTGGTGGCAGTGGTTCTGACGGGCCCTCACCGGCTTCAGGTGCATGTGGTGGTTGAGGTGGTGGTTGTGGCTTTCTTGCAGCTATTACAACTTCTGGAGGCAACTAGAAAGCTTTCAACAAAGCCCTCATTTTTTCTTCTTTACTTTTAGGGTCATTCACAGTCCAAGAGGCTTTGCCAATGTGTGCCAAAACAAGAACATCCCACAGACATGGAAGCGTAGGGAAGAGCTCTTTTAAGTTGACGAATCAGGCCACAAATTATTTTCATTTGATGTAAAACACTTGGATTGATGCTTGCAGCCATTGGTAGTCATCCATCTACTAGGCCAAGTTCTCTGCAATAAAGCATTACCCTTCAAAGTAGGTGTGAAGAACTTCAAGTATTGCATTTGTAGTTTCCAACTTTTGCTTTATCTCCTTATGTGCCTTGAACTTGCCCTCATATAATGAATACGAGGTGCGCTACCTACTTCTCGAGGTTTGATCACAGCCTCCCAGCTATGAGCATGGCTAAGTTTGCATAATGGAGGTTGGCTAGTTCCATGTATTCCATCATTTCTTCAATCTATAGCTCCTTGAGATGAATCTTAGCTTGGTTGTAGGTGTATAACCCATCAAAGATGGGTTGCCATACCTCGCCTCCTTCCTTGAGTTGTTGGAGGGCTTGATTCATCTTAGCCTTTGCGACTTGGATTTCTTTTTCATTAATTTCTTTTTGCAACCCCACTTGGTCCCTATAGTGGTTTTTTACCCATTCAAATTTGAGGGCCTCATTCTTCCAAGCAACGATCTCAATGGCTATCTTCTGTCGCAAGGCTCGAACTTCCTCCATTGATAGATTGTAATTCTTGATAGCCAATCTCCTTACATTGGTGCTTACCCTAGCTAGCAGCCATTGGATGTCAAACGCTTGGATTGATGCTTGCAGCCATTGGTAGTCATCCATCTGCTAGGCCAAGTTCTCTGCAATAAAGCATTACCCTTCAAAGTAGGTGTGAAGAACTTCAAGTATTGCATTTGTAGTTTCCAACTTTTGCTTTATCTCCTTATGTGCCTTGAACTTGCCCTCATATAATGAATACGAGGTGTGCTACCTACTTCTCGAGGTTTGATCACAGCCTCCCAGCTATGAGCATGGCTAAGTTTGCATAATGGAGGTTGGCTAGTTCCATGTATTCCATCATTTCTTCAATCTATAGCTCCTTGAGATGAATCTTAGCTTGGTTGTAGGTGTATAACCCATCAAAGATGGGTTGCCATACCTCGCCTCCTTCCTTGAGTTGTTGGAGGGCTTGATTCATCTTAGCCTTTGCGACTTGGATTTCTTTTTCATTAATTTCTTTTTGCAACCCCACTTGGTCCCTATAGTGGTTTTTTACCCATTCAAATTTGAGGGCCTCATTCTTCCAAGCAACGATCTCAATGGCTATCTTCTGTCGCAAGGCTCGAACTTCCTCCATTGACAGATTGTAATTCTTGATAGCCAATCTCCTTACATTGGTGCTTACCCTAGCTAGCTCCTCTTGCTGTTGGCGGATAAAATCTTTCATTTGTTGATTTTCGAGATCAACATTGCATAGGTAATGAACTTTAGCAGTCAACCCAACATTTTCTTGGGAAACCTCTATCAAGTCCTTGTTTAGATAATAAGAATGAGATTCCACTAAGGACTTGTCGAAGATTGTCGACTCTCATTCGTACTCAATTGTTTGAAGCTTGGTTTAAAGCTATTGAAAAGCTTCATCTTTGGTGAAGTATACTCGGGTCAGCCAATTGGGCTCTCAATTGAGCAACCTCCATAGCCAAGCGTTGATTATTGGCCTTAGCTACTTCAAGTTGCCCCTCTATGATAAGGCACTTGCCCTTTGCCAAGAGCAGCTCTGACTAGGTCGCAGTGATGTTGTCTAAAAGGTTAAAGACATCCGGAAGTAGTTGCTCAGTTCCCACTAGTCGATCCAACAATTCTTTGTTCTATGTTGCACTAAGTCTACCACTCTGAGTCCCTATAGATATCTACACATCTCTAAGCCCATGTACATCTAGTATAGGTGCTGCAGGTGCATTCAAAGACATGGCGATTGTAACAGTGACTACTTCTACCGCAACTTCCTATCCTTGGTGCTACATTACCAAGACAGTTACCCCTTCACCCTCCTCTAAGTGCACTAAGAAGGTAGCATCATTCCCTAAAATTTTTGGAAACAAATGTTGAGTCATCGACACAGTTACTTCCCAGGAATTAGAGTCTGCTCTCGCAGGCACTTGTGTCCACGTGACTAAAAGCATCTGTCCTGACCTCTCTAGAAGGCTCAAAGATTGAGCCAATTACTCTATATGGCTCAAGGTAGGGTGGTACACCAAAAGGTCTCCACCACCACCAGTTCCCACCTATTTCTCCTATTGGCACATGAGCAATTGTAGGATCTCGTGTATATGCTCTACGATCATGCGCAAGCCCAACCCTATTGCTTGTGTAGACAGTGGAGGTGGTGTCTGCTCTTCCTCCATTCTTGTTGCAGTAGGTGTTTTCTCTTTTATCATCTCACATCATGAGGCAATTGAAGCATGAAGAAGTTTGTCATTAGCATATCAAGCTATCCTTACCTATTTTCATAGTTTTCTAATTAGGCAGGGAAAGGGTAGAGCTCACCTTCCACGTTTATTTTCCATGAACCGTTTCTCACTTTCTAGGAAGAGTAACTGTGGAAGGTTGATGGGAAATTTTCCACTTAAGGTGGCACATGTGTGAATAGAAAAGGTGGTGACTTTGTTGGGTCTTACCGTTGGATTTAAGTGGTAAGATGTAATTTTGGAGTAGACTCGTTCCACGGTGGTCAATGCATCAAACTCTTTGCGGTCCATCCCATAACATCGTCTGGTCCACTCTGCTTTCACTTTGGGGTCTACTTGTTTGGAAATTTCTACCACATTAGCCTTGGTCTTAGGTAACCCAAGGGCTTGCGCAATTACCTCTGCAGAGTAAGATACATGAATATCTTTGATTCTTACCCATGACCCTAGCTGCCCGTTTGTCTAGAAGAGATAGGTTTTTCCCAAGTATCACTCACCACTAAACGTGATGATTGGCCACATGGGAGAATTCTACAGCTAGGTTTTGACTTCCTCTAGTGCACTTTCTAGGAACAGTTTGATGTTTAACTCTTGAAGGACCATTCGTTGCAACTCCTTTGGCTTGATAGCATCAAGGCAGGCCTTAGTCAAGGTGACCTCAAGCCTTGGCACTCTTGCTGGAGTCTCATCCTTGTGCGACTATTCTATGGGGACCTCTTCTTTAGGAATCTAATGAATAGATTCCATGTCAGGTTCCTCTTACAGAGGGCCAGTTGCATGTGAGCCCTCTGCATGCTCCTAAGGTTGCATGCCTCATCCCTGTCTGGTTCTACGTCACTTCTCCTAGGGTTGTGATGGTCCTTCCTCCCTTGAACATCTTGCTTTTGGTGCCATCTGCAATCACAACATAACCATGAATTAAAATGTGTGTGTGTTTTCCCAAAATGGCAATAAGATACCTTCTCATGATGGCTTGGCTGTGACAATGATAGGTATATTTTGTTTGATCTAAGGTGGTGTTTGATTAGCCCTAGGTGTTTGGATTACCCTAGGGTGCATTGAGTTTTCATTAACCCTAGGATGCAGTAAGTTTTGATTAACCATCGTGTCCCTAGGCCCCCACGATGTAGAGCATACCACTGATAGCAAAAGAGTGAAGGAATGGGTAGATGTGGATAAGTGGTCGGATGGTAATGTGCTTGGGAAGGAGATTGGATGCGCAAAACTTGAAAAACTCCCCTAGCATTATGAGCAAATGGACATTCTAAGGCACAACGTAGGTATATATAGGGGCCTAGGCACTGCGTCAATGGGGCTACATAAACAGGGCTGCATCGATGCAGGGCACTTTGTATATGGGGCCGCATCGATGCATCTATTTAGCTACATTGACCACCGTTGACCGAGGAGTTAAAGGCCCAAATCTGCAAGTTTTGGCATAAGACTGGAGTCAGGAAAAAGTTAAGAGACTCAAGAACATGATGGAACCACAAGGAAGGGATGTCAGTGTCCAAAGAAGAGGCAGAGTGAGGAGAATGGCATAATAAGGAACTTGGTGGATGAAGAGCCACATGATGGGCAGCATAAAAATGATCGACCAACTATATCAATGGGGTAGGAGATTAACAACTAAGACCAAAGGATGTGTAAGTGAGTCCTCCCCATAGCATGCTTTAGCCTTATGTGCCCTTACACATTGTCAACATAGGAGTTCGTGGATCCCATAGTTAATTAACAACCATCAAAAGTTAATACTCACACCCACAAGAACCAATCGAAGGATTTACGAGTTCTAGCAAACCAAGACAAACGATCAAAACATAAAACAAATAGTGAGGTGAATAACGAAGAGTAATTGAGGAAGGGAATGGAACATGTGAAATGGAATTCTAAATCATGGTCACATGAAATCCCTTGTGAAGTTCATGATTAAGTGACCCAATAGGATCCATCCTCAATCCAAACCAAAACCAACCACGTTTAGTGGCTTCGCATCAACATTCTAAGACTAGGTCGTCCCTTAAAATACAAGTGCTATCACAAAACAACCACCATTCCAAAATGGGTGAGACATAGGAAGTGAGAAAGGGCATGAGTGAGAGGGGACAAGACAAGTCCCATCCCTAGTCCTTGTAGCCCTTTATAGTTGGTCTAAGGGGTGTGCTTTGAATTCCCATGTTGGTTTTTTTTTCATTTTTTTTTTTTTTGTTTTTTGACTGGGAACTACACCATGCAAAGACCCAAGCATTTGCACATTGATTTTGTCCAAGGGGTGTGCTTTGAATCCTCATCATTTGTTGTTTTTTTGTTTTTTTGTTTTTTTTTTTTGAATGATGAGGACCACACCATGTGAGGACAGATTACTATTTAGCTTCCTATATGAAGGGATATGGAATGGTAAGAAGTCCATGAGAACACATTCGCATTCAAGGGAACAGAGAAGTACAAAGAATGTTGCATTCCCTTGAAATCATACCCTATTCAACCCATTGGATCCTTCTCAAGTTTGGAACATATGCAAGCCACAAATTAATTAAAGTTGTATTGAATGAAAGAGAGATTGCATGTTTCCACAATAGGAAAAACCATAGAGTGTGTGGATGGGTGGATGATGTGGACTCATTGCCTGTTAAATGAAGTGAAAGTATAACTTAGCTTCTTGAAACTAAAATGCTAAGGTAAGAACTTAAATATAGTAGAAAACCCTTCATAAGCATGCCCCCATTGGGCGCAACCATCTCACCATCACATCCTGTGGTAATAAGATAACTTTATTAGCGAAAATAAATAGAGGGAAATAACTAACATAAAATAAAACATAATGACAAAAGAGAAAGAGTAGGTAAGAAATGTCAAATGTACGAACAATGGTGTAAAACAAAAATGTATAAAACAAAAAATAAAGAAAAGACCTGAGAGGCTAGGACAACTTTTTTAGTATGGGTAGCGATCTCCCCCACGACTAAGCTTGGAGGAGGAGATTCGAAAAATGAAATGTGGCTGATCATTTGATGAAATGGTAATGAAACTGGGTTGGTGTAGTTCATGGAAGCATTTTAATTATTGCATGTTGACCAAATGTGTTTTCGTTGGGTCTTCAAGTTTGTGTATGAGTAGGGCCCCAAATGGAAAGGTCTCGAAAACTATATAAGGCCCCTCCCACAGTGTTTGGAACTTAGTCTGTTGTGGCACATGTGTAGGGTTCCAATAGAGAACCTTATCTCCACGTTAAAATGTTACCTTCTAAATCCTAAGGTTATGATTTTGTTTGTTATATGCCTTATGTACCTCATTTGATGATAGGGCTACTAATCGATTCTCATCTAGCATATTTAAGTTGATGAACCGTTCTCATTATGCCAGGGATAAGTCAAGACCTAAGTCACTTGCAGTGGATAGTGTTCAGAGTTCTGCCTGAATTGGAAGCATTGATAGTTTTTCATACACCAACTTGTAAAGGGAGTAGCCGATAGGAAGTTTTCAGGTTGAGCAGTAGGCCCAGAGAACATCGTTAAGTTTTGTGCTCCAATCCCTCCTATATTTGCTAATCCTCCTACTTAGGATTTTTGTAATCTCCTGGTTTGTGACTTTGGCTTGCTCATTAGCTTGGGGGTGATAGGGTGTTGTTAGTTTATGTTCTACTCCCAAATGCTGCATGAGTTTACGAAAAGTAGCACTTGTGAAGTGAGTGTCATTATCTGAAATGAGTGCATGAGGCACCCCAAACCTGTTCATGATTTGCTATTGAACAAACCATGTAGCTATGGTTGAGGAAAAGTTGGTGACGACTGTCGCCTCTATCCACTTGGTGCAATAGTCCACCATAACAATGATATACGCCTTCCTGTTTGACATGGGTGCGATGGGACCCATGAAGTTGGTGCCCCAAATGTCGAAGGGTTCAAGTGGCTAAATCCACTATTGAGGTCCCTCCATTCTCGTCATCATCCCACCATATCTTTGACATCGATAATAGGAGTAGATGAACCATTGAGCATCTTTGAAGAGTGTAGGCCAGTAGTATCCTATGAGTAGGATCTTAATGGCCATGCACCATCTTGCATAATGGCCCCCACAAGGGCCCTCATGGGCATCCTAGAGGATGCACAATTGATCTACATCAGGGATGCACCATAAACCAAGCCATCCACACACACCTTGTAAAGGTGTCCATTAATTTCCATGAAGTGCTTGGCTTTGTGAAGAAACTGTTATTTCTTCCAATGGTCCAACTCCTTGGGTAGCTCTTGTGTAAGGACATAGGTAAGGATGTTGTGAAACCAATTTGATTTTGTGGGGACCTCCTTCACGATTGCTCTAGCAAAGAGGAGTTCATCTAGAAAATGGTTAGAGAGTGGGCCCTCCTCCTCCATGTTGTCCCATTGTAATCGAGACAAGTGATTAGCAACCACGTTCTCAGTTCCCTTTTGGTACACCATAGTAAGATCGAATTCTTAAAGGATCATGAGCCACCATATGACACAGGGGCTCACCATTGGTTTGTTCATAAGAAATTGGATGACACTGTGATCTGTATGCATAAACACCTTGTATCTAGGCACATAGTGGTAGAACTTTTCCAAGGCGACTACCACCACCATTAACTCCTTTTTGGTGGTGGTGTAAATTAGCTAAGCACCCATAATACTTTAGCTTACATAGTGGATGTAATATGGACGCTTTTTATCATCCAACTATGTGAGCATGGCTCCCAACGCATAGTTAGATACATCCATCATGATGTGGTACACTAGACCAATCAAGAGCTCATAGAATTAGATTCTCTATGATTTTTTTCTTTAGCATTTGGAATGTAGATTCACATTCCCCAGTCCAGAAAAATGGGATGTCTTTCTTGGTTAACTCCACCAATGGCTTGGCAATCTTTGAAAAATTCTCAATGAAGCACTGATAGTTACTAGAGTGTCCAAGGAATGACCGAACATCCTTTACAGTTCCCGGCTAACTAGTAATTCCTTAGATAACCTTGATTTTCTCTGGATCCACTCCAATCCCTTCTTATGAGATTCAGTGCCCCAAAATAATGCCTTCTTGGACCATAAGATGGCTCTTCTACCAATTGAGTCATAAGTTAGTTTCTACACATCACTTCAAACCTGCTCAAGGCAGTCCAAGGCTTGCTCAAATGTTTCCCCATAGGTGGAGAAGTTATCCATAAAACCTTCTACACCATTCCCAATTTTCTGTTGGAAGATGCTGAGGACAAGGTGTTGGAAGGTTGCGAGCGTGTTACATAGGCCAAAGGGCATTTTCCTATATGAAAAAGTCCCCTAGGGACTTGTAAACATTGTCTTGGCTTAGTCCTCTAGTACAATCTAGATTTGGTTATAGCCATTGTAACCATCTAGGAAGCTATAGTAACAATGCCCCAAAATGGTATCCAACACCTGGTCCACAAATGGGAGTGGAAAATGATCCTTAAAGGTTGCCATATTTAGTAATTGAAAATCGATATAGACCCTCCATTTACCATCCTTTTTTGGCACAATAATGAGTGGGCTGACCCACTTACTATCTACAATGGGGTAGATGAATCTCACCTTCAGAAATTGCTCAATTTCATCCTTGACAATCTGTTTTAGTTTGGGATTCAATCGTCTTTACGGCTATCATCGTGGCTTCATGGAGGGATCATTATAGATTGATGTTGGCATACCCTAGGATCAATCCCTATTAACTCAGGATATGACCATGAAAAGGTAGTCAACCACTTATTCACCATCCTTAGCAACTTCTTCTTTTACTCAGGAGTAAGAGTGGCATTGATTATTACCAGCTTACCATTTTGCAAGAATGCATATTCCAGGTTGACTAGTTAGGGCTTTAGTTCTAGGGGTTCCTATTTAAAGCTTTAAGGGATCTGCAGCTTTCCCTAATTGGTAGCATCATTAGTAGTGGAAAGTTGTTGATGGACCTATTCTAGTTCATCTACGCTCCCCATATAGGTACATACAAGGCCCTCAAAGGGTTCCATGAATAGGGTACTATTATTAGAGTCAGCGGTCAGCCATTGGGTGCCTTCTTGATTAGTGGCTACTACATACAAGCATTGTTGGATTTATGACTCAGTAGCACACCAACTGCATGCTTGAATGGATGTCTGCTCAATGGACTAGAGTTCTACCAACTCAAGCTGAATGTTGCTCTTCTTCAACGGAGGCAAGTTCCAAGTCTTATACATATCATGTGAAATTAGGTTGACACTTGACCCCGAATCTAGAAGAGCTTTGCATGGCTGGTTGCCTACCACATGAAGATATATGAGAGGGCTTCCTAGATCAACCAATTTCCTAGGGAGATGATGTACCTTGATCTAGTCCATCACAGCATGTGTTAGCATGATGGTTTGCACATTGGAAGGCATTTGGTTTGAAGGTTTCTCAAAGGATTGAATATCAAAGGTAGTTGGAGATGCAAGGGCACTGGCCATAGATGAGTGTGAGGGTGTGTTTAGGTTATTGAGCTAGAAGAAAGAACATTTCCGTGGCTTTGGTTCTAACCCACTTGGCTGAGAAGCCAACTGTAAATTGATGGCCTTCATCACATTACATTGTTGCGGCTATGGAGGTATTTCTCCCTACATGGGTGAAGCAGGAGGTAGCTAAGTTAAGGGCTGATGGATAGGTGTGGTTGAAGGAGGTGGTGGAGGATAGTGTAGATGTGGGTTTTCCCCCTTGGGTGACGGAGATGGGGCTTGAAAGTATTCTGGAGGGTAGTAATGATTTTGAAAGGTTGCATGACTAGAAGAGTCCTGTGGGGAGATTAGTTGTTGAATATAGTACCCATAAGGATCCAGCTATCGGTAAGGGTACTACTGCCTTGGGGGTGGCATCCCCCATGACTGTGGGTGCTGCCATTACTGGTAGTGCTCATACAGTTGTGGCGGAGCTCCACTTGGACAATATCCTTGCTGTTGGTGGAACTGCTTGAAATTTCCTTAGGGATAGGGCAATCTTCGAGGTGTTTTCCTTTTTTCTAAGTGAGGGTTTAGAGCATACACCCCAAACTCTTGCAAATGTAACACTATGGGGCAACATCCCTTAGGATGTTCGTATTGGCATATGTTACATTCATTTTCCTCTTCGGTTTCCAAGTCTGCAACTAGTTCTACTACAGCAACCTTTCCCTTACCCTTGTGGTAGGCATGTTTAGCCTCTTTCCTCCTACATTGATCCTGATCATTACTTTGTTCTTTGGATTCTGCTACGATTCTTAGAACACTTTGGAATTTTTCATCCAAAGAATCCCACATCTTGTCCACC
Organism: Gnetum montanum; assembly: GCA_015680685.1. Lineage (NCBI taxonomy): Eukaryota > Viridiplantae > Streptophyta > Gnetopsida > Gnetales > Gnetaceae > Gnetum > Gnetum montanum. Next base: position 334,521 of record MNCI01020827.1, on the reverse strand, counting down.
TTAGTCAAAATTTCAAAAGTAAAACTTTGTATGGGTAAAGTCTTCCTATTCACTGCTGCATCCAAAGATGACTCCTTATCTTCACAGAATTGGACCTCCCTCTTCCATATGGAATGATCCTGATTATATTCCTCCGTACTTTTACATTTCTATAGTTCTTTCTCTTCCTTGGCTACCTACTCAATTAACTATTGAAACTGATGGGCCCTTAACTCAAATAGCTGCCCTAGAGCATAAACACCAAGGGTTCTTCTTGTTTCAAAGCAGAGCTCATCTATAACTTGGTGGAGCTGTTCCCACTAAGAGTAGCCATGACTAGGGCATCAGTGCAATAAGGAGTAATATATTCTCATGGCTACATCCAAGGGCTCATGGCTACCTTGTTTCCACCCCTAAATCTGTCATCTTAGATTAGACACTCTAGAGTAGGTTTGGTATTTTTCGTTGAAGAGCTCCAACATCGTACTCCATGGCTTGATTGATTCTAGTTCCAAAGATCGGTACCAGCTTTCTGCTTCCTTGGTGAGTGTTTAGGGGAACAGCTTAAGTTGCTACCATTTATTTTTGATATTTTGCAAGGTTCAAGCATTATGAAAGGATTGTAGATGAGTCTGCAGATCACAGTTATATCCCCCTTCAAACCTAGGAATGTTGTTCATATCAAGGCACTTGATCTGGCTATCTCGCAAATGCCTGTTAGGTATGTGAACTGCCTCTGCTATGTTGAGCATGCTTCAAGTGCAAAGCAATGGTTTATCAAGGTCATGGTCCTAATGATAGCCATGGTGTCCATGATGGTCCTCACTACCTCTCCTTTTGTGATGGTGATCCTTCCATGACCACTCACATCCTTGGTCATACCATCCCCATCGTCTCCCTCGATCATCATCATCACAGTCCCTCCTACAATAATTGCGATCAAATTCAGAACCTGATGAAGCTAAGCTAGAAAGAGGGGAATGATGACAACCTCAATCATCACGTCCATATTCACCTTTGCCATGATCTCCTCTGGGAGATCCCTCAGCATCTTGAAACTCCCAATCACTTGAACCTCTATTCTATATGATGGATCGAATGTTCTGATGTAGGGGCAGAGATGCAGAAGAACGAAAACTATGAGGAATAGGTTCCTCATCATCATGATGAGTCTATAGGGACAAAGGGTTACTAGACTATTTGCCCTTTATTTTTTCATGGTATTTATGTTATGCCTCATTTGGACAATAGTCTCGATAATCGTGATCCTCCATCCTGTACTCCTCCACTCGGTAATGGATGCCCAATTTGGTGAGAGTTTGGAGCAGAATTTTGGGAACCGATCGATCAAAGGGAAATATGACATTGCCCTCCATGTCCCACCATCGCATGTACTCATTCTGATGCAAGATGAAGGTGAAGTTGGGTATATACTCATCCGGATGAGTATATATTACTCGACATTCCTAGGGCACTTGTGGGTTGGATTCGTCTTGCCTGTGAGAAGAAGACATATCGGTGATAAACAATAAATAACTAAGTATGCCATACTATTACCTAAGTCATTTAGTGTGAGCAGATTTCAATGTTCTAGGTCCGTTCCAACGAAGTGAGTGATGATCTTGCTAAGGCTAGACTATACACAAAAGACTAATAGTCCCCAGCAATGGCACCAATGATGAGCGGCAAGGTACCCCTACGTCCAACCATACAAATCACGAGCGTTCATGCATGACCTGGTTGAGTTTCGAAGACTGCAGGCACTTATGTACATGGAATTCTACTTAGCAAAACCTCAGTTAGAACGGTCATTGTCCTCTCAACCTCACTTGTGACATTCTCACATAATAGTTAAGTGAGACCGAGGCATATGATTTTTATGTGTTTTCTTCTTATCTTTAAAGTCTAGTTCTTCTAGTGTAGGAAATGAAATGCCATATCATGTTACAATTCCTCTACTCTTGTGCTTAACTATCCCTAGCATAAACAACTGATCCCATCCTTCGTGCACATCCTGAGCATGTCCTAACCACTACTAGGCTACCAGACATTAGCTACTACTGGGTTGCCACGTGTTAGATATATGTTTCAGATGGTCATTCTTATGGTTCTCATAAACTATAAAAAGCACTCTGACTATAAAGTGATAATCATAATAAAAGCTTCTAAAATTATTAAAATATTAAAAAATTTTAACACTTAAGTAGTTTAATCCAAATGTTGCAAGGAATGTTCAAAAAGCTCATCTTTATTGTTGGTCACGCCAATGGCTTAGGTACATTAGTGCTCGAATAAAGAGTCATACATTCTTCAAACTCCTACTGTGGCACTTGGGAAATATTCTAGCTTTCACGGAGGCAAACTACAAGAGCTTCACTACAATTTGAACAAGAGATGCCACAAACGTGGTAGGTGCACACATATTTATAGCAAGAAATGGACTCTACATCAACGAGGCCACATCAATGCTTGCAAAGATGCGTTGATGGGGTCACGTTGATGCAACTGCATTAACGAGGCTTCGTGAATGTGGCCCAGTCGACGTAGCGATTGAATGCTTCATCAATAGTCTTTATTAAACCTTGAAAAGAAAAAGAAAAACTTGCCTCTACCTACTTGTCATGTTGATGATGTCTAAAGAGCTAAGGAATGTGTTTCCTCTTTTGAGGAATCTCCTTTGAACCAAACATCTCTAATGTCCAATGCATGACTTCCTCTTACAAATTTGTTAAGTAAAGTATCTTGATGCCCTTGATCATGTTTAATTCTCCATTACCTTTTAATAGCCTTGGTCCTTTGGGTTGACTTTTGAAACACCATTAAATTTGCGCTATAGCTTCTTAACTACAAATTTTCCTAAGTGTCAGCATGAGACCACTTTCTACAAATTTTTATTAAGTGCTAGGACTACACTTTCCATTGCCTCAAAGCATAGTCAGCCTCCTGTGAAGAGTGTAGTTAGCACATAGCCAATTTTTACAAATTTTTTCCAAGTGTTGGGACTATGCTCATCCCAAGTTAGGAGCGTAGTTAGCCTCCCATGAAGAGAGTAGTTAGCACATAGCCATTTTTTACAAAATTATTTTAATTGTTGGACTATACTCTCCCCCAATCTAGAGCGTAGTCAGGTGTAGTCAACCAGAATAGTCTTTAAAGGCCTCCACAACATAGTACTAGCATTCACCTCATTACAAACACATTTCCAGCAAGCATAGTTAGCAACATGTGTTTTTTTTGTATCCCCTTTTATCCCCAAAATTATAACTATGCTTAACCTTACTCAAGATAGTGGAGAGTGTAGTCCTAGAGCATAGTCTCTAAAGTTGCATTTTTGTTGGTACATTGTGATCCTCTGGGCACATGCACATGTAGTTGGCAGCATAGTCATAGTCTCATAGCCTTGGAGAATAGTAGAGCATAATACCACAAGCCTTAGTGTAGAGTGTAGCTAGGAGACAATGTAGTCCTAACCATTCCACTACCACGTGGTAGTCTCTCCATGTTTCATGATAACCCTAGCCCTATAAATACCCTAGCCCTTTATGTTTTAGGGATGGGAAAAAATTTTGGTTGGCAAATTCAAAATTTGACATTTTGGCATTTTGAGCACACTGAGAAAAGGCACACTGGCAAACTGGAGAGAGGTAGAGTTGCATACCATAGCCCACCACAACCTAATAGAATACCACAGCCCACGGTATACCACGATGGCCAACCCGACATACATAGACATGACGGGGAGCACTAGTCTTCATGGCTAGACACCTCTAAGACTATGATTATACTCTTCACTATGCTTGTGGTACACCACGTACCTTCTCACCCCTTTTTGTGTTAATTATGCTCAACCCCATTTGGGGTGGTGTTCTATTTCTCTCTTGCATTTTTTGCACTTTCTTTGTATTTTTGCTTTTTTTTTAATGAATGGTCATGTTACAACTATGCTTGGATGGTAGTCTTCGCACATTGACACCCTAATTTTCACCAAAATTCTTGACCACACTTGCCCCCTTGGGCACCCATGACTCTACACTGTTAACACTGTTGACATCATCAACACCACTAACACCATTAACATCACGAACACTACTAGGACACTTAGCACCATTTCACATCAGCATCATGACTAACCATGTTGCACTTCAGTTGCATCCAAAACCTTGATTACATTTAGTAAAGTCCCAGTTCTATCGACAAGATCATTCAGGGCACCCCCATCTCCACCTGTAGCAAGCCCTCATGTGGATGTGGGGTTAGGCTATGTGCCCATCAATCCCTCAGTGTTCCAGCCACTGACATTTTCAGTTGCTATAATTTTTGATGCCAAAAGGATGGCAAACCACTTTTTTGGACTCTATTGTGGTTATCTTGCATGCTCTCTACATTGTGGTTGTTTATCAATCCATCGATGTGGTTTGGACCCTATCATTGATCCCCTCAGGACCTTGCATAGTAACCCAACTCGCAATTCTCTCCATTGATTTCTCTAAGTCTTCATTCTTTGAGCATAGAGAGTGTAGTCCATGGAGAGCGTAGTTAGTGGAGAGTGTAGTTAGTTCTCAATGTAAAGAGCATAGTCTCCATAGTTAGCCATTTTTCACTATCTCCACACTTAGCCATTTTTTTGCAATTTCTAGACTTAGCCATTTTTCTATAGTTTCCAGACTTAGCCATTTTTCGCAACTAGCAACCTACAGCTCTCCCTTTCACAACTTGCTCTATGACCATGAATCCAAATCATCCTTCGATGTTGGTGTCAAATGCACATGACACCTTTACCATTCACCAAGGGGCCACCACACTCAGCAATGAACAATACAACTTCATATGTGCAAAGATCCAAGCAGGGTTACTAGTGGATTGCCTTGACATGGAGGCAAAAAAAGACTTCAAACTAATCCATCAAGATGGATGAGAGTATATCCCTTCCTTATTCAACATAATGTTACTAACAAAGTTCCACCACCAATTGTTGTCCTAACTCATTCTAGAGGTGAGCATGATGTGGGAACCAACTATGAGGAGGCCCTGTGGGAGAAAGAATATGAGTTTGAAGCTTGCTTCAAACACAAGAGCCCCTTCCACACCATCTTCCAATAATCACTCCCCTCTATGGCCCCTCTTTAGTTTAGTTCACCCATCCTTCCTAAGATGATTATAACAACAACATCACCTTCCCACTCCATTGGGCCTAGGATGATGCCTGTAGTGGCAATGCATCAAATACAATACATGTAATATGATGCAACAACCCCTTTCCACTTGCCCTTTGTGGCATCATCTCAACCTACCTAGCCATCTTTGCCACCAAAAATCATACCTACTTAGTCTTATGTTCATGTAGGGCCTATCTCCAAGCACCATGTGACTTAGGCACCTTATGTCTTACCTATTTTGTTAGCACCCTTGGCGTTAGTCCAACCCACACATGCATGGTTGCCCTAATAACCATGCTCATAGCACAACCAATACATCAACCACATTGAGTGGCTTCATAATTGGCAATCCAACCCTGGGTTGTACAACCAATACAACAAATAGCACAGCCAACGTAACCGGCTAGCACATCTTAAAACTTGGATCAGGCATTCTAGTTGATCCAAAGATTGATGGAGGAGGTAAGGTGACTTAAAGTCACTTCCTCTGAAACTATCAAGGTGGTGGACTTCTACTAGGATGACCCTATAAGTCTTGCAATCCCACCGCTAACTCTACCAATCGGGGTCCCATTGCCTCAACTCACCAAGTACAATGGTGAAGGGGATCCCAATGCACACCTAGTGACATTCAGGTTTGGGTGCCTACTACTAAAAGCCTGGCCGCACACCATCATGTGTGTCTTTGCCATGTCACTAACTAGCAAAGCCTTAGGCTAGTACCAGGCATTGCCCAGAGGTTCTATTTCCTCTATGGAAGACCTCTTAAGCCAATTTATGATGTACTTCAAGTACTACTTGAAACTGAAAGCAACCTTGAACTAGCCAATGCAAATCAAGTAGGGCCACCTAAATCTCGTGCAAAAATTTATCCAACACTAGAGCACCTTGTTGAATGAAATCCATGAGCCAATAGCTAAGATGCACCTCCTAGCCATCTTCAAGGATGTAGTTAATGACTTCATCAAGTCAAAATAGTACTACTTACATCCATAGTCTTTGAGCCAAGCCTTTATCCAAACTAAAAGCATAGAAGACTAGTGCAAGCTAGAAATGACCCAACCTATGTGGCCTACAAAAATAAACATGTAAGAAAGCAAAATGCAACAGTGGAAATGATAACCACACAAGCTAAAGCAACTAACTAGGGCCTAATGGCTCGGCAACCCAAAGCCCCAACACACAAAGCCTTTAACTTTATTGCCCAAGTAACCAACCCACCCACATTTGTAGGGGCCATAGTGTAAGCTACTCCAAGGCCTATCTTTGAGTGCAAGGATCACTTAAAGTTTATCTCATTGCCACTAAAACCCTCAAAGCTACTAGATCAACTATTGAAAGCTAGGCACATCCAACATAAGCAAGTGTCTGAGGATGCCTACAAAAGGCACGACAAGTACTGTGAGCTACTAAGGAATCCTACCTCAATAGCATCAAACGAGCCCTAGCTCCCACAACACTTCAAGCTGGACCAATTTTGTCATTACCACCAATTGTCCGATCATAGCATGGACTTCTATTGGGCTTTGCAAGATGATCTGCAAAGGATGATAGATATGGGTACACTAGTGCTTGACGTAGAAAATGTGGATAATGTTGGCTATGTCATAAATACCATTAGCATGGGTGGCAAGTCAGAACTAGTGCAACAACCTTTTGTGGTCCAAGTGCCTTCCAGTAGTGTAAAGGATCCCTTAACCTCCACGAGTTCAAGGTCATCCTTCATTATTAGAGCACCACCTCAAGCACCCATAACACCCTTCATGGTCAAAGTCCCATAGCATATCACAAAAACTGCTCAATAGCTATTTGTCATTAGGATACCACAATGTGTTGGCCCCTCACCTACTCGAATCTCGATAGTGGACAACACATTGACCCCTTCTCGTCCAAGGGCCAACCCCATTAGCAACATGGGTAGACTTACTAGATGGTAACACAAGAGGCCCAATGAACACCTCATAGATGAAATAGCTAATCAACAATGAGACCAAAAAGCCCTTGTTCCACTGAAGCTAGTCCTTGTCTTTGCAGTCCTTATGGTCAAAGAAACTAAAATGGCCACAACCAACAAAACACAATCTAGCATTGAGGCCCCCAAATAGGTGAAACAAACCAAGCCCAAGTCTCCTCTATGAGAGATCCATCTCTTAGGCTGCATGGAGGAGGTCAAGGCCAACAAAAAGGCTAATGGAAAGGACTTCATTGATGCATTAGCCTAGGTTAAACAAGCATTAAAATAAAAAAATATAATGTTGAGCTTGTATGACCTGGTCATGACCTCATCTACCCACTAGGAAGCATTGACACGAATGTTAGCCTTCATTCTTGTTATGGAGGACATCCCTATAGATGAGAATGCCATCCATGTAGTGATGTTGCCCCTAGAGACCAAAGGAATTAGGTTCAACATCCTTAGCATTTCATGATGAGGCAATCAAAGTCAACCCCAAACAATGGGAGGTCATCATAGCTCCAATGTTTATTACCATATGCATTGGGCAATGTAAGATCCACAAGGTGCACATTGATGATGGTGTAGCAAAAAACATAATATTGTACATCATCAACATGCTAGGCCTCATAGACCAAATTAGATCAACGAAAATCATGTGCCTAAAATCATTCAATGGATCATGTGTCACTTTCAGGGGCACAATAACCATAGCCTTCATGGTACGGGAGTAGATCCCCACCATTGCAAAATTCATCATCATAGAGAAAATGTTTGGGTCTAACTTGATATTAGATAGGCCATGGCTAGCCCAACTATGGGCCATCTATTCTTTGATTCACCAAGAGATCCACCTTCCATACAGAGGTGGTGAAGTTATCATCCATGGTGATAACATCATCCCTTTGGCCATTAATAACATAGAAATGGAGCAAGGGTCAAAAGTTGAATTCCCTGATGATGCACCTATGATAGACAATGCAACACATAAGGCTAACACACCTAAATAAGTGGTGGAAACCAATGACCTCCCAAAGGACACTTTATGGATAGAATCACCCTTCAACATAGTAAGTGAGGATCTAGGAGAATATCGAATAGTACACCTTAGGCCCTACACACCCCCTAATCCATGCTGGATTAGGAAGCAACTATGTGACCAAGGTACCCCCTTAGCCCGAAACATGCTAGATGCCTACCTACCCCTTACTACTACATGCCATGCATTTTTGAATTTTTATTACATTGCATTTGTTTACATATTTAAGTTTTACTTGCTTGCTTAGATTACAAATATTTTCTCTTTGTTTACTCATTTATTTGCTTTTTTTACATGTTCATTCACTTAGCTTACACATAAAAAACATTGAAACCCATAAACATAAAAGCAAAAACTACAAAAAGAGAGTTAGCAATATACATGGTTCCCACGGCCTTAAACTAGCAATGTCACAGCCTGTCATGGCCTTAAACTAGCATCTAAGGCCCAAAATGGCCTTAAACTATCATCCTTGATCCCCATCATTCTAGCCTACCATGGCCCTTAAACTAGCAACATGGGGCTTGGAATGGCCTTAAACTACCATTGGTCCTAGAATGCCCTTAAACTATAGCTGCAACCTAGAATGGGCCAAAACTATCAATTCCCTTACCATGGCCCAAAATTCCCTTAAACTAGTAGTCTATGTGGCCCAAGATGGCCCAAAACTACCAACACATTAGGCCTGGAATGGCCTTAAACTACAACTATGGCTTGCCATGGCCTTAAACTGGCAATGTGTAGCCCACCATGGCCTTAAACTACCACTACAACGTGGAACAGCCTAAACTATTGTTATTTCATCACATTGCTTTCTCTTCATTTGTGCATATTAACTTCATTAAAATAGGTGCTACTTGATGTTTTCCTAGTTGATTTTATAGGAAAACAGGATGGCTATGCACAAGCACACCTAGTATGCAACACCACGCATCAATCCAACAAGGTAAGCACCCATCCACCATGATGCTAAAACTAGCATAGTAGCTTGTCTGCCATGACTCTAAACTGGCATAGCTCATCCTTGGGTCATGACATTAAATTAGCATAGTAGCTCATCTACTATGATGTTAAACTAGCACATAGAATTTTGCTAGGGCTATAAACTAGCAGAGCATGATCTTCTAGAACCTTAAACTAGGTTTACTATCTACTAGGACATTAAACTAGTAAATCCATGGTATACTAAGACCTTAAATTGGGTTTGTGGTTGGCCATTCATGCTTCTTTGCATCCTCTTACAAGCAAGTAAGTGAGCACCACCCTTGTTCCCCTCCTACACCATGTGGGCAAGGATATTGTAGTCCCAAAATGAAGCACCTACAACTAGTGCAACCTTTGGAGCACTTACAGCATCATCTCCCCCCTACCATTTTGTTGGCTTTTATAAGCACCTGCAACTAGCATGGCCTTTGGAGCACTTGCAACATCTTTGCCCCTGACATTTGATTTGCATTTCATGTTTTATGATTTTCTTGTCTTCTCGGAGTTGTGTTTGTAGGATGAATCCCTGAGGTGGTCATGCAAAGGCACATCTCACCATAACGACAAGTTGTCACATCGCTCTGATGTGCATGATTAGACTAACTAAGCCTCTCAAGAGTGCACATCTCTACTATCCCATTAGAGCCTACCTACATCCATTCCTATGTCTCAATGCTCTTGCATTCCCCTCCATAGTCAAGATTGCAAACCTCTCTGACACTCACATGGTGTGACTACATGGCATCTTTTGCAAGTCAAACTGTAGAACCCAAGGTGAACATAACACAAGTCATCCTATGGGAAGCCTCTATTGGCTAGCCAAAGCCCATGCAGATGTAACACAAGTCATTTCAAGGAGAAAATACCCATCCTATAGATGTGACATTATTTTGCAAATACCAAAGCAAAATCCATCTTGTGGCACATAGTTGACTTAATGGAAAGCACCTTGTAGTTAGCATTTAGTAAAGTGTAGAGCCCAAAGAAGGCTCACCTTGTAGCAAAAATGAGAAAAAAAGCAAAAAGAAAGAACAAGAAAAGCAAAAAAAAAAAAAAAGCAAAGGGGGACAAGCACATCCCCAACCAAAATCTGCAGTGCTGCAAGTTTGCAACTGGTCCAGCACTAAATCCACATTAACTCTCTCATGAGCACTCTAACGAGAGGTTAATGTTTATCAGGGGCAAGCCACCCTAGTGCATGTTCACCGTTAGCCTTATTGACTTTGTATCCTGCATCATGACATCATGTTTGCATCTCATCTCTTCTTTTATCCCCAACACATTACCTACACCTTTTACTCCTAGCATATCACTACCCTTAGCACTCTTGAGCATGGCACAGCAACATCTGACCATGCATGGAAGAGTGATGTTGGTGCCAAGTCTACTATGGTGTTTTTTTATTCTTTATCGATGTCTCTCAGGCCACTCCTCGAGACGTTAATAAAGAGAGGCCAATGAAACACTATCAAATTTTAGCTATAGCTTCATGACTGCAAATTTGCCTAAGTGTTAGCATGAGACCACTTTCTACCAATTTTTCTAAGTGTTAGGACTATGCTCTCCGCTACCTTAGAGTGTAGTTAGCCTCCTATGGAGAGTGTAGTTAGCACATAGCCATTTTTTGCAAAAAATTTTTCCAAGTGTTGGAACTACTTTCACCCCTAGTTAGGAGAGTAGTCAGCCTCCCATGAAGACCATAGTTAGCACATAGCCATTTTTTGCAAAAAATTTTCTAAGTGTGGACTATGCTCTCCCCCAATCTAGAGTGTAGTTAAGTGTAGTCAACTAGAATAGCCTCCAAAAGCCTCCACAATGCAGCATTGGCATTCACCTTACCTCCAACACACATATGGAAAGCATAGTCAGCAATATGCATCTTTTTTGTAACCCCTTTTATGCCCAAAATTGTAACTACACTTGACCCCACTCAAGACAATGGAGAGCATAGTCTCCAAAGTTGCCTTTTTCAAGGTACATTGTGGTCCTCTCAGCACATGCACATGTAGTTGTCAATGTACTCATAGTCTCATAGCCTCACAAAGTCCATTACAGCATAGCAGAGCAGAATACCACTAGCCTCAATGGAGAGTGTAGTTGGGAGACAACATAGTCCCAATTGTCCCACTACCACATGGCAGTTTCTTCACATTTCATGCTAACCCTAGTTGTATTAATACCCTAGCCCTCTACATTTTAGGGGTTGGCAAAAATCTTGGATTGGCAAATTCAAACGTTGGCATTTTGGCAAATTTTTTGGCATCTTGGAATTTTGAACACACTAAGCAAAGGCACACTAGTGAACTGAAGAGGTATAGAGTTGCTTACCATGGCCCACCATAGCCCACAATACACTACGGTGGCCAACTCAATAAGCATAGACACCACAACAAGCACCAGTCTTCATGGCTAGACACCTCTGAGACTATGACTATGCTTTCCATTGCGCCTCCTGTACACCATGTACCTTCTCATCCCTTTTGGTGTTAACTACGCTCAGCCCCATTTGGGATGGTGTTCTATTTCTCTCTTGCATTTTTTGCACTTTCTTTGCATTTTCGCTATTTTTTAATGCATGGTTATTTTACAACTACACTTGGATGACAGTCTTCATGTGTAAGCACCATCATTTTTGCCAAAACCCTTGACTATGCTTACCCCCTCAGGCACCCTTGCCTATGCTCTACACCATTAAGACCATTGACACCATTGACATCATCAACACTAATAACATTGCCAACACCACCAGAACACTTAGTATCATTTCGCATTAGCATCATGGCTAACCACTCTGTATCCCAGTTGCATCCAACACCCTAGTTGCATATGGTAAAGTCCTTATTCAAACAACAAGATAATTTAGGGCACCCCATCTTTGCCTCTAGTAGGCCCTCACGTAGATGCAGGGTTAGGCTATGCACCTGTCAAGCCCTTAGTGTTCTAGCTACTAATATTTTAGGTTGCTACAACTTTCAATCTTCTTTGTGATCCTAAATAAAACCCTTTGATAAAAACAAGGAGTCTTGTGATATGTCCATGTACTCATATGATAAAACTTTAGATTGCACTCCCTTTGTTTATGCCTAATCTTGTTGCCATAATAACATCTAATTCTCCTATTGGAAAAATAACTAGAAGGAACAAATAATTGAGGATTTTTATGTTGGATAAAAGCTTTCCTTGATGTAGAGTCCTTGTTCTTTAATGGTTTCTTTAGATGAGATAAGGTTCCTCTTTTTGCTGGCAACATCCAAGTCCACTTTTGTCTTGTGGGATTCTTCCTTATCCAAGTATCATTTGAAGGAACTTCTTTCCCTTCATTAATTATTCATTTATTAGTTAAACATCTACAACTTCCACATTAGCTTGCTCTAAATATAAGGCTAGCTTCTCATTCTTAGCCTTTAGGTCTAAGAGTTATTTATCAAGATTGAAAATAGTTAAATTTAACAAAGATATTTCATGTTCTTTAGACTTAACTTTTTTATTTAACTTAGTACAAATATTTTAAAAATTCAAAAGTTCTTTACATAATAAATCATACCTTTCATTTTCATTTAGTTCATTGTCAGATGAATCATCATCAGTGAGGACCATGCAGATGAGCTAAGAATTTCTTGCATCTTCCTCCACATCTTCTTCACCATGTTCCCTATCATCCCAACTTGTATAGAAGTTTTTTTTCTTTGCTTCTTCAAGGGATTTGTTTGTGTATTGTGCCTTGAGGCTACTAGGACATTCTAAGATGACATGACCTGTACCTTCACACATCCAACATTCTATAGAAGAAAAATCTAAGTTAGAGTTCAAAAAGCTCTTACCTCTTTCTTTACCTTTAGGCTAATTGAATCTTTGTAGATATGTCCCTTTGTTCTTCCTAGTAATCAATCATTGAAGCTTCCTAGTGAGAAGGGTAATCTCCTCTTCATTACCCTCATCATGCTCATTTACCTCCTTCTCCTTTGAAGTAGTTTTTAGAGCAATAGGTTTTTCTTGAATTACTCCTTTGCTCATAAGATTCATTTCATAGGTGATGAGAGCACTTTGAAGTTCCTCAAATTTTAGAGTTAAGAAATCTCTAATTTCCTCCATGGTTATGACCTTAGGCCTAAACTTTGATTGTAGAGTTTTCATCATTTTGATGATGATGTTGCTTTTAGACAAGTCCTTTCCTGTCCCTCTAATGGCTACAACAAGATCATTAGCTCTAGAAAAATAATCCTTGATTTTCTCACCTTCTTGCATTTTGAGTTTATCATATTCACTTTGAAAAACTAACAATTTTAATTTCTTAACAATAGAAGTTCTTTCATAAGTAGCTTCTAAATTTTTCAAAATTTCTTTGGCTATTTTACACTCTACTACCCTATTAAATTTAGATTTATTCAAAGCACAATATAAATAATTTTTTACTTTTGAATTTTACATGGACTTATCCTTTTCTTCTTGTGACCATTTGTTACAAGGCTTGATGATGCCGATGGTGTTATTAACAGGTGGAATTTAGCCTTTTAAGATTAACTCCTAGACTTCAAACTCCACGGATTCAAATAACCCTTGCATTCTAGCTTTCCAATAGGCTAAGTCGAATCCATAAAACATGGGTGGCTTTGTATAAGAAGTTGCCTCCATTATTCACTCTTTAAAGTAGATGATGCAACAAAGAGTACCAGGCTCTGATACTACTTATAGATCACTAAACTTAGAAAGGGGAGGGTAAGTAAGTTCCCCAAATCAAGACATAAATTTATGTGGTTCCCCAACTTGAGTACTCCATACTTGGAGGGTAGATCACAAGCACACCTTTGAACTTTGTTGTTCACAAAATGTGATTAAAGGATCCACACCCTATACAATCTTCAAGCCCTAATTTGGAGTGTTGTATCATAGCATTAATCACTCAACTCTACAAGGTCCCAGTATGCTTGAAAATGTGGTTTCAAGGCTTTTAAAACCTTTACAATCTTGAGCTCCACACCAAAGTGTTGTATTGTAGCACCAATAACTCAATCCCATAGGATCCCAACAAGCTCAAGCACATCAATCTTGCAAGACAACAAGAATAAGAAATACAAGGAATAATTGCAACTTAATTTCTTGATCCTTGCATAGTTAGATATAGCACACTTTACAAAGCAAAAATGATTAGACAATGAGGAGAAATAGGGAATTCAATAATTACAAATGATTATATAGTGAATAAAATAATGCTTGCTCATTTCCCAATGCACATGAAGTTTCTTATAGCTACTATGTTGCTAAATCCTTCTTGACACTCATGCAACAACTAGCTAACGGTCACTAATGGTCATGGGAGACATCTTTCTCATGCCTTCTACAACTCTTTAAATTTTCCTTCAAATCTAGGAATATGTCTTTGTTTCTTGAAAGACGTCTTTCTAAAGTCTCCATCCTGGAAGATGTCTTTGCTCAATGGAAGACGTCTTTCTATATTTGGTCTCATGAAAGATGTCTTTGACTGCTAAAGATATCTTTCTAAATTTTCTTTGAGTTCATCCCAAATCTACCAATATGTTTGCTACTTCCCAAAGACCTCTTTCTTTACTTTCTCTTACATGATCAAAGATTTTCTTCACTTTCTCTTGGATAATGAATGCATTGTTTCGTATTCACAACCATGCTCAATCCAAGTTCTTATCTTGCAAGCATAACAACTATACACACATATAAACAAAATAGTTTTTCCTTTTTCTTAATGTTTAAACTTACCAAAACCAAAAGGTCCACAACAATCCTTATAGATATTATGCATTATAGCCAAAGAATCATGCCTTATTTCAAAACCATCTTGACATAAAAATAGCCTTAAAACTTACTAAAAATAGTAAAATATTTTTATAAAACTAATCTTAGAGCATAATTAACATCTTTTGGCATTCCAAAAAGCATGGACCATTGACAAGAAAAATTTCTAAGGATGGCTACACTACCCACTCTCAAGGGATACATTGTTATAACTAAGGAAAACTTCTACACATCTGACTATATGGAAAAATTCATAAAAAATTAACCATAGCTCTTGGAATCCTAAGATCATGAGCTACAAAATTACGACTATAAACTTTGAAAATTTTTAGAGGATTTGGCAAAAAATAGAGCAAACTAAGCAATAACCTAACCATTAACCAAAATGCCCTAAATTGCACAACTGTAGTAAAAAATTCATACAAATGTTATGTTACCTCTAATTTTAGTGATTCTACCATGAAAAGAATCCTGATATTGTGAACTTTTTAGCCATGACCAACATAGCCAAAAAATTACAACCTTTCTAATAGAAAACATAAAAATCCATGTAGTGACCTAGCCATCATCTAAAAACCTTTTTTGCACAAGTTTAATAAAAAATTTCTCAAAAATTCATTTTAGACCCAAACAGAGTGATTCTATCTTAATTGGAAACCTTAGGTCATAATATACATAGCCATAACCAAAAAATAACAAAAACCCTTGCCATTTACTCAGAAAAAATTCATGAATTTACATGAAATTTTGAAAAACGACACAAAGACCTAACTGCAGAACCTCATTGAAACAACCATAACTTTGTTGTTATGAGTCTAAATTAGATGAGACATCAACCAATGTAAACCTTAAACATAAAAAAAGAAGCCCATAACCATAAATGTTTCCAACATTCAACCATTTCCTTGATAAAAAATCCATAACTTTGCTTACTTTTTTACATCAAAAACATTAAAAAACACAGAAAATTCATAGAGCTTAATTTGATTTTGCCATGAATTAAAGCCAAAATAATTGTGCAACATTAGATCCACATAAAAAACACCAAAATAAGGGATGGAGATTTGTCAAAATTTAATTTTGACCACTCTTAAGGCCTAAATATTAGAAACATGGCCCCATCCTCAAATTAATAGAAAAAGCACATAAAACAACCATCCTAATTTTGAAAATCGAATCTACCAAGGCCAAAATAGCAAAATGACCCAAAATCTATGTAAATATAGCCAAAATATAAAATTTTATTTTATCATAATTACATTCTACCCACTCTCTCAACATAGATCTGACAAAAATGACCCTACCCTAGCTAGGAAAATAATGGAAAATGGCCAGAAAGTAAGAAAAATGGCTAGAATTAGCCTACCTTGGAGTGTTCATGGAATAAAATTGTATTGAGATAAGCCTAGGAAGCCTAGAGATGTTTTTGGAAAACTTATATACCTTCTAAATTCATGGATTCTTGCTCTTTCCTCCATGCTTCTTCATCCTTGCAACACCAACACTAAGGAAGTTAGAAAAGCTGAAGGATTGAAGTGTGTACACTAGCTAGGGAAGGGATATGGTGTTTCTACGTTGGGGATGGATGGAATATGCAATAAGAAATCTTTGCTAGAGCTCTAGGGAGTGCATTATGATGGAAAATTGATGATTTTTGCCTAACACTTAGCAATCCAACTATTAAAATCAAATTAAAACCTGAATGCCTACTCTTCAACCCTTATTGTCAATTCAGTGTACTAGAACTCAAATTGCAATAAAGTGCAAATGAGGGAAAGTCATTTCCATCCTAATATATATTGGAGGTAAGTTCAATTTCAAATTTTTATATTTGGGACAATGGACCCCATCATATGCTCTCACTTTTAGCTAGGAAACTCCATCAATGCTAGGATTTTAACCACTTAAATGTCTAAAAACAAATTTTAGCCTTAACTCCCCATGCATCCATGCTAGGCAGCATGGATCTAGCATGGATGCATGCTTTCCAAAATCTAAAACCTTAAAAACCTAACTTCCTTGCCATTTCTGGTAGCTATAACCCACCTCATTCAATTTCGAGCTTCAACAAGGGGTTAGATTTAGTCAAAACTTAGTATGTTGGGCATCCACACTAGGGCAACATTTCCTAGAATGGACCAAAGGAAGTAACACCTATTCTTATCCTCAATTACCCATATAGCCCAAAATTGACCATAGAGTAGGCCCACATGATTAGAATCCTTCCAATCATCCTTGACAACCCTAAAACCTTACCAAATTTGGTTGGAAATGCTCAAGACCTTAGGATCTGGTTGATCCATGCTAGAGGAGGCCTCATTCATGGGTAGCATGGATCTAATGTGGACAAGTGGAGGAATAACCAAAACTACTAAAATTGACATCTAGTAGCCATTTTTTGAACCTAACACCCCATGACAACCTCTAATAGCCTAGTTTGGCCTTAAAATGAGTTGATTTTTCATCCATAATTTTTTCCATGTTGGTGAACCTTCACTCCATGCTACCCAGTGTGGAGCCAATATTTAAGCCCATGGGGCATGCAAGAAAACCTAATTTACAAACAAAAATAACCTAATAACCTACCCTAGTAACCTTTAGACACTACTGGAATCTTTTGGAGCCTCCCAGTACCCAAAATTGGTCCAAATGATACAAAACTATTATCCCCCTCTCATCCACACTAAGGCCACCATGCCAAGTGTGGAAGAAGGGGGGTTGATTACATGAGGCACTTAGGAGCCTCCAAAATGGTGGATCTTGCCACCTAACCTTACCAATTAACCTCAGTAACCCCAGAAGCTAACATGCATAGTTGATTCAGTGTCAAAAGGGCCTAGATATGACATTCTTGGTTCATCCATGTTGAGGGAGAATTCATCCATGCTGGCTAGCATGGATCTAGCAAGGATGTAGCTAGGAAGATTCATAAGAGGCCCTAGATACATCCAAAACAGCAACAAATTGCCTTGTCCTTGCACCAAAACCTTAACAACCATTCCAAAAGCCATCAAACTTCTAGAAATCAAGAAAAATCAGCCCTCTAAGGATCTTCCATGGTGGGGAGGATCTTATCCACACTGAGCATCCTATCCTAGAAAGGATGAAAGGGGCTAAGGCCAACAATCATGATATTTACATGGAAATTAACTTCTGGAAGCAACCCAACCCTTTCAGAAGCCACTAGACTTCTAGAAGTTGACTAAAATAGCCAAAAAAAATTTCCTTTTGATTCTCCATGTTGAGGTCCATCTCTTCCATGTTGGCCAATGTGGATCTAGCATTGAACCAAAGGGACAAGCCCAAAAAACCACCTAACAACCCTCAAAATGATCAAATTTAGACCCTAGTCATCATCAATTGACACTAACAACCCTAGAGACTCACATGCATAGTCAAAATTGATAAAACATTAGTAGAACACATGCTCTCTTGGTTCTTCCAAGCTAAGGATCACCTCTTCCATGCTGGCTAGCATGGATCCAATGTGGATACTTAGGATGACTTAAAAATGTTCCTTAAACCAAATTAGACTAATATCAAATAGCCTTGCATGCACCCTAAGACCTTATTTACACCTCCGAAAGCTCTCATACCCTCCAAACCTAATCAAAAAGGGCAAAAACCTATCCCCCTTGGATCTTACTAGCTGGATGTACGTTAAGCATGGAAGCCACAATGTGAAGAAAAGGAGGTAACATGAAAGACCACTTAGGAACACTCAAAATTATCAAACATTAACCTTACACCCTAGCCCTTAATCTTGGCAACTCTAGGGGTTGACATGTACAATCAATGGTGGTCAAAACTAGTCTAGATCTAAGATTCTTGATCCATCCATGCTAGGGAAGGCCTTTTCCATGCTAGGCAACATGGAAATAGGGGCCAAAGTTTTCATTCCATTATTGGTAGGAAGTTGACACTTCCAGAGGTTGAAAACCTACATTGGAAAAGTCTAAGACCTCATAGCCTCAAGTAGATGCTTGTTCGACCTTGTTTTGGCTCTTGAATCTCATCCACTTTCCTTTTCCATGAAGTAGAAACTTCCCTAATGTGAATCAAGGGGGTGTAACTTTACATAGCTTCAAATAGCCCTCAAACATGAACAAAATCAACCAAAAACTTGGGAAATCATAGTCTATAGTCCTATAAGCCTAAAAACCTCGTCAATGTGTTCCTAGACCATCTTAGTCAATGGTGGTCAAAACTATTCTAGATTTAAGATTCTTGATACATCCATGCTGGGGAAGGCCTTTTCCATGCTAGGGAACATGGAAATAGGGGCCAAAGTTTTCTTTCCACTTTTGGTAGGAAGTTGACACTTCCAAAGACTGAAGACCTACATTGGAGAAGCCTAAGAGCTCATAGCCTCAAGTACATGCCTATTGGACCTTTTTTGAATCTTGAATCTAATCCACTTCCATCTTTCATGATGGTGAAACTCCCCTAATGTGAATCAATGGGGTGTAACTTTACATAGTGATGAGCGGCAAGGTACCCCTACACTCAACCATACGAATACAAGTGTTTCACGCACAATCTAGTTAAATTCCAAGGACTAAGTGCCTATGTGCCTTTGTGGAACACTAACGAGTTGGTTAATCGTTGTCTTCCCAAACTTACTTGTATGTCACAGTTGTATGGTTAAGCTTGAGGCATATTATTTTTATGGCTTTTATGTGTTTTATATCCTGCGCTAGTAAGGAGGGGGAGAGAGATAACTAAGTAACTTATCTAATTTAACTATTCATTAACTAAGTTCTAATTACTCCTAACACCAGTATCCATTTCCACTTGCCACACACATCCTGAACTAGTGCAACGCTGCTGGGATTACCAAACGCTAATCGTCACTAGGTTACCAAGCGCTACATGCATGCTCGAAGCGGTCGTACTGAGTGTATTTAAGTAAGAGAGTTGTAAGGTGAGAGAGATCATTAATTAACTAGAAAATAATTAATTAATAATTAACACTAATTAATCTATTCTTAATACTGCAAGGTTTATCATAAAGTTTGTCTTTATTACCGTACAANAGATGTGATTTATGTATAGTGTTCACCTTGTGGTCATGAACACTAATGCTATCATGTATTGTATTGTTGATCTATTCACTGGGTATGTTGAGTTTGTCACCTCGTTCCACCGTCAATGGTCATTCAGTCAATAATCCCATACCTTCCCAATATTTTGTAAGGAACTCAAGGATGAGTTTTCATTCAGCCATGGGGGTATGATGAACTACGATATCGTGTCCGTGATATCGGATCAACCATGCGATGTCAGATACCTGATATCGTAGCCTATCTTCTTGCCTATAAATAAGAGGCGGNTACGCCTTCTATTGTTTATCCATAACCACACCACCAATCTTGCTCCTTTCATAAACATTCCAGTTTTGGTCCATCCTGAGTGTTTCCTCCAGGCCCAATCCATTTTTGTATGATCACCATCTACACACACAACACAATCACAAATGAGCGAGGGTAGATAAATCACAATGTAGTTGATACCTTATCTCGATGTAATGTAGTTGAGATTGAACACTATTGACTACCTAAGGTGTAGGGGTTAGGAAAAATTGAAAAATTTGTGCCCAAGCCCCCATGACTAAGAGCAAACCTCTGGTAGCGATAGGATGGAAAAAGATAAGGAATAAGAAAGGTGGAGAAAAAGTAACAATGGCAACACCAATAACATGGATGTCATGGATGGGGATGAAACAAAAAAAATTGTTGATTGAAGGAAAAGAAGTTAACAAATGCACCAAAAAGAAATGCCAATGGGTCCTACCAAAAGCAAGCTCATGCCCTTGATGCCCTGACAAACCCACAAACCAAAGAGTTCGTAGGCTCTAGGAATGTCATTTGGAAGCAAGAGTTAAAAACTTACCCTTAAGAAATTACCAAGGAAAAACAATGCATCAACCAAGATACAAACTAATGATAAAATCAGAAATGAGGTAAAAAATGGAAAAGAAAAGTGGAGAGGAGAGAATGGAATGGAAACCCAAGAACAAGGTTGTGTAAAGTCCCTTGTGTGTGTTTTATGGTTAATGTGACCGAGTAGGACTCATTCCAAATCCAAGCTCAACAAACCACATTCAGTGAGCTCGCATCAACACATTTGACCAACCTATCTTCTTGAAGCAACAAGAATGCCTCTGCAAAAATTCACCACTATTCCGAGGAGACCAAGATGGAGAATTAGGAAGCGAGAAAGGGCCTTAGTTAGAGGGAACCTTCAGGCATGGGTAACATGTCTTTCCAGTGCCATAACCAGTGCATGTAGCCTAAGTTCATTATTGTTTCTAAGGGGTGTGCTTTGAATTCTCAATGTTTTTTTTCTTTTTCCTTTTTTTTTCTTTTTTTGTGAGAACCACACCATGTAAAGACTTATTTTTGTGCACTCAACTTCTAGAGATTTGATGAATGGTCAGAATGGCAGAAGACCCAAAGAAAAAGCATCCAAGCACTCAAGAGAATAGCCAGAACAAGTGCATAGAATGCCCTTGAAGTCACACCCTTTTCATCCTTTGAGTTTTTCCTTAGTCTAAGAAATACCTAGCCACCAATTTGTTAATAGTTTTATTAGAGAAAGGGACTATGCAATTCCAAGCCAAGGGAGACCATAGGATTTTATGAATGTATGAACGACGTGGACTCATTGCCTATTTAATCAAAAGAACCATACCTTAATATCAACATTATACTTTAAAGGTAAAATCCAAACATTAGCAATTAATATGGTATTATTCATGCCACCATCATGAACACTTATTGGGTGATGAACAAAATAAAGTAATCACACAAAGAAATGGTAAAAATATGAACAATGCTGTAAAACAAAAACAAGAAAGATTAAAGAAATGTGCAAAACAAAAATGTGTAAAAAAAATTAGAAACAACTAAGGGCCTTCAATGGTTAGTAGAGGTGTCCATCTCCCCCATGACTGAGTTGGAAGGAGGAGATCCAAAATAATGAGCAAGGTTGCCCACCTATAGAGGTAGCATATGTTCTGGCTATCCTAAACTCATGGAAAGGTTTTGTTTGTTGCACATTGACTAACAGTCTCTTATCTGGGCTCTCAGGTTTATATATGGTCATGACCCCTGAAGGGAAAGTTGCATAGATAATGTAAGGTCCTTCCCACAATGTTTGAAATTTGGTACGTTGTTACACATGTGTGGGGTTCCAGTAGAGAACCTTATCTCCTAGCTAATACTTAACTTTCCTAATTTTTAGGTCATGACATTATTTATTAAATGCCTTGTGCAACTCATTAGATGACAGGGCAGCTAGTCGGTTCTCATCTAGCAAGTTAAGGATCATCAACCTTTATTTTTGTGCTAGATCAAGGTCAAGGTTGAGGTCACATGCCATGGCTAGTGTACAGAGCTCAGTTTGGATAGGAAGCATTGGAATTTTTCCATATACTAACTCATAAGGAGAGTAGCCTATAGGGAGTTTCCATGTAGAGCAGTATGCCCAAAGAGCATCATTCAATTTAGTGCTCCAGTCTCGCCTATACTTGCTAATGGTTCTGGTCAATATCTTAGTAATCTCCCTGTTGATGACCTCGGCTTGACCATTTGCTTGGGGGTGGTATGGTGTAGTCAATTTGAGCTCAACCCCTAAGTGCTGGATTAACCTTTGAAAAGTTTCACTTGTGAAGTGTGTACCATTTTCTGAGATAAGTGCACACAGCACACCAAACTTGTTGATGACTTGTTGTTGAACAAATCATGTAGCTGTAGATGATGTGCAATCTTTAATGGTAACTGCTTCAGCCCATTTTGTTAAGTAGTCTACGGAAACTATGATGCATGAAATCAATTCCCCAAATATTAAAGGGTTCTAACGGTTGAATCCATTGTTGTATGCCCTCCATTCTGGCAATCATTCCCCCATCACATTGACAACACTCACAAGATTGGATGAATTGATGGGTGTCCTGGAACAAGGTAGGCCAATAATACCCTGCAAGAAGGATCTTGATGGCTGTTCATCTCCCAGCATAATGATCCCCACAAGGCCTTCATGAGCATCTTGGAGAACTCTCAGTTGATCTCTATCAGGAACACACCATCGAACCAAGCCATCGAGACATACTTTGTAAAGTTGTCCATTGATCTCCATAAAGTACTTGGCTCTGTGAAGAAATTGTTGTTTCTTCTTAAGGTCTAGCTCTTGTGGTGTTTGTTGGGTAAGAAGATAGGTAAGAATACTACTATACTAGTTTGTCTTCATGGGTGATTAGTTATTCACTACATCGACAAAGAGGAACTCATTAGGGAAGTGATTGAAAATTGGATACTCATCCTCTTTGTTTTCCCAGCACAACCGAGATAAATGATCAGTGACTACATCCTTGGTGTCTTTACGATCGATCATCATTAAATTGAACTCTTGTAGGATTACTAGCCATCATATAATACGAGGGCTTACCATTGGTTTATTCATGAGGAACCGGATTGCACTATGATCTATGTGTATGAATACTTTGTATCCTAATACATAGTGTCTAAATTTTTCTAGTGCAAACACTACAGCCATTAATTCTTTTTATGTAGTAGTATAGTTAAGTTGTGCACCAGCGATACTTTTACTTGCACAGTGGATGTAATAAGGACATTTTTTATCATCTAACTGTGTAAGTATGGCTCCTAAGGCATAGTTGGACGTGTCAGTCATCACATGAAATGATTTGAACTAGTCAAGAGCTTGTAGAATGGGTGTTTCTACCAACTTTTGTTTCAGAGTTTGGAAAGCTAGTTCGCATTCCCTGGTCCACTCGAAGGGTATGTCCTTTTTCATTAACTCTACCAATGGTTTGGAAATCTTTGAAAAGTTCTCTCTGAATCTCCTATAGTAGCCAGTGTGTCCAAGGAATGACCAAATGTCTTTGAAAGTTTTTAGTTGATGGGTAATTCCTTGGATAACTTTGATCTTCTTAGGGTCTACCTCTATCCCTGCATGTAAGATTTTATGCCCAAGTACTATGCCTTCTTGGACCATCAAATGGCTTTTTCACCAGTTGAGCCTCAAATTAGTTTCTACACATCTTTTCAGCACTTGCTCTAATCAGTCCAAGACTTGATCAAAGCTTACTCCATAAGTGGAGAAGTCATCCATAAAGACTTCCACACCATTTCCTATCTACTGCTAGAATATGCTTAGAACTAAGTGTTGAAACATTACAGGGGCATTGCACAAGCCAAATGACATTTTTTTGTATGTAAACATTCCCCAAGGATTGGTGAACGTAGTTTTGTCTTGGTCTTTTGGGGCTATTTATATTTGGTTGTATCCACTATATCTATCCAAAAAACTATAATAGCAATGCCCTGCGATTGTGTCTAATACTTGGTCAACAAATGGCAACAAAAAGTGATCCTTGAATGTTGCCATGTTTAGTAGCCTAAAATCTATGCACACCCTCCATTTGCCACACTTTTTAGGCATGATTACTAAGGGGCTAACCCATTTACTATTAGCAATGGGGTATATGAACCCAGCCTTTAGAAGCTATTCGATTTCTTCTTTTACTACTTGCTTCAACTTTGGATTCAATCGCCTCTGTGGTTGTTTTCGAGGCTTCATGGAGGAGTCAATGTAAATCTTATGCAAGCATATCCTAGGATCTATTCCAGTTAATTCCAGATATGACCAGGCGAAGGCTTTTGACCACTTGTTTATTACCTTTAGCAAACTCTCTTTTTGTTGTAGAGCAAGTTTTGCATTGATGATTACCGATTTTCCATTCTTAAGGAACATGTATTCCATACCGGTGGGAAATGGTTTTAGCTCTAGGGGCTCTTGTTTAAATTTCTCAGGAGTTTCCAACTTCCCCCAGTTGATGTTTTCTAATTTAGGACTAGGAAGTTGGTGGTGAACTTGCTCTAATGCATCTATGCTATCTATGTAAGTGCAAGTCAAATCCTCAGTTAGTTCCATGCATATAAGTGAGCTACTTCCTTGATCAACTGTCAACCACTAGTTGTCTTCTTCTCATGTGGCTACTGCATACATGCACCTTTGTATATTTATCGTTTATGCACACTGATTGCATGGAGACAATGTTAAACTTTTCACAACCCATGATCTCTACACACAATTACACCCTGTGTCACTGGATGCGATGCATGGAACATTCTTCTTCTCAATCATTTTGAAAGTATTTTTCATAGATATTTCTAGGGAAAGATCGCAAATTCCTAGGCACGTATTGATAGTGCTTAGCCATGCTCTTCCCATTATGATTGGGAAGTCCCCCTTACTATTGTTCACTTGAATCACCAAGAAGTTAACTGGATATGACCATCCACAAACAATGGTAATAATGTCCTCCACTAATCCCAAGGGAACAATGATGGATTGGTCAACCAACTCTAAACAGATGTTGCTTTTTTTTAATGGAGGCAGGTTTCAGGACTTGTACATTTCTTGGATATTAGGTCAACACTGGAACCTAAATCCAAGAGAGCTTTGCATGGCTCATTCCCAGTGATTTGTAGATATATTAGGGGACTCCCATGATTAAAGAATTTCCTGGGAAGGTGGCCAACTTTGATCTAATTAGTAATGGCATGTGCTAACATGACCGTATGTGTTGAATGCGGTGTTAAGTTCAAAGGGGGCTCTAAAGCTTTATTTGATATGGCGACATCCAAAGACTCAGCCACTTGGGGTTGCAAAGGCTTGGTTGGACTGTTGGTTCTAAAGAAAGGTATTTTCTTCATATGGTTATCAGAACCAATAGTAGGTTGAGGATTAACAACCCTTGTGGCATTACATTGTTGTGGCTGAGTAGGGAGTTCACCTTGCATTGTTGGAGCAAGTGGTAATGGAGCTATTGGTGGGAGAGATGCGGCCAAATTGGAAGGATAATATACTTGTGGAATATCACCCCTAGGAGAGGGAGTCCTATAGTACTTGTGAGCTTAGTAGTGATGTTGAGAAGTAATGTGACCAACAGAGTCACGTGGAGAGATTGGATGTTGCACGTAATATCCATATGGGTCATGTTGCTAGTAAGGATATTGTTGCCTTGGTGGTGGCATTCCCCATGATTGTGGGTGTTGCCACTATTGATTTTGCTCAATTGGTTCTGGTGGAGTTCCACTTGGATAATATGTTAAAGGTTGGTGGAACTGCCTTGGGTTACCTTGGGGATAAGGTAGCTGTCAGGATGTTTACCATTTGTTTAATTATGGATTAAGTGCATACACCCCAGACTCCTGTAGATGTGAGATCATAGGGCAACATCCCTTAGGATGGTTGTATTGACATATCTCGCATCTACTATCATTAGCTGTATCTGAGTCCACAACTTCTTCAATAATAGCAACTTTACCCTTACCCTTGTTACGTGCATTTTTTGCTTCTCTCTTTTTTCTTTTGTTACAATCACTACATCGCTCTCTAGAATGCTCTACTACTTTGATAAAAATTCGAAACCTACTATCTAGGGAGTCCCATATTTAATATACCTTTGCCAATACTTCTGATGCTAACTTTTGGATAGGCAAGATTTTCCTATTCACCATCTCTTCGAGTGATGACTCTTCCTCATCCTCACAAAATCTTACTCCCTTCATCTGGAGGGAAGGATCTCAATTATATTCTTCCACACTCTCTCTCTTTCATAGCTCACCTTCTTCCTTAGCAACTTGCTCCAGTAGTCTATGAATTTGATGAGACCTAAGCTTGGATAACCTTCCTTGGGCATAAGTCCCAAGGGTTCTTCTCATTTCATGCCTAATCCCATTTATGAGATGGTGTAGTTGATCCCCCGGCAAATAACCATGGCCAGGACAACGATGTAATAGTACATAATAATGGCCCATGGTAGCATCCAAGGGTTCATAACCTCCTTATTTCTATCCTTGGATTTTCTTTTGTAGGTTAGACACCTAGGAGTACGTTTGGTACTTATCGTTGAACAATTCTAACATAGTACTCCACCTACGAATGGATTCTAATTCTAAGGACTGGTACCAGCTTTCAACTTCTTTTACTAGTGTCCATCGAAACAACTTAAGTTTTTGCCACTTATTTTCTATGTTTTGCAAGGAACACACATCATGAAATCCTTGTAAGTGATTTTGAGGATTAGCGTTATATCCCCCTTCAAATCATGGGATGTTATTCATGTCTAACCTCTTGATCCATCTATCTTTTTGGTGCCTTTTTGGAACTCTCACGGCCTTAATTATGTCTAGCATGCTTTGGGTAGCAAGTAGGGGTTTATCATGATCGTCTCGTTCGTGGTGTCTATGGTGCTTACGCTATTCCCTACTCTTCCTTCTTCTATCACATGATTTTCCTAGAGTGCCCCCATCCTCTGTTTTGGCTGTTTCATCTGTGACTTCCACTTTGCTTGCCCTTATCCTCACAATCTTTCTCTCTATAGTTGTATCTAGACACTAAAGGAGATGGTGAAGGAGATGATGAAGGTGAAGAAGAAGCAGAACCACCACAATGATAGTGTCTACTACCTTCTCTTCGATTGTCTCTACCTTAATAATGATTGTGATTAGAATGCCCACCTTTGTCATGTGTCCTTGTTCCTTTTTCAGACACTTTGTGTCCGTTAGTATTAGCACCTGGGTTGTGAACAGTAGAATGAAGGTTCTGATACACAACCCCTTGCCCAAAATCAAGGGGAGGAACATTGTTATGTGGGTGACTACCTGAGGCAAGTTCATCACCCTCAATTTCGCATAAAACATGGGGGTCATCCTTGGACCATTTTTCCTTTAAAGATTTATGGTTTCTCTCCTGTTGCAAATCCCTTTGACGTTGCGACTTTTTGGGATGATAGCCTCTCGAATCATAGTCCTACGCAATGTATTCCGCGTGTAAGTGTTGCATGCCTATTCATGTGAAAGCACGAAGAACCATACTTGGGACTAAACAGTTGGGAGGTAACACTATGTTACCTTCCAAGTCACGCCAATACAACTATTCAACTTGATGGAGAATAAAGGTGAAGTTAGGTACATATTCATCGATATGAATATATACCACACAAACCTATTGAGGGATTGGTGGATCAATGTCATGTGTATCCTACCGCGGATTACTTCTTGTGTTAGTCCTAGGTGGTGAAGTGCTTTTGTGTGAAGAAGAAGACATCTTGTCTTGTTCAGTGTGCAATGTACTATAATCTTTTTCTTAATCAACTCTAAGGGTTTGTTCCAACGATGTGAATGATTTCCTAAGTTCTACCTAGTGCACAAACAAATAAGTCCTCGGCAATGGTGCAAATGATGAGCGGCAAGGTACCCCTACACTCAACCATACGAATACAAGTGTTTCATGCACGATCTGATAGAATTCCAAGCACTAAGTGCCTATGTGCCTTTGTGAAACAATAACGAGTTGGTTAATCATTGTCTTCCCAAACTTACTTGTCTGTCACGGTTGTATGGTTAAGTAAGCTTGGGGCATATGATTTTTATGGCTTTTATGTGTTTTATATCCTACGCTAGTAAGAAGGAGGAGAGAGATAACTAAGTAACTTATCTAATTTAACTATTCATTAACTAAGTTCTAATTACTCCTAACACTAGTATCTTTTCCCACTTTCTGCACACATCCTGAACCAGTGCAACACTACTGGGATTACCAAACGCTAATCGTCACTGGGTTACCAAGTGCTACACGCATGCTTGAAGCGATCATACTAAGTGTATTTAACTAAGAGAGTTGTAAGGTGAGAGAGATCATTAATTAACTAGGAAATCATTAATTAATAATTAATGTTAATTAATCTATTCTAAATGCTGCCAGGTTTATCATAAAGTTCATCTTTATTGCCATACAAAAAGTGTGTTCAAGTACACAATGCTCAAATAAAGATTCGTTCACTCTATGACTCCTACTATGGGCACGCAGTAATAATTCTAACTCTAGGGGGAAGAAATGGCAAGAGTTTGACTAAGGAACTAACTTTCTAATGTGGAAACCAAGGGCGCTGCCTCTTATTTATAGGCAAGGAGACAGGCTGCGATATTGGGTATCTGACATTGCATGGTTGATCTGATATCATGGACATGATATCGCGGTTCATCACATAGCTTCAAATAGCCCTAAAACATGATCAAAAATAGCCAAAAAATTTGGAAATCATATTCTATAGTCCTAGAAGCCTAGAAACCTCATCAATGTGTTTCCAGACCATCCCAAATCTAGAGAACAAGAGTATCCCCATTCTTTCATGCTGAGGCCATCATGATCAACATGGAAAAAATTGAAAAAGCTATTCCAACTTGTTTTAATACTCAAAACCCTCCAAAATGACCTTAAAATAAAGCTAAGAGATGGAAAACTTCTATATCTAGGTTCCAGCTACCAATTTGACCTTGTTTGAAGATGTTTTGGCTTGAGTCTAGATTATCCATGCTATGCCCCCTCTTATCCACATTGGCCAGCATGGAAATGAGGAGGTGAAGCTCCAAAACCTACTTTTTGGCCTTTTTTGACCTCCAAAGTGACTAATTTTAATAGAGTTTACCTTGCACATCCTTGGGAAGGCCTCAGAATCATGATTTGGACCCTCTAGATGACATGTAATCCATTTTCATTATTTTTCACATTGAGGATCACCTCTTCCACACTAGCTAGTATGGATCTAGTGTAAAAGACATTTTTAGGCTCAAAAGGAAGGTTCCAGGGGTTGAAACTATCACAAAAACTACTCCATTCCCTTCCCCAGTCAATTACACTAACATGCAAGCCATCAAATTTTGAAATTTGAATAAAAATAATCCCAAAAAATTATCTAGAACTTTCTTCCATGTAGAGGATCATCCCTTCTATGCTAGCCAATGTGAAAACAAGGGGGTCTAATGTGGAAGCCTTAAAACCCTTGATTTTTAGGCCAGCACAAAATCTTGCATGTTATAACTAATCTTCATCATGTAGCTTTCACCCCATGAAACTTGAGGCAAACTTTCATTGTAAATGTGAAAATTGTAACCCAAAATGGGTAGTTTCACATCATTTATACTTTTGAGGCTGAAAATACCTCATAAGTGGTCTAAGCCTCATTCCCCAAGCAAAAAGGGTCACCTAGTGTTTATATTTAGGCTTGGGAGGGTCAAAAATGTCTTTTAGAATTTCAAAAAGGGGAATTTGATGGGTTTTATGGGGGTATGTATTTTTCTATGTTGGAAACATGTGCAAGGGGTAGATGAGATCTACCCCCATCATGGAAGGATGAGGGGTTTGAAAATTTCCTCCTCTTCAATGTGGACACTAGATGCACAACTTGGAAACTTTTACCTAGCTTGGAAACATTTTCCCCTCAGCCTAGAAAGTTTTCCCTAGCTTGGAAACTTTCCTCCCAACCTAGAAAGTTTCCCCCAACTTGGAAAATTTCCCCTTAACTTGGAAAAGTTTTCCCCTTAGTGTGGAAAATTCAATCACCTAGTGTGGAAGCCACAAGAAGAAAAATTCACTAATTCATGCACTTCAACATTGGCTAGTGACTTCAACAAGCATGGTGAAGAGCTCAGCATGGAAGATTCATCTCCAGTATGGAAGATGTGCCTCGGTTACTATTTATAGTAAATGAAATGGTTGTGGGAGAAAGCACTTACTATGGATAGTAACCCCTAAAATTTGGGCACCCATCTCACCTAACTTTGGTAGCCAATTTGCAACAAAATTACATCAAATTTGCAACAAAATCACATTAAATTTGCAACCATTTCATAGGCAATTTGCAGCCAAATCATAGTCAATTCACAACTCCATTTATGGCCCAAAAAACCTATAAATGCCAACCTCCAACACCATTTGGGGGTTTCACATTTTGGAAAAGGTTCTCGAGGATTTTTAGTAATTTTTGACATACAAGCACTTTGGTAGTTTAGATATTTTAATCAATTTTCATACATACAATTCCACACTTGGGGCATTTTCAAGCACTCAAGAGCTCTTGTAAGTTCCCATACTTGCATTCTCTTAAACCCCAGCATGGAAGTAGTGAGGCCTTGAGATTTGGTGGATTTTTGGTGTTAAAAACTACACTTTTTGGATTCCAAACCCAACATGGAGCAACTTGGCATCCAAATATTTCACCTTTCATGCCCCCTTAGCAGTGATCCAATTGGTAGATCCAAGGTTGTAGCAGCAAATGAAAGTTTGATAACATCAAGAGTGGCTTAGCACCTGGATTGTGAAGCGAATCACCTCAGCTTCAATGGGCTTTAAACTCATGCATAAGTAAACTCCCTTGCTTGCTCATGCAAGCACCATTTTACACATTTCTCTAACTTATTCCTTATTCTTGTCTTAATAAATTTTTTAAGTTTTGTGTTCAAAAATAAATTTACTATTTGTGCATTATTTGGATTTATTCATATTTCCACATTTTTCATCTCATAAGTCCCTAGTTGATTTGTTGGACCAGCCAGGGCACCTTGAGTCCCATTTTTATCATGGAGGCCCTAGGGATTTAGGGTTGGGGAACTACTTGCATTGAGGATCCTTGGTTTTTGTTCCAACAATCAAGGTTTCTATCACAAAAATTTTTCTTGGAGCTAGAAGGGGGCCCTTTGCCTAAATTTTGTAGCTAGATCTATTATTTTTGTTTCCATTTGCAACCTTTTCCTTGATTTTTTACAATCAAAACCTTTGAAAACTCAACACTGGTCATTCCCCCTCCTGTGACCAAAACTGTAGCATTGAAGTTCTAGGTGGCTGGATTTTAGGCTTTTCATAACATTTGCTATGAATTTTATAGCCTAAAGCCAACATTAATATTTCTTTCCCCCATTGTTTTTATTATCAAAAGCTTATTTTCTAGCTTCCAAAATTTGGTGGTTCAACTCATCCATGAGTTGGCTTCCCTCTTCCCCACCACCCCCCACCAGCCCCCCTCCCCCCCCCCCCCCAACAATTTTCCAAGCTAAAAGAATTAGCATTTTCCTAAAACCAATCTTAATGGAAAAAAAAACTAACTTCCCACTTTGGTTTTCATCCTTTCCCCTATCAATGTGGAGGTAAGAGGTGTGAGATTTCTATCATCTCATCCCCCTTATTTCCTCCCTCTACCATACCCAACATGGAAGAGGTTTGGGAGGCCTACGTTGGTGAAGTTTGAAACCAATTTTATAACCAGATCTATTTTTATTACCAAGTTGAAAGCCATTTTCTAGCCAAAACTCCCAAGGAATCCAATGCTGCCTTTAATCCCATCCTATGGTAGAAACCTCAATGTGGAAGCTGTTGGTGGTTTGAATGTTGGAATTTGACAACATTTGTTGTGAATTCCTAGAGAAAAGCCAACATGGAAGCCTTGATAAACATTTAATTTTTGTTCACATAAGCTTTGTCACTAAACAAAAGTTGGTTTCCATACAAACCAAGCTTAATTTTCCTTCCTTTTTGGTGAAAGTTGGCAACCTACCAAAACCATCTTTGGAAACCTCCAAGTTTTCATTTTTGGCCTTTAAAATTTTCTCCCTCTCTCCAACATTGGAATAAGAAGGTGTGAGATTTCCATTATCTCACCCCCTTCTTTCCCCCTTTTGCCATACCTGACGTACAGGCACTTAGAAAGACAACTTGGATGAGGTTTGAAGTCAACGTTACCAATATTCTATTTCTAGTAAAGGGGTAAATGCCCCTTATCCTCCACTTACTAATTATAGTAAGTATATCTTTTTTTCCATTTTCATTTCCTCTAAAATATTTTGAATTTCATTCACTAAAATTTACTTCATCTTAACATTTATAGCCTATTCTTAAGTAGTTCTTAGCACTATAACTATGCATTTTTGAAAATCTAGTGAATTGCCCTTCACCTTCACTAGCAAAGATCATAACCAACAAGGCATGATGGTGTATGATCTAAGAGACCCTACATTCATTGAGTGTAGGTGATCTTTGAGAGTCAAAGGGGAGAGTCTTGATTTTACAACCATTAATGAAGATCACTATAACTTCATTTGTGTCAAAATACAAGTAGGCATGTTAATTCTACAAATTGAAGCTAAGGCAAAAATGGAGTTTTTTGAGCTCATGCATAGGGGTGGGAAAGAGTACAGCCCTTTCCCATATGAAGAAATTCTCCTTAAAATCATCTATTCAAGCATCCTAGCCTAATTGATTGCCATAGAAGAGGAATATGACCAGCCTACCTTTGGGGAACAATAGGAAGAGGAGGATGAATTTAGGATAGAATCTAAACCTAAAGACATCCTTGGAGGACTATTCCAACAAACATCCCATGCTGGTTGTAGTTACACATCATACTCAGTCAATGCCATAAACAACAGACTATAACGCATCAATGTCATTTGCAACACAACCTTGATATATCAAACTATCAATGGTAGCTTTTACCACTACAAATCCATTAACTACTTACATAAGGTCCACCATGAGATCCCTAGAAACATAAGGTTCACACACGACATTTATCTCATTTTGCCTCAAGTGCTAGCATAAACATCTTTTTCTTTATTTGGCTCACAAGCCACAACCATTACACAACCTTTTCCTTCTATCATGCACTCCACAATGAGGGCACAAGCCTCACAACAGATGCCAAAACCTTATGTACAAATCTTGCAAACTATGGGGTCATCACAAGGCTTGGATTAATCCTTACAAATGATCCAAGACCTAACAGAGGAGTTGAAGAGGCTTAAAGCCTCTACCACACAAATTGTCAATATTATGGACTTCTACTAGGATGATCCCATAAGTCTTGTAGTCCCACCCTTGAAACTTCCTCCTGGCATCCCCATTCCACAATTTAGCAAATATAATGAATAAGGTGACCCTAATTCTCACCTTATTACCTTTCAATCTAAATGTTTGCTCTTGCATCCATGGCCTTATACCATCATAAGCATTTTCCCTATGTCTTTGACTAGAAAATCACTTGATTGGTATTGCACATTGCCCAAAAACTCTATATCCTCTTTGGAGGACTTAGTAGTCCAATTTTTCAACCACTTCAAATATAACCTAAAGCCTAACATAATTCTTGACCAACTCATGAAGTTCAAGCAAGGGCTCTTAGAACAAGTACAAAAATTCATTTAGCAATGAAATGGACTATTGAATGAAATACTGAAGCCCATAGCTAAAGCCTAATTTCTAGCCATATTCAAGGGAGTAGTTAATGACTTTATCAAGTCTAAACTCTACTATCTTGATCCATGGTCTCTAAGCCAGGCATTCTTACAAACTAAAAATATTGAAGATGCTGCAAAGGCCAACCATGATTTGGCCTATATATCACATAAAAGCCAACACACTTGAAGATGCAAAGAAAAGAGCAAACAAAAAAATACTATTGTAGTAACTGTAATGAAGAAAATCAAGACCACAAACCAAGGGTTGAAGGTCAACCCAGCCAAGGCCCCTACCAATGACCATAATAACCAACCATCAACTTTTGGGACCAATGCATTGAAAACAAGTAGACCTAACTTTGAAAGGAAGGATATGTCTAAATATACTACATTGTCATTAAAACCATCCAAGTTGCTAGAACAACTATTAAGAAATGGACGTATGTGACATAAACAAATGACTGAAATTGCTCAGTAGAAACACAACCAACTACGTGAAATAGTCAAAGATCTCACTAGGGCAATGAAGGATGATCCTCAATTGTCTAAATACTTCAAGTTAGACCGCTTCTGCCATTTTCATCAACTACTTGGTCATGATACAAACTTCTGCCTCATGATGAAGGATGACTTGCAAAGGATGATAGATAGGGAAAACTGGTCTTAAATGCTTCTAATCTAATTTAGTCACAAAACTAGTTGATGCAAGTCTATAAAGACCCTTTGAATGCTAATGATAGCCCTTATGTTATTTTGACATTTAACATCAATGACAACTGGAGACCTGCAAGAGAAAAATTCATGATTCAAGTACCCCTCTATAATGAAAGAGTTTCTTCAACTTCCCATAGCTCAAGATCTCCTTTCATTGTGAGAGTACCATCATGAATGCCTTTGAGGTAACCTTTTGTCATCAAGGTCTCCCAAACCCAATACAACCTAAATAGCAATAGCCCAAAGAACTACACAATAGCCTCTTGAGGTGGCCAATGCTACTACCTCTTCCTTATAGCTAATGGCTAACAATCAAAAAATTTTAGATAAACAAGGGAAGAAGCATAAGCAAAATCCTAACAACAAGGGAGATAAGTATATGGAGGCATGAAAGAAAGTGGACCCACTAAAGCTCACTCCCATTTTGGCCATACCTATAACCTCCTCTACCCCATCTCCTTCAATCAAAAAGCCATAGGAGGACACTAAAGCCCACAACCAAAACAAGCAAAAAGAGTCACAATAGTCATAGCCTAAAGCCAAAGTTTACATTTTGGGCCATATTGAGGAAGTAAAGCACAATCGAAGTGATAAACCCATAGTCAATGACAAAAGCTTCCTCTATGTAATGGACCAAGTCAGGTAGTCCCTCAAGCAAAAAAATAAAACTTTAAGCTTATTTAACTTAATCATGTCTTCCATCACACATCTTGAGGTACTAGTCAAAATGTTGATCTCCATACCTATTAGTGAGGATATTCCTGCTAATGAGGAAGCCATCCATGCAGTGATGATTCCTCCATCACCAAGGGAGGAGAAATCAATAGCCTTGACATTTTGCAATAGCAAAATTAAGGTTAGTCCTTAGAAAGATGAAGTGATGACAACCCCTTTATTCATAACCATATGCATAGGACAATTTAAAATACATTGGATGCATATTGATGATGGAGCTACAACCAACATCATTCCATGCACCATTGTTGAATGCTTAGGATTAATTGAGCAAGTACAATCTACAACCACCATAGCTCTTAAGTCCTTCAATGAATCAAGAGTTTCTATCAAGGGATTTATCTCCTTGGATTTTGTAGCTAGAGAAAAATTCTCTACAATTCCAAAATTCTTGATGGTGGAAGAGACACCAAGTTTCAACCTGATCTTGGTAAGACCTTAGTTGGCTTAATTATGAGCTGTCTCCTCATTCATCCATCAAGAAATTGACCTTCCTTATGAGGAAGGTGAAATGATCATTCATGGTGACAACATGGCTCCCCTAGCTATCAACAACGTGGACATAGAATAGGGATTTAAAGTGGAGATTCAACAAGAAGCTCCTAGCCATGAAGAGCAAAAATCCAAGATAGCCAATGATGACAATGATAGGAAATGGGATACATTATGGGATGAATTCCCTTTTAACATTGTAAGAGAAAGGATTGGCGAATACAAGCTTGTGCAAAGTAGACCTTACTCACTTACTAATCTTACAAAGATTAGGAAGTGTTTACACCAAGTGAAGTTTACCTTAACCTTCCCATGCTTCTATCACTAGATGCAATGATAGCCAAATAGCCATATTATATCTTTGTTATTTTATGCATGTAACCTATCCATGTAGCCTAAATTTATTTACATTGTTACTTATTTGTTATAACCTTTCTTTATTTTTACTTATTTTTTAAACATTAAAACAAAGTGTCTCTTTTAGACCTGGCCCACTAAGGCCTAAAACTAGCACTATGGTCCACTAAGACCTGAAATTAGCACTATGGCCCGCTATGATCTAAAATTGACACTATGGCCCGCTAATGCCTAAAACTAGCACTATGATCCACTATGACCTTAAGCTGGCATTATCATTTGCTAAGACATTAAACTAGAAATGTAGCCACAATCACACAATATAACCTATTCCTATGATGGCATAAAACTAGTAAATACTCCTTTTATTACCATGTCTCTCATTACTTGGCCTATTATTACATTGATTAACCATTTGATTTTATAACCAAAAGTGTCAACATAGCCATTTTCAATGTTTACAACATTTACTACTATAAATGCATATAGCCAAAATAAAATCAATATTCAAATTTAAAATTAAAATGTCCATGACATATAGCCATAACCACAATGTGTAGCAATGATTCCAAAGAATAACCATCCATAACAAAGTTCTGACTAACCATAGCCATCAACATAAAGACAAAAACCAATGACCAACAAGCTAACCTGAAGGAGGATGTTGAATGACATCTAGAGGACGAAGTGGTGGGTCATTCCCACCCTCACTGCTAGGGCCACTAATTTCTCTTGAGGCCTGAAATGCAGCAACACATAGCCAGTTAGTAACCCATATCCAAAATCATAACTTAAAACAAAAACTAAAACATAAAATATATCAAACCTGCAGAGAGTCTGACTCCATTACTTCCAGGTGTAGATGGGGAAGGCCTTCCTTCAAATGATGGAGGATTTGGTCCTCCATCATGTTGACCCAGTCAACAACCCCAAGACCAACTTTAGAAAGAATTTTGGATCTATCTATAGGAGTCCAAGTAGAAGGCTCATGAGTAGCAACAGTTGTAGAGGTCTCACCTACAACTCTAGTGTTTTGAAGAGTAGGGTATTGCTCCACCTTGAGAGTACTTTCAAAAAGTTGATAAGAACTCTCTTCCTAGATCCCTTGAATGAATAGCTCTCTCTTGTGTCATTCAACCAACTCTTCCTTAAGCCACTTTAGTTAGGCCCCATGATTGGCCTTATACTAATGTTTATGAGCCTTTTGTGTCTTGCCCCACTCCAAAACCTAAGCATAGTGATCCTTCTAGTCCTCAACCTTTCGGAAGATGAGGTCCATCTGCATATGTTGCTCTTCCATCTCCCGTAGGACTACAACTTTTTCCTAAACGACACGCCAGTAGTGGGCCCATGTCATATCCTTAATGCATAACTCCCCTAAGTTAGCCACTTAGGCTTCCACAAAGGCTCTATGGTCTTAAAGATCCCTAATTGTATTCTCCTACCTTTGAGTCTTTTCCCTCAAATCCATAACTTCCTTCCATAGGGATTCATTTGACCTCTCTAACTTCCATGAAGCTTTTATGCATAACATTGCTAAATCAGTGGTAGTGTTGTATAGCTTCATGGGCGTACTAGAAATGCTAAAGGGAAGTCTAGACAAGGAGTCTACCTCCATATCTTTGTTGCGATCCAACTCCATGAATAGTACTACATAAATATAAAATACAACCATAGAACACAAGCTTAAATAGCCATAATGCAAAGAAAGCCTATGAACAAAGCACATAAAGCAAAATCCTTACCTATCTCATGTGTGACCTGATGCAATCGATTGATGATGTCCTTAGCCATCCCACATAGATTTTCCACTTTGTCTAGAGCCTCTACCCAAGGTTTTGCATGAAACTTAGGGATGGGAGCTTGCACTGGTAGCTCAAGAACTATAGTAAGCATAATGATCATCGAAAGGTTAGAATGACAACCAAAGATAACCAATGAAATGTAATGAAAATATTGAGGCATAAGCATACCTAGCTCCTCCTCCTCCTCCTCCTCTAGGATAATGATGGGAGAGGTACCTAGTACCATGTCATCAAACAAGGCATCTAGATCATCTACACCAGCATTGGCAGGTTCTTCAACCATAGGTTTCTTTAGGAGTGCATCCTCTTCATGCCTTTGTTCTACCTCTGTAGTAGCTTGGCCTACTATAACTTGACACTTATCTACAAGCATAGCACATAGAAAACCAATCAACACATAAGATCATAAAGTAGCCAAAAACATTTAAAATATGAAATAGCCAAAGTTAAACAAAACATACCTACAACTGCTTGTTGTGATGGCTTAAGCTTAAACTTAAGCTTCTTTGTGGTAGGCTAATCTAATGTTAGGGGTGCCTCCTCCATATCCCTCTTAAGTTTCTCTCTAGTTGCCTCTTTGACCTTCATGCACTATTGTCTACCATCCTAAACACTAGTAGGAAACAAGAGGGGCTCATCATCATCAGTACTATTCAAAGACTCATGCTACCTAACATCAAGATTCTTAGTGGTGATGGATAATGTTTCATCCATCCCATCTAGTGGGTTTTTTGTTTACACTATTGGATAAATGTGTTTTATCCAAGGCATAGAAAGTTGGCTTGGGTCTTGGGAAACCCATTGCCTATTCCTATACACCACCAAAAACTTTGCAAACCTTGTTAGATAACCTATGAAAAATGCCAAGTGCATATGGATTATCGTAGAGGTGTCAACATGAAGTCTAAAGATCTCCTCTCGAAGCATAGTAGCCAAAGTAGTAGCACAATCAAATTTAATGTCCTCCATTAAGACCTTCTTAAAGTTCCATCTTTGTGCTAGGTTGATTACCTTCTTTTGTGATAATAGTTTGGGGAACGCAAGAGACCTAAATAAAAGATATGATTCCTTTGCATCAAGGTTCGTAAAGCTATCCATCAAAATTTTAGAGTGGCCCATGCTAGCACCAAGCCACTCTAGAACCTCCTCATGATGGCCCAGTTCCCTCACTATCCTAGGGGAAAATTTTTCCCCATTAGTAGGAACAACAAATAAGTCATGAAATAGGCTAGCATCTATGTCAATGCTTACCTTAATATCTTAGATGATGGTGCTAAAGCGATCAACCTCCTTATCAAAGGAGTCAATAAAATGGAACATATTTGTAGTAGGAATTAAAAGAATAGATGTCATAAATACATCAAGAAAACCTGCACACTGGGTGTTTGCTTGAACGTATCCAGGTGCCTGTCCCTTTAGCCACTCATGTGCTGATGTCACATCATCAAACTTCAAGATGAGGGTATCTTCATGATGTGAA
This sequence comes from Gnetum montanum, assembly GCA_015680685.1. Lineage (NCBI taxonomy): Eukaryota > Viridiplantae > Streptophyta > Gnetopsida > Gnetales > Gnetaceae > Gnetum > Gnetum montanum. Next base: position 294,960 of record MNCI01020827.1, on the reverse strand, counting down.
CATGATTGTGGTATAGTGACATCAGCTAAGGTGGAAGGTCTTGCAAAGCAATAATCAAAGGTTTGCATCCATATGAATAATTTAACAACCAAGAAAATTAGCAAAACACTTAAAGCCATAAAATACTATAAACTACATGTTCACCTTTACTTTTCTTCTATGGCATGGAAGTTCTAACTACAAGGGTCCAATTCATTTTATCACCATCTACCCACCAACTCTACATTATCTCATCATCCTTGCAATTCTTGTGTACAAGGTTAAACATGGTGGCATATTCATCAAAGTTCCCTCTTAATTGTTGCTACATAGTAGCTCTAATTTGACAACTCTTGGTGAATTTGTCTAAAGTAGTTTGAGCCACTACCAGGATTTGATCATTAATGATGAAGCCTTAATTATTGACCTTGTACCTACAAGAAGTTAAAATAATGAAGTTACGTAAGGTAATTAAGCCAAAACCATAAAAACATTACAATAACCATGTTTACCCTTGTAGACAACACATGGTGCCAGGTGGGTTCTAGAACAATGTGTGGGCTCTATGTGCCACCATCAGAGTATTGTCAGTATTATACTGAATGTACTTTGGCATCATCTAGATCTCTTAAAGGTAACATGAACTTATGACATCTACTAGTATCCATGTTTTTTGGCAATTTGGTCGGTTGGCAATTTTGTTGGCTAACAAGCAAAAAATTTAGCACTATAACCTTGAGCATTGTAAGATTTCTGTTTGACATTGTAAACAGTTAGCACTCTCAGTTGGCATTTTGCTCTGCTCTTTTCTACCACCTTGGTAGCATTCCACATTGTTAACTCCTGAATCCACGTTCAAGCACACAACCATCTTGCTCTACACGTCTTGGTCACCTTTGGGATCTCTGCATCTCCCAGCGTCGTGCAACCAATTGTATCTACCTTGATAGATTGAAGTCATAATCTTGAAGTGGTGCATTTTTCTAACTGCATTCTACTTTGCTTTCTTTCATATCATTGCATTTTTACATTGATTTCTACCCCTCTTACATTTAAAGTTTTCATTTTATGCTAGAGGTCTCGTTTTCAAATTATCCATTTACAAAAGGTTATATTAACACTAACTAAGTCCCTATCTGATCGACCAGACCATTCAGGGCACCATGTTTTCATTTTATATCCAACACGACCCTCACACAGATCCGGGGTTAAGACTGCTGTGGCCGACGACCCGTCGGTGTTTTCCAGCCACCGACGTTTTCGGTTGCTACAGTTTTTTGATGCTAGAAGTAGGGCCTTATAGTGTCCTTTCCATGTTTCACGGTAGTCCTGTAAGTGTTCTGCACCCCAATATGCATTAGCATAAACTTGCCACCCATTTGTGGTTGTTTACGCATCGTGCAGTGCAAATCAGTCGCCTTAATGGTTCCCCGAGAACCCTGCAGGACATAAAGCCTCCGATCACTAATTGACTTATTTGCTTTTTTACTTTATGGTAGTCTTGCACGCGTTCTATACCCTATCGCACACTAGCGTAAACGTGACACCCTTCTACAGTTGTTTACGCATCACGTGGTATAGAGCGGTCACTCCGACGGTTCCTTTGGAACCCAATAAGACATAAAGCCTTTTTGATTCTTCTCTGATTTCCTTCCTTTTCACGTTTGCAAAATTTTTTAGCTTAGTAACAATGACTTCCACAACCACCGTTGCTAACACCTTCAACGTTGAAGTTCCCATCACGGTTCAAGGCATCACAGGTGCCGAACAACTGCTTAACTCGATTCTAGAAACACATCGATCCCTCAGGATCCAAAACCAAGGACCTGAGGGCTTGGCCTAGCAACATGNTTTTTGATTCTTCTCTGATTTCCTTCCTTTTCACGTTTGCAAAATTGTTTAGCTTAGTAACAATGACTTCCACAACCACCGTTGCTAACACCTTCAACGTTGAAGTTCCCATCACGGTTCAAGGCATCACAGGTGCCGAACAACTGCTTAACTCGATTCTAGAAACACATCGATCCCTCAGGATCCAAAACCAAGGACCTGAGGGCTTGGCCTAGCAACATGAGTGGTATAACTTCCTCTATGTAAAGGTGTAGGCAAACCTGCCTTTGGATGTGCATGAATTCAAAGACAAGCGTAGCTTCAAGTTCGCTTATTGCGATAGGAGAGAGTTTCTTCCCACTCCTGGTGCTTCCATACCTTTGACATGGACAAATCAATGGCTTCTAGACTAGCTAATCCAGTTGGCTAGACTTAGGGAGCAGTAGGACACAGCATCTAACCATGACGAGACCTTCCAGGATGGACAAGAGGAACTCGATTCCCAATCTGACGGCGGAGGTCAAACCAACCCCATCACGGTCCCTCCTACCTAGTCCTTCTGGGCCAACCCGTTGTCTATCACCGCTCCCTTTGTGATCACGCCTACACTCCCGCAGCCTACAACTACACCTGCTATGGGTAGCCATGTCACCTTCCCTGCATATCAACACCCTTATTCCCCTGTTTCATTTGCAGTAACTATGCCTCTGCAAATTTTTCATCAGTCCATTCCTGTAGCACATCACACACCAATCACGGCTACCTTACCGCATGTTCACATTGTACCTACTTTACAATCGTACGCAACTTCCATTTCCATCCCTACGTTCACGTCAGTCCCACCAACCGCGACGGGCCCAAGCCCATCCACATGGTGGAACCCATTCACTTCTTCGCCTATTCCACAACTAACACAGATGTCTCATTATGTTCACCCTCAGACCTACCAAACCCCGTATACGGTACAACCCAACACGGGGCTATGGTCTATTCCATCAGCGACACAAGCGGTCTATCCAATAGCCCAACCCACAGCTACTGCTCCAATAGCACCACCTACCAGGTGGTGGACAGCATAAACAGCACTGCTCGCGGGGGCTATCCCAATGGTACCATCGATGGGTCACACCGCCATCACTGCCATTCCACAGATCGGAGCTGCCTCGGCAATTCCCCAATCGTCCACAATGTCGTAGGGTTTGGATCAAGCATTCCAGCTCATCCAAACCCTTACGAAGAAAATAAAATTCCTCAAAGCTGTTGGGTCTAACATGGTACAAGTCATGGACTTTTACTAGGATGCCCCTATCAACCTTGCAATCCCCGTGCTAACATTACCCCCAGGGATGTCCCTCCCCCACTTCACGAAGTACAATGGTGAGGGAGATCCCAACACACATCTTGTTACCTTTAGGTCTGAATCCCTTCTGTTGCAACAATGGCCACACATGATTATTCATATCTTCGCTATGTCCCTAGCCGGGAAATCCTTGGATTGGTACCGCGCGCTGCCACGCTCATCCATTTCAACTCTAGAGGAGCTTTTGACCCAGTTCGTGACGCGCTTCAAGTATAACTTGAAGGCGGCGACCACGCTGGATCAGTTGATGAGCGTGAAGCAGGATCCTCTAGAACCAGTCTAGAAGTTCATCCATCATTGTAGCGCAACCCTTAACAAAATCCACGAGCCCATCGCGGAGGCCCACTTGCTGGCCGCCTTTAAAGTTGCAGTAAATGACTTCATCAAGTCTAAACTGTATTACCTCGCCTCTCGCACTCTTAGTCAAGCCTTCGCTCAGACCAAGAGTATACAAGACGCGGTCGAGGCAAGCAAAGATCCGGCCCACATTGCCTACAAAAACACTTTCACAAAGAAGGACAAGGGTAAGGCCCGAACAACCACAATGGCCACTATGGCAATCGAGGCCAAGCCCAAACCTAGTAACAATGGTAATAAGAACAAAAAGAAACTAGTTGTACCCATAGCTAACCCCATGCCCAAGTAGGGTAATGCGCTGCAACCTCCAATACCCGCACCTGAGAGATCTGCATAACCAAAACTAAACTTTGAGCATAAAGATCGCTCAAAGTACACCTCACTGCCTCTCAAGCCTTCAGAACTTCTAAAGCAACTATTAGCAGCGGGGCACATCCAACATAAGCAAATGTCGGAAGAAGGAATCAAGAGACATCAGCGCTACTGCAAGCTCCTTAGGAACCCCTCTTTGGCCCTTCCCAACGAGCCCCCAGTTCCTAAGGGTTTTAGGCTAGACAGGTTTTGTGACTACCACCAATAATGTGGTCTCAACACAGATTACTATCTGGCATTGAAGGATGACATCTAAAGGATGATTGACCAAGGGAAACTGATGTTGGATGAAAGCAACCCAGTACACCCTGAGAATCAATCTCAGGATGTCTACACAAACCCCCTTAACACCAACAACGCTGGTTATGTTATCAACACCATCATCGTTGACAGTGATTCTACACCACCCCAACAACCGTTCGTGGTCCACATGCCTCAACGTAGCGCACCAGCACCACCAGCGGTTGGTCAAAGCTCGCAACAGCGATTTGTCCTGAGAGCTCCTCCCTGGGCATCCATCCCCGCACCACCTGTTAGCAAAACCACACCACCCCACCCGTTAACACCGTTATCCCCTTTCATCATCAAGGGGCCGACCCCTTCGACAGCCCCTGCCCTGCACCAGACAGCTAAACAGCCTTCTCGTCCTAAAAAATGAGAAGTGTGTTTTGCAGGTGAGATGTCGAGAGGAAGTACCGTCCCTGGCATTCCCAAGCCTACGTCTTCATCCCCCACATCTATGCCCTCATCACCGAAGAGGGACGTTGCTATAATCGCACAGTCTGCACCACCCTGTCAAAAAGGGTCTGAATCCAGATCCGAAGTCGTCCCTCCTTGGGAAATTCATCTCCTGGGACGAATAGAAGAGGAAGAAAGCATTAAACAAGGGATGGCCAAGACCTCTTGGATGCCCTCACTCAAGTCAAGTAAGCTCTAAAATAAAAAAACACTACATTGAGCTTGTATGATCTAATCATAAAATCTATCCCACACCGTGAGGCTCTGATCCGCATGTTGACAACGATTCCAATCAACGAAGACATGCTAGCAGAAGAGGAAGCAATCCACTCAGTTATGCTCCCCTCCGCCCCTACAGAGCCAGAACCATCTCAACTGACTTTCAGCGACAACTCCATTAGGGAAGATCCCGAAAGGGGTCAGGTGACTACAGCACCCCTATTCATCACAATTCGGGTCGGCCAACACCTAATCCAAAGGGTACACATTGATGATGAGGCTGCCACGAATGTCATTCCGTTCCCTATTGTGGACAAGTTGGGCTTAGTTGACCAGATCAAACCCACAATGATGTCATGCCTAAGGTCGTTTAATGGGATGCAGGTCGTGGTGAAGGGCACAGTCCACATAGACTTCGTGGTAGAAAATCAATTCCCCATGAACGCAACATTCATCGTGGTTGAGGAGATGCCCAGGTTTAACCTGATCTTGGGGAGATCATGGTTAGCACAACTTAGGGCTGTCTCTTCGCCCATTCACTAGGAAATCCACCTACCATACGCAAGTAGGGAGGTGGTGATCCATGGTGACGAGGTAGCAGCGCAAGTAATTAATAACATAGACATGGATCAGGGCTCAGAGGTCATAACCTCTGAGAATGAAGCACCTGCTTACGCACACACTAACCATCCAGCGAGGGAATCAGCTTAGTAAGTCAATTTCCAAAACGAAAGCACATGGGCTGAGTTACCCTTCCAAGTGGGGGACAATGATGCAAATGAAGGCCCTGGCAAAATGCCTTGGACATACATTCCGCTCAACCCACGATGAGTCAAGAAGTAGCTATGCATAGCGTAGCAACCCCGCTGCTTCCTGTCCAATTGCCATCCCTTGTACATTTACCGCCTTTTGCTTTGTTAATGCACCATCTCTTTGGCAGGCCTACACCATGGCCCGAAATGGCCTAAAACTATGCTATGCTATGGCACGAAACGGCCTAAAACTAGCTATGGCCCGAAATGGCCTAAAACTATGCCCCCCATGGCCCGAAATGGCCTAAAACTATGCTACGCTAAGGCTCGAAACTACCTAAAACTAGCTATGGCCCGAAATGGCCTAAAACTAGCAGAGGCCCGAAATGGCCTAAAACTAGCAATGGCCTGAAATGGCCTAAAACTATGCCTTCCCATGGCCTGAAATGGCCTAAAACTATGCCTCCCCATGGCTTGAAATGACCTAAAACTAGCAGGGGCCTGAAATGGCCTAAAAGTATGCTATGCTATAGCCCGAAATGGCTTAAAATTAGCGCGCAAAAGCATAAAAATTTAATGCACAAGTTAGCGCAGAATCAATTTCTATTTCCGAAATTATCTTTTCTTTATTTAAAACTATTCTCTTTCAAGCAATGTTTGCGAAAATTTTACAAACATTCAAAATTTCAAAAAAAGAAATCCCATGCTATCATAGATTGTCTCTGCCTACATCATCTTTGTCACTCGCTTCTGCATCACCTCATTTTGCATCGCCTTCCCCTACGTTGTCCTCCGCCAACTCTTCATTCCTTCCCTCTACAAACGTAAGCTACAACAGAGCATAAGCATTAACACAGCAGGAAGAAGCTAACCTGAGAAGGACCTGCGTCCGTATCAAAGGGTATCCGATCTAAGCCGAGTCTGAGGTGGCGTCAAACCTCCTCTACCGTGATGTCCACCCAATGCCTATTGCTTGGTTCAGCGTCCGCAGCAGCTCTCTCCCTTTCGGTGGTCATCCACCTCGACGGTCCTGGAGAAAAGGAGGCAGTTGCAGTCTCTCCTATGGGAAGGTCCACTTTCTAGTCAAGAGATTCCATAACCTTTACCTGCTCTTTGAACTTAGCATAGGCCTTAAAAGCGTCAATGGCATTTACGAATGATTTATACGTAAACGCCTCCATAGTAGCATCCCTGTACAATTTACGATAGGTGGCATGTTCCAGTTTATACATATGTTTATGGTTTTTCTTGGACTGCCCCCATTCGTAAACCTTAGCGCTGAAATCTTGCAAATCCTTTATGTTCTATGGGCCTATAGAACGACATGCAGGACCGCGACAAGTAAGACCCCTTACAGTCTCGTTTATGGATCTGAAGCTGTGTTGCCTCTTGAGTTGCAGGTACCGTCACTTCGAATGATCCTATCTGACGTCGTAAGCAAATCCTAGAATAATGAGTCAAGAATTATCGACCTCGACTCAATAGAGGAGGAGTGCGCACAAACGCTGAGTCGCATAGAGCACTAGCAGAGCAAGCAATAGCAAAAGCACCATGCAAACCCACATCAATGGCCAGTACAAAAGGGAGACCTTGTCCTCAAGGCCATCCGTGAACATGTGAGAAAATTCTCAGCCAACTGGGAAGGCCCATACATGGTCATCAAAGCCTTCAAGCTGGCGAACATGGACGACAATGAGTTCACCAATCTAGTGAATCACTCATACCTAAAATCGTACTCCATCTGAAGCATGAACACGGTAAGCTCATCCTTGGGTCATGACGTTAAACTGGCACAATAGCATGTCTTCCATGAGGTTAAACTGGCACAGCTCGTCCGCTACGACGTAAAACTAGCAAAGTTGACAAATGTCCGCTATGACGTTAAACTGGCACATACGGTCTGCTGGGAACTTAAACCAGCATAGCAATCCGCTACGACCTTAAACCAGCACATGGTCTACCAGGACCTTAAACCGAGTTCGCGGCATGTCCCCAACATGCATTTGCACCAAGCTCACGTCAAGCGAGCGTACAAACATCAAGCAAGCGTGCACACATCAAGCGAGTATGCACTCATCGGGCGAGCACGCATGATGTCGACATGGGGGTGGAAGTTGCAATTCCAGAATGTAGTTCGCAATACAATGAGGACACGCTCTGGAACATATGCAACATTGCCGTTCTTAGCATCCTGCTGATCCCCCAGAGATGTCGTATGACATCTCACTGACCCCCCGAACCTACCATCGCCACGGCCCATTGCTTTGACAGTAGCTCCTTGGTCAGTGCCTGCTGTTGGAGTTCCAGTAGTATTGTGGCCTAGCCATAATATTGTTATCCTCCAACCCCCTACCAACGCCTGGGCTCGCATGATGTTTAGCTATGTGGTAGCTGATCCCATAGCTGAACTGAGAATGCATGCCTTCGGCAAGGATTCTTGAGCATCCGCACTCACAGCAACTCCCCACTCCTTTGACGCTAGCTCCTCCACGCTGATGCTGCCAAGGCTGCTGCTAGCCTTCCTACTTTGGACACCATACACCAGCACAGGTGTCCAAGAGCTTCAACAATGTCTGCAGCAAGCAAGACCTCTACCTTCATTTTGCATCATGGTTGTTTCTTCTGGTTCGCTCTCTGTCATGTTTGTAGGGTGCGGCCGAAGGTGCATCTCACCACAGCAGCAAATGCTACATCGTTCTAAGGGGTCGTCTCGACTAGCTTAGCTACATTGGAGTGCACATCATGTTCCTCCACTTCATTTTCCTCGTCTCACTCCACATACCCACGATCGACACTCCCCTCTCTTTCACAAGCTTTTCCAACATCTGTCAAGCTTTCCTGTTTGCTCAATCGCAAAACTCGTAACGTGCGTAACTCAACTCGCCACATGGGAAGCATCTGTAGGCAGGTTAAAGCCCCATATGGATGTAACACAACTCATCCTGGGAAAAAAACACTTGTCCTGCAGCTAGGTTGTTCGCAAATGTAAATGAAGAAACAGCAAAGGGAAAAAGTGTAAGAGAGCATAAGCTATTTTACAATCACCCTCTCCTAGCGTTTCGACAAGAGGTCGAAGGTCAATGAAAGTAAAGATGAAAACGCAAATGACTTCCTCATGAGCACTTCGACGAGGGACTCTGCTAAGCCTCATCTTTACACTTTTCTTGAACCTCCTTCCTCCCTGCTTCACCCTTTCCCCCGTAAAAAACCAATGCAACACTCTCAAGCATAGCTAAGCAACATCTTGATGATCAACGAACAACAATGTTAGCGCTTTGTCTTCCATGGTGTTTCATATTCTTTGTCACTGTCTCTCGGGCCAATCCTTCAGAAGTCGACAAAGAGGGGCCAATGAAACACCCCAAAATTCGAAGGCATCCTTGCTTCACCAAGCCTTTGCAATTTGCGCAGCGTCATGGCAATTCTTCATGAGATGGATGCTTTGATGTTCAGACTATCCAGTTTGGCAAGTTTTCTACCCCAAGTGTCAACAGGCTAAATGGATTCTCCAGCCTGCCCACTTGAGTAGTTCACCCAACTAACAGCACACTTAGGAGCAATGCGTGGAATTATTAGCGGTGCTCAGAATGTGCAAAACGCTTCAGCAAGTCTTCTAAGTCAAGGAGTTTTGCTACACTACGCTACGTTATGTAGCGTAACAAACTTCAGAAGATGTTTGCAGAAGCGAAGTGCTACGCATAGCATAGCACATTGTAGCAAAAGCTAGACGGTCAATCCCCTCGCCCAACTTCAAGTCCTTCAACAATGACTCCTTCCATGAGAAAGTAGTGAACTTGGCAAAAGCAAGCCATGTTGGCTGCTACACTACACTGAGCTACATGGCGTAGCGAGCCGTAGCAATTTTGCGGAAGTGACAGAAGGCAACTCAAAGGGCGGGAGCAGCAAGTTCGCAAGTTTCACAGTGCAAAAGGCAAAGTTTACATATTGGCGATGTTTTTTGTGACTAAGGCTAGCCTCTATGTTATGCTATGCTACGTAGTATAGCATAGCGTAGCAAATACAGTCAACGCGCTTCAAAGGCTTCCAACACATGTAGCGAGACACGTAACAAGACGCTACGCTACGCCAACATCCTACGTTACAAAGCATAGCATAGCGTAGCAAGCAGTTACGCCACATCAATATACTTCACCTAATTACACCGTTGGCACACATCTCCAAACTTTGACAATGCAATTACAGTGTAGTAGGCTCACAATTACGGCATGGCAGGCTCGTAATTCCAACGGTCATGCATGTTCAATGGTCATGCACGCCCATGCAGCATAGACAAGTCAACGTTGGCCCAAGGCACGTGGTGTCCAAACCACCCCTTTCGCGTGCCCTTGGCCCTATAAATACCCCAATGAGCAATGCTCGAGGAGCTTTTTGGAGCTTTTCAGTCCCATTTTTTGGCAATTTGGTCAGCTGGCAATTTTGTTGGCTAACAAGCAAAAAATTTAGCACTATAACCTTGAGAATTGTAAGCTTTCTATTTGACATTGTAAACAGTTAGCACTCTCAGTTGGCATTTTGTTCTGCTCTTTTCAACCACCTTGGTAGCATTCCACATTGTTAACTCCTGAATCTGCGTTCAAGCACACAGCCGTCTTGCTCTACACATCTTGGTTACTTTTGGGATCTCTACGCCTCCCAGCGTTGCGCAACCAATTGTATCCACCTTGACAGAGTGAAGTCATAATCTTGAAGCGATGCATTTTTCTAACTGCATTCTACTTTGTTTTCTTGCTTATCATTGCATTTTTACATTGTTTTCTTCCCCTCTTACATTTAAAGTTTTCATTTTATGCTAGAGGTCTCTTTTTCAAATTATCCATTTATGAAAGGTTATATTAACACCGACTAAGTCCTTGTCTGATCGACCAGACCGTTTAGAACACCCTGTTTCCGTTTTATATCTAGCACGACCCTCATACGGATCTGGGGTTAAGACTGTCGCGGCCGACAACCCGTCGATGTTTTCCAACCACCTACGTTTTCAATCGCTACAGTTAGGAAAACATCGAGTTAGAGGTGATATTAGCCTTTGTAAAAAGCTCTAAGATTTTTATCTAAATTGGCTTAAGAAATTCCACAAAAAGGCATTATTACAACCTATCAAAGCAAAAACAATACAACCTATTAGAGGTATTTAGCAAATTTAGACAAAACATCTAGTCAAAGGTGAAATTAGACTCTATAAAAAACTCTAAGGTATTTTTCTAAATTAGTCTAAGTAATTTCACAAGAAAACATTATTACCTTGCATATCCTTGCATCATGACCAATTGGAATTTCTTTACAAATTGGCACCTTCCTCCTTATTAATAATTAATTTTCTTCCCTTGATTTTTCAAGGTATCAATCATAAGATTGTATGACTAAGTAGATATTCCTAAACCTGACATATTTTTTCTTTTCATTTTTTATTTTGTCTAGTAAGTGTCAAACATGTGATGTACTTTGAATTTTTTTCTTCTTATTAATATTTTTTAATTGTTATTGCGAGAATTCTTTGCTTTTATTTATTCTCATTATTTAAATTATTTAAATTTTAGAAAAGCAGTGCCTTGCATATTATTTTAGACAAAAGATGACAATCATTTTGTCATTAATTATAGATAAATAGATTTTCTATTATATTATAATAAGTAGATTTTAATTTATCAAAAAATCATATAGCCAACATCCAATAATTGGAAAAAAGATCATGGTTGAAAAAAAAAGTAGACTTAAGGGGAAAGATTATCAATCATTGCAAAGGAAGAATGAATACAAATATTGTAAATCATAGCACTCATAAATAAGGCCAAAGCAAGATAACCATGATCAAATGGCAAAGTATTAAACCCAAAAGAAAATCATTTTTTGATAATGGCTATGAAAGATTTCCATAAAAAGATTGCTAAGATCCAAATGATAAGAAGCCTAGCAAGCACATAAATTGAACTTAGTAATGTCATTGTTTCATGAAATGAAAGAATGACTTGGATTATATTTAATTGACATTTAATTTTTAACTAAGTACATTAGTAATTGATATGTTTGTAATAAGTAGACTAATAAAATTCTATGTTTATTGTCTTTGATGAAGACTATGCAAGAATTCTAGAGTATTATTATTATTTGAGATAAAGAAACTCAAGGCTTATAGCACAATCCATATCTACATAGTACGGTAGATGTGATTCATTAGATAATAGTGTTCTACCACAAGCCCACTCCATTGTTGCCACTTGCGTAAGTTGAGGTTGAATCAAGCCCACAACCTCCCAACTAAGAGATAAGTATCCTAACCACTGTGTTACACCCTTGTGTGCTATTCTTAATTTGATGAAAAATAAAATGTTTCATTGCTATTTCCCTCTCCTTCCTTCTCCTTATCTTCTTAGTAGACCTTGTGAATTGCATATTAGTTTATTTGCTAAAAAGTAAAGTTGGACCATTGTAATACTTAAGATTTTTTTTCTTATTGAGGTGAGGAAACTTGTAGTAATACAACCCCTACCCACATAGTAGGGTAGATTTGACCCACTAGACAAGAGGGTCCCACCACAAGACTACTCTATTATTGTCATACTTGCAACCTCTAAATGAAGAGATGAGTGTCCTGATCACTACTACATCCATAGAAGCCTTTATGAAGTTAATAGTTAATTTAAAAAACAAGCACAAATTAAAGAGTAGTCGATAATAAAATTTTGTATTAATGGCAAAGGTCAAAAATTTAAATAAAAAATTGATATTTTAAAAATAAAAAACCAACCCAATTATTTGACATCAAGTAAATTCTATAACAAATAAGTGCTAACGATACTTGGGAATTGAAACATCAAGGGTAGTAAGAATTGAAATTACAACCGTGAAACTAAAGTGTTGATGCATAAGCTTATGGTGGTCTTTATCTAATACATAACACTGGAAGGAATCTTCATAGTATATTCAATGATAAAAATGATTTGTATGCTTTTTTATATGCATGTATGTAAGTCCCAAGAGAGAAAATGAGAATTTGTGGACATGATTTGATTTGTGCATGATATCACATTAAATAACGAAAACAGTGAAATGATAGGTTTTCCCAGGAAAGACATTGCACATAGACATAGTACTCTAGTTTCTGAACATTTAAAAAACTAAAAATAATAATAAAAGATTGCTAAATGTCCTAATTTGTTATTAGTGTAAAATTTATGGTAATCTAGTTGGATGATCACATATAATTGCTTACACAACTTCTAATTAAAGATGGTAGGACATTAACATTGACGATGAGAAACATATAATAAATAATGGTGATTTGGTATACTTAAATAATTAATATGTTGCAATGAAAGGTTTTCGGTAGAAAAATGTTGCACATGATACCATGGTTTCCTCTTGTTGGTATTCTATAGTTTAACCTTTAAAAAAACCATAGAGAGACTCTCTAATGTTGCAATTCGTTATCAATTGAATAGTTCTAGCCATATATCTCGGTGACTTCACTTAATTACGTGTTTTGAATGACTTCATAAATAATTCTACGGTAATGCATTCAATTAATATACACCATATTAATATTTATTAGAGCAATTGTTTGCAAGATTAAAATACACGGTTGACATTGGAAGCATAAACTAAACCATAGCTTACTCGGAAACAACTTATGGAGGCATTTACGTATTTTTTTTATGTCCAAGAGGCTTTCTCATCTACTTTGCAAAATCCTCGCCAAATATGCTTTGGACTTGACCCAAATCCGGACAAGGATTTGATACAAACTCATGGAAGTCACACGAACCTACCACATGACACCAGGGTATCCTTGAGCTAACCAGCACAAGAACAACAAGAAGAACAACAAAACACATGCATTCAAGAACGGGGGACATGCCTTAGTTGAAGTAGCAAACATGCCACGGTAATAAACAAACGCATCATGAACCTTCACCTGCCATAGGAGGCATGGAAACAACCAAGGCCAAGCCAGGGTTAGCAATTATTAAATGCAAGAAAGGGAGACAAAACCACTCAATAGAAATAAAAGGTAGACAAAAGGCATGTCTCTAAGACATGGCCAAGGGCTAGCATCCACAAAGTTGCTAGGGGACGTCACTCGTATCAAAACCCAACCTTAATAAATACCAAACCATACTTCTGTTCACCAAATATATATATATATTTTGCAAGCCTGACCCACAAGCCAAAAGAAGAAAGAGAAAAAGAGGGGACCCCGTTCTTCTAAACCGACGATATTCATTAAATTCAAGAAACATCCGCAAATCATAATCAATCAATGCAGGGAGGGGATAGGTTCTATGTGCAATTAGGCGGTGTTGACCAATGGTGCCAAAAATGTGCACAAACAGCAAAACGATAAAAGTCCAAAGGTTTTGGGCCAATTATTTTAATCCCGCTGCCGACGTGGCATGCAGGGCGATGATTACGTGTAGATAATTATTAAGGTTTTTTTTTAATAATCAATGGTGGGTCGACAGCAGTTTAGTTGAAAGTGGTTCCCACAGCTCAGCTCGTCGTGTCTGGCGGATTGTGTGAATTTGTTCGGTGCTTCCTCCAAACTGTGCAAATGCGTGTTTGCAAGTTAACAGTAATAATAATAATAATAATAATGTTAATAATGTTGTTTCGCTTTCGTTCCTCCATCGTTTTGTGTCTGCAGCGTCGCTGGTTTGTTGGTGACCTCTCAGGCTAAAGCCTGTTGTGCCAGGGAAGTTGTCCATCACAATTTTCACATTTCGAAATTTTGTTTTCAAAATTCCAAATTCAGAGTGCCAAAGAAGGCGATGCACGCACTTACCGGCAGTTTTACTTTTTCGGTATTTATTATTATTTATCGTAGTAAAATTAACTTATCATCGTTTGCTTGCATTTGTGAACTTTGAAATCAAATTTTTTTTTTTCAATCATATTATTTGTAAGGATAGAAGGGGCCAGTATAGAGGTCATTAATTCATTAGGGTGTGTTTGGTTACCTAAACCTGTGGATTCAACTTGTTTGGTTCTTAGAAGAATTTACGATGATTCCTTGATGTACTTTTTCTTTTGATTTTTGGTCCCAAAAGATTCCACCTCATAGGGTGTAATCTAATCTGTCTTGATGCAAGAATATTGAAATAGAGCACAAGCACTAGGAGATTTCAATAACCAAACACATGCTTTAAGGGTTTCCTCTATATATATATATATATTGTGTTCTACCCAGCTTTTTCTAAAATTCAAAGTTTGTTTCCTTTTTCTTTTCCATGAATTGTAGTTGACACACTAGACAAGGGTAATGCCATTGTTAAGGGTAAGTCAATATGACTTTGATGTATGGTGTAACACCTTGTATTCAGTTATTCATGTTAGTACCCTAAGTTGTCTTCATAGTATTGGTTATCGATGTATGGTTGTAATGTTTATATGATGTTATGTGTATTTTATCTTATTAATGGTTATGTGATTAACAATAATAATATACTTTTTGGTATTAATTAAGCACACTAATCTTGTTTGGTTAATTGGAACGTATCATATATGGATTTAAGGATAAGATAATGGTAATATAATATGTATATTTGTGTGCAATATTTTATGTAGATTTTCTAAAGGTTTGATATGGTAGGTTAATTATCCTTTATTAATTATATTTTATTTGAAGGTTAGGGTTATGATCTACAAGGCATTTCAGCTTATAAATAGGAGGATACCCCTAAACGAAAATAAGTTAGCTTTTTGGACTAATTATTGGCTTTTGGAAGCATTCAATTGGCTTCTTTGCTCCTAAGTATAGTTGGCTTCTTGCTTGTTGGTGATTTAAGAAGCTCTCCAAAGACTCTAACTTTTTGCAAAACAACTATCCTCCTACTAGAGATATTAACTTCTCTAATTTCTCTATTTTCCCACCTAACATGTTTATATCCCATTCCTGTTCTCCTATTGACACATGGAAAATTATTCAAAATTAGGTCAACACACCAGTATGATCTAGCCCTTTTCCCTATTAGCTTTAGAATTTACAGTGTCCTTGTCTAATCTGCATCAAGGGTATGTATCAAAGATAGAATAGGGTAACATAGCTCCTTGTCAAACACCTTCGATCCTTGACTCACTTTCAAGATATCTACAATGAGTTCGTAATCTTGCTTTTATTTTGTAACTCTGCTTTGCCCATTTTAGTTTTCTTGTTTTTGGCATTTCTAGATCTATTCTTAGTGTTTTTCTTTTGGATCATACTTCTAGCAAAATCAAATCTGTTTTAATTTATGCTCCATCTTAACTATTCTTACTGGCTAGCTACACACATTTTTCTGGTCTATACTACACTACATACGCATTTTCTCATTTACTTCTATTTCACTGGCTATTTTGTGCATGTTAATTTTCTGCTTTTTATCTGCTAGTGTTTGGCCAAAATGCTTGTCTTAGATTGTTGGATTTTTCCAATGATCTACAAGTCTTTTTTTGATTTAAGGAAAATTAATTTTGTTAGATTATTTGATAGCCACAAGATTGCTTGACTCATATTCATGTTAGGTTGTTGATGAGCGGTGAGGTACCCCTATGCCCAACCATACGAATCATAGGCGTTTACGTGCTATCCAATCGAATTCCACAGACTATAATTACTAAGTATGCTAGAGCTAAACAGTGCGTGCATGTTGTCCATTCATTGTCTTCCCAGTCCCACTTGTGGAACACAATTGTATGGTTTAGTGTGACTGACGCGTAAGATTTTTATTATTTTGTGTTTTATCAAATTACTCACTTAGAACAAGAATAAAAGTAAGAGTAATTAAATGCTAAGTAAACTATGGTCTAATCTAGCCTAACATAAGTAACCGTTCCCACTTCCCGGACCCATCTTGAACTTTGTGTAAACATTGCTGACTCGTCAAATGCTAACCATTTCTGAGCTACCAAGTGTCGCACATATGTTCGAAGGGGCCATGCTTATGTATTTTAATGAGTTGCTTTATTAATGAAAATTAATTGTNACTTAGACCTCCTATTATAGGCACTTGGAAAATATTCTAACTCTCAAATGGACAAATTGCAAGAGTTTCGCTACTTGGCTGCCAAAAACTACTCTCTATCATGTGCAAGGGGCTATATTTATAAACTTGAGAGTAACCCTACGATATCGAATGTACAATATCGCATCTTGGGCTGTGATATTGCGTACTTGATATTGCGGCCACTCACATATTGGAGTGTATGAAAACATGATTTATCATACCCCCACGACTGAATGAAAACCCTTCCTCGAGTACAAAAGAAGAGGAAAAAGTCCTTTACAAAATATATTAGGAAGTGTGGACTATTCAACTAGCATGCAAAGTGACACAGAGAGAACAGATAAATACAAAAGTGCCCAAGCATACAACATTACAATTGTGTACAAAATTAAGTGTTCATGACAACAGGAAAGAACACCCTTGGATCCAATGGACATCCAACCCCTCTTGACAATAGAAGAATGAGGGAGAGGCAGAAAAGATCCAACGGTCTTGAACAATCTCTCACGAGTGATATTGTTGCATCCTCCTTGATTAAGATAGTCCTGCTTCCAATCCATGCTCCCCGCTGCAAGCACAACAAAATCAAGAATTAGTATATAAAGTGTAATAGATAATAGTTGAATACCTTGTCTCGTCGGTGATTTTATCTAGCCGAGTTATGATTGTGATAGATTGGTTGCTTGATAGTGTTAGTGGGAAGACTGACGAATGGGTTAAGTACGAGAAGTGGTCCATAAAATTTAGAAAAAGCTTAACACAGGGAATACTGGAAAGAGGGTATGAAAATTCACAATAATAATAAAAAGAAGAATTTCACTAAAAACGGTTGTGAGGATGTGTACAATTGGATGGCATGAATGGGGTAAATAAAAAGAATTTGATTGTAACAATGTCTAAGGGTAAAGAACTTAACTTAACCACACCAAAAGATATGCAAGTGGCTCCTTCCTAAAGCAGGCACAAGTCTTTTATGCCCTTGCATAACTTCAAACCAAGGAGTTCGTGGGCACCATGGATGATTAATGGTTATGGAAAGCTAAGTACAAAAACCCAAAAGTAACTAATTGAGAAACCTAACACATCAAACCAGAACATTGAATTAAAACATGAAACCAACAGTGAGGCGAGGCATGAAAAGCATAAATGGATGAGAGAGAGAATGGAGTGGAGTTCCTAATTATGGTCACATAAAGTCCCTTATGGAGTTTGTGATTAAATGACTTGGTAGAATCCATCCTTAGTCTAGACCAAAACCAACGACTTTCAATGACTTTGCATTGACATTCTAAGGCTAGTCCATCCCCTAAGACACAAGAATGCTCCCACAAAACAACCACCATTCCAAATTGAAGAGAAAGTAGAAAGTGAGAAAGGGCCTTACTTAGAGGAGACAAGACAAGTCCCATAACCAATGCTTGTAGCCCCTTTATTTGGTTTAAGGGGTGTGCTTTGAATTGGGTTTGACACCCTATAAAGTTGTAATTTAACAATGATGTATTAACTTAGTGGTAAGACACTTGATTTGAAAGCTCCAAGTCACGACTCAATTTAGGTAGGCAATACTAAGCTATAAAATTCCAACTAGACTATATATCTTGGTGTATCCCTATATTACAATTATTTCAGGGTTCTAACACCCCTTATAAAGCTATAAATTAACTATATCATGACCTTTTTATGGCTTCTCAAATGCATTTTTAAAGAATATTTTATAGTCGAAACAAACTCATTGATAACTATATTATTTATCGTATTTTAATGAAAGTCAAATATGTTTTTGGCCAAGAGGCTAACTACCAATTATATAATCATGTAACCATACAATGCTAAATAATATTCTATCCATAATCTTATTTCTCAAGTTGAAAGATGTGGGTTGAATCCTAGGCACAACTCAAAGAGATTAGCCTTTTGCTTATTTACTAACTCTCTCATGACCTTACTTGGCAAGATAAACTTGATAATGTAACACTAAATAATATTACATTTATAACATTACTAATGCCTCAAAAATACTTTGCTGCTTTAGTGGCTAATCATTATGACCCAAGGAAGATAAAATAATAGATGACCTTTTAAGCCTTACAAATACATATGAATTCCTAATAATAAATTTGGTAGAGAGGTCAACTACCATCCCTATCTAAGAGAATCTTCCATGGTCAAGGTCAAATAAATTTATTGTCATAACCATGAAGGGAAGCTCTCTTGGTCACTCTCATCATAATAACTAATGAGGAACTTTACAGTGAGAGGCTAACTACTAGCTAGTTGGACTTTGTTATGGTAAATAAATAATTATTGTCATATTGTGGATGAGGAGATAACTTTTTTACAAGAATTATTATTTTGGCTAAGAGTTTTGCCAAAAGGCTAACTACTTTGCTAGATGAACTTCCAACCCTTGTAAATATGTCATGAATTGTTGACCATAGCATAAAAAGTATACAATAATTATGTCCAAATATAATATGCATGCGAAGCAAATTAGAGCAATGTAATCTAAAATTAATTAATTAATTTTAAGAAATGAAATTGATCCTAATATTTGATTTTTTTCACAAAAGGAAAAGATCCTCTTGCCCCACTTATAGATATATATTAAATACATTGTTAAGCTAGTTTAATGTAACCTTCGGATTTTGAATGATTGATTATGCTAATACTAGTCATATAGGGAGTGTATTTATGAAATCCAAGTTTCAAATATTAGCTCAATAAAAAATACCCTAGCCTTAAATCATAGATAGCTTACATTATTATCATTATTGCAAGATAGTTTAAATTGTACATGATTCATTATTACTTAGACTTAGTATGTTAAGGACTAGTTGCAAGGAATAAATAATGATTAATTTAATGAATTGATAATACATTTAGGTAAAAGTAAATACTTTTCTCAATATACATGTCAAGAAATGTAAATCCATGAAAAAATCATCAAATTAAATTTTCATTGGTGGAGCTTTTTATAGATATTTGTACTCTATTAGAAGATTTATGCTTCATCTTATTGCTAAATAGATTCCATTGTGATTTTTAGTTGAGATTATCATGAATGTGATTAGTTAAAGGGGAAGCTAAGTAGCTACTATACTAACAATGAGGTATTAGCTTAGTAATAATAGTCTTGACATAGAAACTTCCTGTAGTTTTAAGTATATGTTATGGTTGGTTAAGTTTTGTGTCTTGCAACCAATGCTATAGATTTTATCTTAGAAATTTATTTATTAAATATTTTTTTGCCTACTTGTCTAATAGAGTAGACATGACCCACTGAACAAGAGTGTTCGACCATAAGGCTATTCCACTACTACCACAGTATTGGGGGTTTGGGTGCAAGGGTTGATGGTTAGAACACTAAAATAATTGTAATATAGTTATACCTCAATTAGAACTTTATTGCTCAACATTGCCCACCATAATCAAAACCATAACTTGGAGCTTTCAAATCAAGAGTCTTACTGCTAAGCTAACACCTCATTGTTGAAGAAATTAAAAATTAATTGGCTTAATAAATCCCTAGGAGATGGGCCATGGTTGAAAAAAAATTAATCTAAATTAAGGGTTGCAATTAAATTTTCAATTTTGTAAAACACCTCAACATCTTCTCATCAACTTGCTTCATTTAGTTATAAAGGTGTGTGTAAGTTGTGATTGGTCAAGGCTTGTGGCTTACAACCAATGTTATAGATTTTATCCTAATAAGTTATATTGAGATATAGAAGCATCATACAAAAAGATAATGATTGAAACTTGGTTGATTCAATAAAAGCATACTAGCAAAATATAATGGTTGATACTTAATTGGTTCAATAAATCATGAGGGTTTGGGACATGTTTGGAAAAAATTAATATAAATTAAGGCTGGTAAGTTCTTAATTTTGTAAAATACCTCAACCTCTTCTCATCAAATTACTTGTCTTATTACATTTTAGGAAGACAATAAAGCTTCTATTTCATTTCATTTCATTACAAAAACAGTGTGCTTGAACTATATTTTCATGGCTAATTTCAAATATAGTCACCTTCTAATGCATCTACATGTTTTGAATTTAATTTCAAGACAAAGAGAAGATGTTCAAAGCCAAAGCTTTCATTATATTCTGGAATGAGAATCAAATGCTTCAGCCAACAAAGCGTTTCATGGGGATTAAATGTACCATTCATCGGATAGATACATAAAGCTCAAGAATATTAGCTTCTTTGTGTTGTTCCTTTAAGTTTTCCCTACCAAAGTCCATTGATTCTAGTATCACGTTCCCGTTGGGAAACTTGAAAAAGAAGTCACCTCCAATAGTCGTATCAGACGATCGCTGATTCTGCCATGGTTTAAAAAGAAAATACGAAAAATTTTCGAAAAGTGAGTAATGTGGTCCAGCAACTGCAAAATCCGAAAGTGGAAAAAACCTCAAACACAGACCCATTTGCCAAAGGCGAATTTGTTTTTTTCTTTTTCATGTTTTTCGATAAACAAAATCCGGAGCGACACCTTTTACCAAGCAATATAAAGCGGGCAAATGTATTAAAAAAGCATTAAAAACCTGACCAAACAGGTGAAAAGCATGATGCAAAAGCAGAGGCATCCTACCTTCACACCCTTTAACGAATAAAATATTCGGCCTGCTCCAAGACAAATCCCACAATCCAAATTTTCCCATTTTTATAAACCACCTCCACGTTAACCCACATCGTGGAAATACCGCAGTAAAAAGCAAAGCAGTCAGAAAAATATTAACCGCGAAAACCAGTCCCTTGTCTTTAGCCGACACGTCTTTGTTGATATACTTGGGAAATATTGAAGGCGGTGTATTCGGCCGCAATAAACACTATCCGAACAAATAATTTTACTTTCGTTTTGCTTTTTGAGGACTATAAGCAGGTTTTGAAAGCTGGAATTATGAGTATCTGCCCACTAAAGATAGCGAATTATGAAAATGTCTGAGGTTGGGATTATGATTATCCGCCCATATTTCACTTCAATCCACTCTCTCTCTCTCTCTCTCTTAATTTGGGTTGTTTGCAGGTGTATTATCCAATCCCTGACAGCGGCGTGATATTGTGTTTGTTTTTTCTGTTCCATTTTTAGGCACAAATTCATGAACCCGGTTAAAGACAGTTTACAGTTGCTGCGAAATACAGACGACCATCATTTTACTGGACAAAAAAAGGCCTGTATCTGTGGGCTTCTTGGTATGGTAATGGATGGATTTTAGGTGAACGGAAAACAAAAAACAAAACGTAGATTCAAGGCTTTTAAGATCGTATCGGGCAAAAACCGAAAATTTTCGGTGCGAAGTTATAAGTACGTAGATTACTAGCGTAGTTTTGAATTAGCGAAAGGCAAATGGCATCGAGGGAGAGGGGGAGAGAGAGAGAAAGAGATTTGAACGGCAACAGTGAGAGTACGAGAAAAGGTGCAGAGGGTGACCCCTACAAACCTCACAAACTCTGCCATCCACACGCATCTCGACGGCAGCACAATTATCTGTTGCAGCCACTGGTTGCCGCGCCTTGTTATGCTTGTTAATATACTCCATGGATCCGTCGTAATTATTATTATTAGCGGCCCTGATTATTATTTTTTTCCGCGTTCCGGATTTCGGCGAAATTGAGACATGCGGGCAGCGAATATGCCGGCGGGCGCGCCATTATTATGATGATTGCCAGTCATCATTTCGCAGTTTCACGGGCGGTTTCGCGGTTGCCGCCGTTCCCGACCGCGTCGCTTTCAGCGGCCGGAGACGCATTTTTGCGGGGAGATACGTGAATGCGGGAAAGGAGAATTTGTTTTTTTTTTGGATATAAATATTTTCGCTGCGCAGGCCCCGGTTATCCGGTGCGCATCTTCCTGCCCGGCGAGAATAAACAGCGCGCAGAGTGCGACCTCAGGAAACCCTTGCTTTTGCCTCTGCCTTTGCCTGTGCTTCTTCTGCTGCTGCTGCTGCTGTTTCTGCTTCTTCTGCTGCTGTTTCTGGTGCTGCGTCTCGTTCGTTGTTTGTCGCTGCTGCGATTGGGATTTTGTGTGCTGCTGCTCGCTCACTGGAGAAGAATCTGCGGCCGCGCATCTCTGTGCCTGTTTTTGCTTCTCTGTCGATTCTTGTTTTTTTATATCTTGTGCGTTGCTCCTGCTGCTGCTGCTGCTGCTGCTGCGGCGGTCAGGCCTACTTCTGGTTTGAGGTTGCGTTTTTGTTGCGTGCCTGCCTGCGTGCCTGCGTGCTTTGAGCGCGTTTCGGTCCGTTTTGAGCTTTTCTTGAGCCGTTTTAAGTCCGCTTTGAGCTCTTGTGCTTTAGGCGCCCTGCGTTTCCGTCTGGATTGAGCTTTTCTTTGCGCGTTTTGGCGTTTGGCTTCCTTTTCGAGCTTCGCATCCTGGATTGAACTTCTGTTTTGAGAGTTTTGGTGTCTCTTTCCGTCTCTTGTCGGGCTTTGCTACCTGCGCGTAACTGTATCTTGTCTGGATTGACGTTTTCTTTTCAGAGTTTCTCTGGTCTGCTCTGGTTTTGGTTTCGAGCTTCTACTTCGGTGCGTTGGCCTTGTACCTGGGTTGAGGTGTTCTCTTTTTAAGTGTCTTTGTCCGGTTTCGAGCTTTGGCTCTCGCCCGAGGTTCCCGTTTGGCTTTGAGGCTTTCTCTGCCGTTGTTTTTGTGTGGCCCGTTGCTGTCAAGATGTTGAAATTTGTTGTGTTTGAGATCAAGGCGTTTGGAATAGTGTAGCGGAGGCGTATCTTCCCGCGCGATAACCGGAGATCCGACCCCGTGTTCCCGCGTTTCGCCGCCTTCCTGCCCACTCTGCGCCGCCGCGCTTCCGTTTTCTCCGGCGGGCCGGATTTCTCGGCGTTGTTCGCCAGGGTTTGCAAGCCTTTTCGGTCCCGAAGTAGAATGGACTGTTGGATGCTGCTGCTTCTAAGTGTGGAGCCGGCGAGAAAGCGAAGCGGAGGTCTGCGAGCAAAACAGGCAGGAAGAGCGTCGTGCCGCGGAAGTTAGAAAGGCAAAGAGAGAAAGAAAACGAACGTTTCCGCCATGAAGCGGCCTCGATAACAGCTGCTGCCCTGTGGCTGTTGCTGCTGCACAGCAAGAGCGTCCAAGCCCTTGCGTTACCGCCGCCGTCAGAAGGAAAAAGGTCGGGGAACAGCGAACTGCCAAACGGACGGACTGGCGTGAACGAAGATACGGACAAGCAAGGATTATTTATCAGTGTCTATCGGCTGTTTTGTTGCTGCTGCTTTAGCTCGACGTTGGTGCCATGGCGCTAACGCTGCGAGAGGCTCTTAGAAGTCTCTGTTCCGGCGGCAATAATAACTGGATCTATGCTGTCTTCTGGAAGCTTAGGCCTCTCGATCGCATGTGCGTTTATTTTGCAAACACTTGATATGGTTTCATTTATGTTTTCTTCAGATTGCATGCTACGATTGCTGTTTTAACGGACCTGTCGCTGAAAGCCATATTTGTCTGTGAAAGTTGAGATCATGTCAACGGTTTGTGTCGCATTCTCTACAAGGTTCATGACATTTTGATTATTTGTAAGCTGCGGATGGTAGTTTGACTGGAGTTGGATTTTGTTAGGTCTCTGAATGTCTTTCGGCAGCAACGTTAAGTTGGGTTCTGAAGATTGCATATTTTTGCGAGGGATTTAGGGAGTTCTATTTTTCCTACTCTGAGCGTTAGGAATACTGTGCTGTGCCGTTTGGCTTTTAATTATTTTTGTAACATACTAATATATCATGATAAATGTCCTTTATTCGAGTTTTCACCGTCGTAATTGTTTAGAACCTTTTTTCTTGTGATTTGTTATGCATTTGGACCATGTGATAATGTGAAATCACCATTTTCTCTTTCTGTCTGCCTCTTTATCTCATTGATTTTTATATTCCATGGCATTTTTGCTTAGCTAAATGGTACATGGTTTGTGATTCTATATATACCAATTTTGTATGACTATTTTTTTAATGGCCCAGGATTTTAACATGGGAAGATGGCTATTACGATAACTCTAAGCAAGGTGAACTTTCTACTCTTTCTGGTATATCAGCACCCGATCGTGTTCTGAATGGACTAGATAACCTTGGCCACTCCTACATCTATGCAAGTTCAGAGGATAGAGATCAATCCTTCATGGAAGAAATGTTAACTGAAGTCCATTTACTTGGAGAAGGGTATGTAATATTTATGTAACATTTGCAGAGGATGGAATATATTGACACCTTAAAGTCTGCTGGGGGATTAATTTACGGGTTCTCTAGGTTGGCCCTTTCCATTTGCACCATGACATATTTCTGTCCATGGTACCGATTAGGATTTTCTCAGCATGTTTTTCTTTTAATTATGAATTCTTCGCTTTTGATCCCCCTGGTTTCTGTCCCATATCTGTACCAATGTGAAGGTTGTGTCAAACGGCAATTTAAAATGTGTTTTTCTGTCTAGTCAAATTTTAAATTGTCTTGTTTTAAAGTGATTTATCAGCTTCTGTAGTTAGTTTTAACTACTGCTCTCTATTGCAGCGTCATTGGAAATGTGGCATATAGTGGAAAACACCAATGGATTTTATGGGAAAGTATGCTAGGATGTTCAAATAACGAGGTAGGTGAATTACCGTTTTTCAGTTCATGGATACTGATCGCTACCCACCATCTTCGATACATGTACAGCAAGATAATAGCTGTTTCAGCCTTTATATTTTATTTTTAATATTCTCTATTTATGTGACTTACAGTATCCGAAAAGCTGGAGAAATCAATTTGCATGCGGGATAAAGGTAAGGGTTACTTCTTCTCAGAGTTTATGATTTAACAATTGATATCAGTTCGCTGTTAAGTTATTCTAAACTTTTTGCCCTCTCTTTTGATTTGATTTTTTTGATGTAGACAATTGCCGTAGTGGCTGCTGCACCTTGTGGTGTGATACAGCTGGGTTCAAAACAAAGTGTAAGTAAATGCCAACTTTAACGAGGCTACTCATTTATCTTGTGGGCCACAAGGGTTTATATTGTTCATCATTAAATAGTAGCTAAGTAATTATCTGTTTCTTTTGTTAACTACTTGTTTAAAACCACTTTAATTTGATTGATAAATTGGGTCCTCTTCAGATTAGGGAGAATCCGGAATTTGTGCGCGATGTAAAATCTTTATTTGGTAACCTTCAGAGAATGGGTGGGACGTTAACAGTGGATACTGGATTTGACTCTTTATCGAGAAATCTATTTGGGACACAGACGCCAACAGACATTAGTTCTAGAGCTGAGCTTCTCAGTCTAATTGGTGCCCATCCTAAGAATCAAATATTAAAATCTTATGAGCAGGGAGGTAGTTCAACTGCCCTTGCAGGGAGAAAAGAAAGCTTTTTAGCCGAAGGCTCCTCCTTGCTTTCCAATACAGGAATTTCAGTTAACCAAGTTATGCCCATGGAGAATTCATCGCTGCAACCTAACATCCTCTTGACATGCACCCCGAAAGTCTTACCTGGGAATTCAAGAACAACCTCTAGTGCAAGGTTGCCAATGCCCTCATCAGACGCACAGCAAGAGAAGAGGGGAGGAATTGGCATCAGTGGTGTGGCTTCCTTTCTGTTAGGCGACGAATACCGTGGAATGCAGCTTTTACAAAGACAGCAAACTAAAGGGCCAAGTCGTTTGCAGGGGCAAGAACAAGTAATCCTAAATGAACAAGCAGGTGTTCAATCAAAGTGTCAAGACACTACAGCTAGTCTTCAGCAGATGGTGCAGGGTAACAATGAGGCAATGCAGTGTGTTTCACGTTTTTTGAATAACAATGAGGGTTTGCTCGGGGGAGTTTTCGAGACAAAGCCACTCTCAGGTTATTCAGAATCGAGACAATCCCAGAATCCTCAAACCTCAGTTCTTCAGAATTGTTTAGATATGCCAAGGCAAGTTCTAGGAAATAACAGTACTCTAGAATCTAAAGATGTTGAGGGATCATTTGGTAATGTAATCGGTGCACACAAGGGTCAGGTCTTCTCTGCGGTGGGTTTGGAAGTTCCGGCAGCGAATTTAAGGCAATCATCTCAAATTATCTGGCAGGAAATGACAGGAATAAAACTCGAGCCGCCCATGGAGACGGCATGTACCAACAATAATTTCATGGCTGCTCAGGGTGGAGATATTTTAATACCGGCAGTCCATCAAGAAACTTCAAAAGATATGCCTTCCATTTACGAAGATAATTTTCTTGACATCGTGTGTTCATTTAAGGATCCTAGTAAAACGTTGGGGACTGACGGTGTAGGTGTTCTCCCTATCGTTGATGAGTACGATCCTAATGGACCCGTTGAATTTGAAAAATATTTGAAGTCCCTAATGAAAGGCCAAGACAATCATATCACTTCACAATCATTATGCATGGCAGAAGCACTGGCTGATAATCACAAAAGTGCCGGTCGAAGTACCCAAGGTTTTGGGGATTGGGAAGATATGCTTTTGCAAACAGGAAACCCATGTACCCAATACTCTGCTAGTACATTTGGTACATCTCTATCAACTGTGTCAACGGTCCCAGCAACTGATAGGAATTTTCAAGGCTCATTTGTTTCTGAGAAGAAACCAGAACTCTTGTTGGATGCTGTGATTGCAAATCTGCATTCATCCATGTCTCAGAAGCCTGCCAATGCATTAATAATACTCTGAAGACTAGTTTGCAGCATGGTTCCACGCCACAATTTGAAGGAGAAAGATTTGTAAAACGGCTTCTACATGAAGGTTCACCAGGTAATCTATTTGGCTCATGGGTGGAGGACAGTCATAGCAAGTGTGACAGCCATGGTACAGTGCAGGGTAAAAAACCAGAAGAGGCACCTAAAACTACCAGAAAAAGGGCTAAACCAGGGGAGAGTACCAGACCAAGGCCCAAAGACAGGCAGCAGATTCAAGATCGGGTGAAGGAATTGAGAGAAATTGTGCCAAATGGAACAAAGGTGAGTCGGTTACGTGGTAACATGATTTAATGTCAGGTTACTCCGTTATTGATTTTTTGTTACTAAAATATGTTCTTTCTGTGATTCAGTGTAGTATAGATGCGTTATTGGAGCGGACCATCAAGCACATGCTCTTTTTGCAAAGTGTTACTAAGCATGCTGAGAAGCTGAAGCAGAGCAATGAGCCCAAGGTGGGATTTAAAAGGCCGGAATGAATTTAGTTCTAGACTTGGTAAAACGTTTTTTAACCTGAGCGTTGATTGAATCTGGATGGGGCTATAGGATTGAATCTGGATTGAAGCAGCGCCGTTAGTACGATCTTATCTAACGTTTGGAGATGTCTATTTTGTAACTAGCAGTGGTGCATTTTGATGGTTGCAGGGTGTTGACAAAGATGGCTGCTCAATAACGAAGAGTAGTGTTGGCAGTGGTGCAAGCTGGGCGTTAGAAGTGGGTGGTCAAACGATGGAATGCCCGATCATAGTGGAGAACATGAGTCAACCTCGTCAGCTGCTTGTAGAGGTTGGCTGGTTTCATGTATCCGCTGCTATCCTTTATACAGTTTTGGCAGCTTAAAGCAGAGGTCTTCTATTGTAATTTATTATCAGCTAGAAGCTCTCTAAATTTTTTAATATGCGTTAATGTTTACAGATGCTTTGCGATGAAAGAGGGTTGTTTCTTGAGATAGCCGACATAATAAGGAGGTTGGGCCTTACCATCTTGAAGGGGGTAATGGAAGCACGGGAAGATAAGATATGGGCGCGTTTTGTAGTAGAGGTAATGAAGCTTTTTCAAGTGCAGAAAAAGATTTGTTTGACTGCTACCATAGTGACTTTCTCCATTTAAATCACTGGCTGCTTTTTTGTTTTAACCAGTTGGTGTGCTCCGTACTGGCAGAACGCGACTGCCCTTCATTAATGTAGATTTTCTTTAATTATGTCAGGCAAACAGAGATGTACACAGGGTGGAAATACTGTGGTCGCTGATGCAGTTGTTGCAGCAAAACACAAAGAGCAATTCTAGTCAAACTAGTCAGCCTAGCGTTGTTACGCAGTTAGCTAAAGACAGTGGTTCTCAAGCATTTGCTACTTTTCAGAACAATCCAGTACCAATTGCTGTCAGCATGGCTGAAAGGATGCATTAAACCAAAGATCTTTCTTTGGGGAACATCCTAAGATTTGTAATTACTGATGATTGTCTTCTTTTACATGAGTCTCTGAATGGTGTGCTGATCCTTGTATGACACGGTGCATTGAAGGTATAATAAAGTACTGAATCATTTTTCTGCATGTTAGGTTCAAAATTGAATCTTTGGCGCTATCCTGAACTCAATACGTTGTTCATGCAGGGACAGTTGCAAGTAGGCTTCATAGCAACGACAGTTAGTGGCCTTTGCCAGGACAAGTTTGGAATGCTGAGTGGAAAATATTTCAAAGGATATGCTGGCTGCAGCGACATAGTCTTTGAACGATTTTCCTTCTTGTCTTGTATGTGTAAACGACAGAAGAATGTTAGCTGCAGGAACCTCTTGAAAGATGACTGCTTTTTGTCATGTTGTTGTGTATTTAAGTTGGTTCTCAGAGCCTGTGTCTGCGAATGGCATTGGATGATCAACTTGCGCATGAATGAAACTAATATTTTAGCTGAACAGAAAACTATTATTAATGACTGACACAAGTAGCGAATTTTGTTATGGGTGTTGATGGATGTGATTGCTTTCTCTCAATGATGCAATTCGATAACTATAATTTGGTCGATGTTGGGCAATTCTGTAAACGGTGTAAATTTGGTAACGAGTGCCTGATTTTGTGAATTTCGGTCTGTTTGTCTGAAGTTTAAGCTCCGACATTGTCGCAGAAACCAGCATTGCAATCATAACCATTTCTAAGTTCGTCATCGACTTTTTGGGCTATGTTGATGATGATTCTTGAATGCTGTTCATCTGGGTGTACTTGTGGACTGCAAGTAGTAGAGACGACGTGTAGGCTTTCAATGATTCTGCGAGGCTTGCTAGTTGTTGCCTTCCAGTTCAGCTGTATTTCGGTAGTCGTACGCAATATTCTTCTAACTATTCTTCTGTTGGCTAGTGTTGTAAGATGCAGTTGGATGCAATTCTGTCAAGCTTGGTTCATGCTTTATGGGAGAACCTGTTCTCTTGTTAGCTGCTTGGTTGCATTGTAGGGTCAGGCATACGGCAGGAGTGTGCTAGACACGAGTTGAGTGCAAGCACACGTTCTGTACATTTAGGTTGGCACATTCATGTGACGGTGTGGATACTGGTTTTGGG
Organism: Gnetum montanum; assembly: GCA_015680685.1. NCBI lineage: Eukaryota > Viridiplantae > Streptophyta > Gnetopsida > Gnetales > Gnetaceae > Gnetum > Gnetum montanum. Next base: position 265,142 of record MNCI01020827.1, on the reverse strand, counting down.
AGTCTCAGATATGCTGGTATTGTGAGTCTCACAAAGCCACACTGATCGGAATTCTCGTTGCGAGGTTAAGAAATAGGTAGGTTCTTTATTTCTTTTTCATTTTGGAATCAAAGATATTATGAAATAGGATGTCTGGGTCATCAGAGATCACTTTAAATTTGGTTTTACTACTGGTTAATTCATTGGCCGTGGGCACGCACACTGATGCTGTTCCTTGCTATTTGGATATTACAAGGATGTGCATAGATAAAATAAAAATAGGGAGTTATTGATTGGGTGGCTACTTTGCGTTCAAATAGCTGATGCCAAGCTCTTTTTGTTCGGTGAAGGTAAGGGCCTTTCCACGTGTTATGGGGTTTCGTCAGAACTTTTGCAACAATTACCAGAGGATTATTGTAATATTGATTTGGACGAGTAAATCTTTGCGTAGCATGTAGAATAGTTTGAATTATGAAGCAATTATTTCTATCCTTAAATTGTTTTATCTTGTCCAAATGGATTCTGGTGTCATTAACTGGTTTATTCAGTTGTGTCCTTACAGAATCACAATTACCAGACGACGTGGAATTATTATTGATTGGAAGTAGCGGATTTCTAAACTTCAAAATCTTTGCATGAATAAAAGTGGCTTAAAAGAATGCATTACGAACTTTACATTTTTTATTAAATTTTCTTATCCAGATGGTTTCCAGGTTCAAACAATTGGTTTGTTTACTGCTCCTTACAGGTATATGAATCACAACAAATGAGATGTCGACTCATGCAATTTGAAACCTAGGAATGGGTAAACTGAACCAGTGGATTGCAACTTTGGCTATGCCTGAACCAATGGATTGCAACTTTGGATATTCAAAGTCCGTTGGAACCACACTTTAAAAAGATTGTGCAAATTTGTCAACCAAATAGTCGGTTATCAAAATATATTGATAAAAAGCTGCATGAACCAATGGATTGTAACTTTGGATATGCAAAACCCAACTTAAAAAAAATTGTCCAAGTTGTCAACCAAATAGGCGGTTATCAAAATATTAGTAAAAGATCATTTAAATCGACAAAAGGTTAACAATCAATAAAAAACATACAAGTTGATGTCAAATAAATAGTCGGCCGTGAAACAGCCCCTAGGCAACTTGAGGGCAGAAAGTGGCCTACCATTATTTTACTTTACGTGGATACCCTTTAGCAAGTGATTGATTCTTGAATACCTAATTTTTCATGTACGCAGACTCTAGCCATCTATTTCATCAATCCCGTAATGCGCCATTTGGGCAGCTGTTTTTGTACATTTAATATACCCTAAAAACCAAAAAATACAAGGGTGGACGAGGGTGCTGGGTCAACCAGAGGGAGGGGACAACAATAGTAGGATGCGACCTAGGCTAAGGTTAGACTATAAAAAGCGTGGCAGTTGTAGACGAAAAAGGGGGGAAAAAAGAAGAAGGAAAATACGGTGCCCACAAAACAAAGATAACAGGAAGAAGCAGGCATAGGATAGGAGGGAGTGATGGGCATATACCAGCCTTAGCAACAAAGGCATGACGCGCACACATGGTACGTTATCATTTTGCCATATTTTTTAAACCCCAAATAAGGACAATTTTTTTGGTTAAAAACAGCGCTTGTGTGGCAAAGCTTTCATTCATCGCTTTCAACGCAAGAAAAGGTGGCCACCAACTTTCGATAAGTGAACATCAATATTGTAGCTTTTTCGGGAGGAGCAGCCGAATAATGCTCTCTGACATGGACACGACTACCATGTCAGTGGGACCCAACACTAAACTTACCAAAAAAATAAAAACGAAAAAAAGTAGGCAAAAAGGCAAGCCCAAAAAAACAAAAACAAATTTCACGCGTACTTTCATGCCCCTACAATGATAAATATCCATCCAAGCTAAATTAGCAAAAAAACCAAACCGTATCGGATTCCGTATTCCACCTCGCGCTTATTTAACGGGGTTTTAATGACACTATTTATCCTCAACGTTTGCATGATGCGGGTTGGATAAGTTGAAGAAAAGATGTTTTTATTTATCAAAAGAATTACTAATTTTATTCCATCTATCCTTTGGAAGCTTCTTGGCCTTCCTTGTGTCGGTTCTTGTTGGTGGGTGACTTAGGTTCGTTAATGTGGATCCTAATTTCGAATTAATTCTGGAGTAGAGTGATCATAGGCATGTCTTTTAAAAATCCAATCTCCACTATTTATATGCCATGCATGTTTATGCTCTGAATTAGAGCATGGTTTATTTTGAAAGCTTGTTGTTTTGTGCATAATAAGTTGCATGTTGAAGTGTGCTTTACATATGTTATATTTACATTTTCTTTTGCTTTAGATACAATTATGTTATATTAAAAAGTTGAATGTCTATTTTTCAAAAGTCCTTTTTTTATGTTGATTGTGTAATACTAATAACATTAAAGAACACCACATTTTCCTGCAATGTTTTATATTTGAATACATGAGATATATTTAGGATATTATTTGGTTGATTTGTTTCCAAATGTTTCAAAGAATAAATGGTAATTTCCTTAATGTGTTCAAAATTCATAGTAGGTGCATTTCTATTATAAAATAGATCTAAAGGGTCTACACATGTAATAAAATTTCAATTTCATTTTTTAAAAATGGAATTCAATCTCCATTATTGATATGTAAGACCTATTTACATGGTGAAGTAAAGCATGTTTAATTTGAAAGCTTCTCGTTGTTTTGTGTATAATAGGTCGGATGTTGAATTGTGATTTAAACACTTATGTTAGATTTATATTCTACTAAAGTTACACTTGCATTCTACTAAAGTTGGATTGTGCTTTAGATTCTATTATGTTATAACCAAATGTTAAATGCTCATCTTATTGGTGAATGAGCAAAAGTCTAACTTAGTTTCAAGTGATTATGCCTAGGCTAGGACCCTAGTTTGTAACTTGAGATGCGAGCACCTTATCATTNAAGTGATTATGCCTAGGCTAGGACCCTAGTTTGTAACTTGAGATGCAAGCACCTTATCATCGTCCAAATAATGATCTTTTATTATGTTATACTACATTCCAAAGTAAAATCAAGATGTAAATTCTCAATGGCTTCACCTAGTGACACAATGCTTATATTGCTCTCTTTTATCCTTGGGTGTAGGATTTGGCTGATTCAACCTAGACTTAGATAATGGGTTGATCTTTTCTTATTCTTAAAAAAAATTATGAAATCAAATATCCCATATCCAGTCAAATGAAGAAATCAGTCTACAATCAAACTACTTTTTTGGATGTTGAATACGATTAAGAAATCAGTCAAACAATCAAACTACTTTTTTGGATGTTGAATACGATCATGTAGATTACTTTCTACTGGCATTGGAAACATATTACCTTGAATTATACTTGAACTAAAATGTTACACCTACATCTTCAAGTTTGCTGAGACCCTATCCAAGTTTAGGTTATTAATAATTCGAATTCCGACAAAGCAGCAGCATGGAAACAGTTAACCAAGACATGGAATTTGAGGTGGTCAAAACTCGGGTGTTGTTGGTTGGTAACGGACGGATAGTCCCAGCAACGCAAGTTGTGGCCAACCAAACACAGACACAGCACAGAGAGAGAGATAGAGTGTGTGTAGTACTCCGTAACGGCGTTTTGTTGTTGTTCGAGTATTGTCTTTTGCTGGGAGTGGAGTGGAGTGGGCCTGAATATAGCTTTGGTTTGCCACGTGTGTGAATGTCACATCCTGTTGTCCCAAAATCTCTGCAATATCAAACAAATGAGAAAAGAAGAGAAGAGAAGATAAGAGTAAATATGTGCAGCATCATGTTTCCGTGGATAGAATCATGAAAATTTTGCATACCACTCCTTCAGCCACACCTGCTCGCGAGCGTCTGTATGTTTGTCTGTCTGTCTGCTACGTGGCGTGGCGTGGCGTATGTTGTGTGTCAAAATCCCAAAAACAAGCATGCATGCAAGTTCAAGCATACAAGAAGTAGGAGACAATATGGTGGCATCTGATTCACACGCTGCTGTATTTTTATGAACTAGCAAGGTTCAATGAACAAACAACTTGTGATCTCAAGAATCGCAGCCGCCAACACTTTCCAGCTAAAGTCAAGAAATGCCACATGAATTGTAACTCGGATACCTAGATGCTTTAGCGAGGGAAGGAAAAAGTAATAGAGTGATGTTGTAAATGTAGTAAACTTGCACTTTCAATTGCATATGGATTATTATCTAATTACAGCTTGCACTTGTAATTTATGGTGGAAAAATCAATAGGGTAATATTATTATATGATATCTTTAAAAAACAATTTAGATTTATTATTTATTTAAAGCATGTGGTTTATGGTTTGCAAGTCATAGGTATAACTTGACATTACTATGTTATAGGATGTGAACATCCTACAGAGAAGCAAATAGTTCTAAGAACTAAAAAGATTATCAGACAAGATAGATGCAGATGAGTTGTGATAACATTAATCCACATCACTACCAATAATTGAGATGGGCATATAGTACAGCATCTCCAACCCATCTCCCACCCTATGTCTTCATAATCAATATCTTATTCATAGTAGTTGAAAATATAATCCACCATACTTGTTTAACATATTTAAAACTATACATTTGATAAATAATAATTAATAAAAAAGGTCATTACTTGAAGATTCAATGCTTGTCTTACCATGGAAGGTAAAGTTATGTTACTAAAATTTACAACCTTCCATAACTAGTTAAAAAAGCCTTCTAACAACACCAAATTTAACTTAGTTTGACTATGTTAGCCAACATGTCAACATGAGTTTGTACAAGGTATGGCAGGTAGTTAGGTGTAATTAGGTGTAACCTATAGTATATTGGTTGCATCATCATTATTAGTAAGAGCTAGCAGTGGAGGCTGTATTGATTAATAATAAAAGAGGAGTAGTCTCCACCATGCAGAATGATCTATAGTATTGAACTATTGATGTGCCATGTAAAAAAATCTATAATATTAAAAATAAATTTTTACTTATGTCCATTGATACCTTATTTATCTATTCCCTCCTAATCTATTGAACCATGCCAAATTGACATTTTACTTTCTATTCATTGAGACTGTCTTGCATGTGTAGAATGTTAACAATTTTAAAATATACTGGGCACCACAACAAAATGCGCATAAGAACTTAAAATGAAGACGAGGAAGGTAGGTAAAGTGGATGTCCAAAGTAACATATGTGATTATGTATGAGACATCCTCCTCCATAGCCTTACAAGTAAGTCCGCACAACAATAAGCTCCTTTCTTAACCTACATCAGTTTGCTCCCATATCATGCACACTGTAGATAACCTCATGTTGTACCATATCATGCACGCTGTGGATAACCTCATGTTGTACCTAATCACATTTTTGAGTTGCATGTAGTGCGCAGTACCACCATTATAAGTGTATAAGGATAGAGTATGTCAATTGTGTCTCATACAAGTAGTAGAAGATGAGCTAGAATAAATTTTTTTTCTTAAAATTGTAAATTCCACACTAAATTTTTTTTGAACTTTTTCAATTATTAATATTTTTTTTAATGTATTATTTGAAAGATGTGTTCAAATTATATGAATATTGCACTCACTTATACTTATGATTTATTACTAATGATGTATTTTGTACAAACTAGTTTGTTTAAACGTTCCTTTAAGTCTATATAAATGTAAATAATCGTGAATTTTAGTATCAATTTCATATTCTAGTATTAATTGAAGAATTGATCCTTAACTTTCCCATAACAACACACAAGTTGTTTTAGTGTACTTGCAATGATTAAATAATCATGTTGCTCTTTCAACCTTCCAATACTAAAGATAACTCCTAGACAAGAAGAAAAATCATCTCTTTTTTTGAGAGTTATGAATGAGAATGGTGTTATGTCTTAAACACCAATCAAAAAAGTTGATTTTTGACTACAATTGCCACTATAGAGTTAACTTCAAATCAAGTGAGCAATCTAGCTTTTGGTGGATGTTATGTCCAAAACAACTTGGAATTTGAAATTTAGATCATTTAGCTTGTGACAAATGTTATGTCCAAAACAACTTAGAATTTGAAATTTAGATAGACATCTCATCACACAAGTCATTGTTCCATGCTTGTTGGGTAGCCTAGTAAAATCTCCTGACAACCACTTCCCATTAATGGCTATAGAAGATAAAAACCAATTTGAGAAATATAGAAAGGCTGTTACCTTAGAAAAAGTATCCCTAAAGAAAATGGTAGATCCTTTAGTAATTAGGAATTTTCTAATTGGAATCTAAGTTTCACTTAAAATCTAGTAACTTGATGAAAGAAAATACTTGTCCTTTTGCATAAAATTTCAAACCTCTAAATGAAGATGTGAAAATGACGAAAATAATTTAAACTTGACATTAAGGAGCCATGTGTCCAATAGAAATTTGGTATTATATATTGTTAGCCCTCCACAACATGATTTTAGTTAGCACACACTTTTGTGATACTTGAGGTTTGATGTCAAGTGCGTTGTTTTGTTTAGACTCTTTCTTCACTAATTTGTTAGACTCTAATCTTTTTAATATTATCCTTGTTTGTTTATGGGGTCTTACATTCTTATACCCATGTCCTTCTAGCTCTCTTTATTATATGTAGGGGGTATTGGAATCCAAAATAATTAAAATATAGGCAAATCTCAAGACATATAGTCAAATTAGAACTTTTTCACTCAACATTGCCCATCAAAATCAAACCCATAACTTAGAGCTTCCAAATTAAGAGTTTTTCTACTAGGTTAATGTCTCATTGTTTTTGAGATAATATGTACCCCCTAGTATTCTGGGAGATATGATCAACATATTAGTCTAATAGAACTTAGCTAATAATACAACAAACATAATAATGGATCAAATGGAATGAGCTTATTACAAAGCTATGTTCTCATTGGTTAAACAAGGTAAAGAATCTCTTTGAAATATTCTAAAATTTCTTATTGGATTAATCTAGAAAATTTTTGGTTTATTTTTCAAAATGTTAAAAATGAAATTATTTTTAGCATTGATACAATTCTCAAAATAGAGTTAAAAACATTATTAGGTACTGTGTAGTTGATGAGAGGTGAGAGTCCCCAATGCCCAAATATCCAAGTCAAAGCATAAATATGTGACCAAATCGTAATCTATAGATGGGATAATATGTACTCTAGCTAGTTGATACAAAGTTCGTGATTGTTGTCTTCTTAGTAGAGTTAGTGAAGTCAAAGAGTATAGTTTAACTTATAGTAAGATATACGATTCATTGATGTAGTTTAGTTGTTATGGTTTTTAAGGTAAAACATAGTAAATTAATTATAAAATATATTAACTACAAAACAATGGAAATGAGATGCTAAACTAGGCTAATAATGATAATGATCTAGTCATGGTATGTTGGATACACCTTGGGCTAGTATAACCACCACCAGGAATGCCAAGTAACTTGCTACTGAGTGAATATAACAAGCTTACTATTGGATCACCAAATGATTATACATTGCATAGAAAACCAGTTATGCTTATTTTTCTTAATTACTAACAAACATTGGAAATGTCGGTTACATAAGAAATTTAAATGATAATTCAAGTTAAATTGCATATAAATTAAATCTAAGCTAAGTGAAATGCTACAATAGTTATCAATAATCTTGATCTTTATTTTTGTCCATGAAGCATGTCTAGTTACACTTCCCTCAAAGAAAGGCGTTGTTCAATTATTTATAGCTACACTATAGGCACTCACAAGTAACTCTAACTTTACGAAATGAAATGGCAAAAATCAAGCTAAGGTAGTGATTGAAAGATATCTTTGACACAATGGTGGACTAGTACTTATAGGCATGACCAAGCCCAGCTACATTGTATTTACGACATTGTACAATGAGCTATGATATCGCAACTATGCTATCATAGTTGATTGACATAATTAGTTTATTATACCTTTGTGGTTGACAAAAAACTTGTCCTTGAGCTAAAACAAAAGAGGGACAAAGTTGTTTAAAAATCTATGGGGTTATACAAAAAAAAAAAATAAAAAAAATGACATACAAATATTCAACAATTAGTCAATTACTGACTTTGAGTGCTACATCTTTGTTTAAGTAAGTTACAAAATATCATGTCAAAATATGGCTGGATAAAAATAACAAAAAATGAACAAAACATGATAAAATTCAACAAGATGTTGATGCAAGTCTTTATGCAATTCCTAGTAGTGATGGTTCTTGTTGCATCAGTGGTTGCTAAGGCAATTTTCCAAGATAAGTTATCTTCTTCATGTTGAAGTATTCTAGCAGAGCTATGAACTTCTTCTCTCTTATCCTTGGATCATTAATCATTCATGCCAAATTTACAAGGTTCTTTGTAGTAGGCACTATCCAAGGACACACCAACCATGGGAATAATTGATTAGTATTAACATATTGGCTATAAACTAATTTCTTTCTATATCAAATGCTTTGGCCAAGTTTTGTAGGTCCTAGTAATTATTCATTCTTTTGGCCGAATTAGCAGCTACATTTTTTTGACCATGATAACTTGCCCTTACTAGTTGGAGTTCTGAGTTGGCAACATGGAGGTATAAGGATCTGATGTTGGGAAAGTTACTTAGTGAACTAGTAGAAGGATGGGTAATAGATTGAAAAATTGAATTGTTGTTAGGAGCTTCTCCTCCTAGTGAGTAATCTTATAGAATGATTGCTCCTAAATTGAAAGAGGTGAAAAAGTAGTTGATGATTTTGCTTGAAAATGATTACATTCGACACTCCAAATCATCATATGAAGCCCCAATGTTGTTCCCTAAAAAGTAGGATTATATGTTAAGATTATGTTGTGATTTCAAACTCTTAAACCAGGACACCATTAAGAATAGATATATGGTACCTTTGGTTTCAAACTTGTTCAACCAACCAATTGGGGCTTGAGTTTTCTCTTGACTCGAACTTTGCTAAGGTTACTATTAGGTGCAAATTGTAGAAGTTACTGAAGAGAAGACATGTGTTACTTATTATAACTCGTATGAGTGCACAATCATACCTTTTGGATTGTGTAATGTTCTTGCCACCTTTTGCAGACTCATGAATAAAATATTTTGCTTATACCTTGACAAGTTCATGGTGGTATATCTTAATGTCATGCTTGTGTACTTGTTCTATGGATAAACACCTTCAACACTTGGACCTAGTATTCTCCAAATTGTGAGAATACAAGTTGTATGTCAGGAAAGAGAAGTATGAATTCGAGAAGCAAGAGTTAAAATTCTTAGGCCACATCATTTGTGGGATTAGGATGAAGACAAATATGAAGAAGGTGGATGCAATTGCCTTGATTTGTGGGGTTGGCCAGTTATTATAGGAAGTTTGTTCATGCATTCTATGGTTTCACAGCAGCCCTGACCAATTTATAGAAGATAGTATTCCTATAGAGTTGTTCTTTCACAATCCTACAAGAGCACCTTCATGAATTAGATGTTGAGTATCTAATCTGTGATTGTAAATGATCTTTAGAATGATGTAAATCTTGATATATCAATGATTATGAAACGAAGAGACATGAACCTTCAATCAAGTATGAGCTTAGCCTATTGACTGATATAGAATTGAGAGGCGTATAATTGAATGATGAAACTATTGAACTACGAGTGGTGTGAAATAAAATCGAAGTAATTGATCAGTGGCCAGATATTCCAACACTCCACCATACAAGTCATGAGCATTCCATCATGACCAGATTGTAATCCGTGAATGGACAATGTAAGTATGCTAGTTGTTGATAGTCAATTCATGATCATTATCTTCTTACATTGAGTTAGTGAAGTGTGAGTAGTATGGTTTTAACTCTTAGTGAGGTATATGATATTCCAACACTCCACCATACAAGTCATTTTTTTTTTGAGAAAGAGTTCGGGATTGTATTAAACAAGCAAAATTATGTTACAAGATTACAATGGANGGGGGGGGGGCGACCCCCCAACCGTACAACCCCCCAACCGTACGACCCCCCACCCGGGCCGAACCCCTACGGGCGAGTCGGAAGCCGCCGACACGCGCAGTGAGGGCGCTCCAGCTCATGGAGGATATCGAGGGCATTCCGATGATCCTCCGTATCCACGAAATTAGCCGCCTGCTGGATGCCCTGCAGAAGCGACTCGCGACGAGCCCGGTCTTCCTGTGAACACCCGACATCGGGGTGATACCGCGCCGAGGTCCGGCGGATGTGACGCCTGAGCTCCATCCAGGAGCACTCGCAGTTAATGCCCAAAACAAAGTATGGGCACCGCCCCTCCTGCAGCCACCTCCGGGCGTTATGCTCGTGGGCGCGGTCGAGCTGGACCTGCCGCAGAGCCTCCTCCGCCTGTAGTCGCTCCCGCTCGGCCCTCTCCTCAAGCTTGCGCCGTCTCAGAGCCGTCGCGTCTTGCGCGAGCTCCTCCCGAACCTGAGCCCGAAGCTCATCGATGAGGCGGGCCCGGGCAGCCTCGGCGAGGAGTTCCTGTTGCCGGGCCCGCTCCTGCTCGCGCTCGGTGGCCTGGGCCTTGATATCGGCACGGGCCTGCGCAAGGGCCTTGTTCCACCTGGCCTCCCACTCAGCCCGCACCTCGGCAGCCGCGCGCTGCATAGCCTGCTGAAGCTCCTCCTCCCAATTCCGTCGGCCCGACGTCTCCGGCGGGGGGGAGAGCGAACGCACGGGCGAACGCCGCGCCGGCGCAGTCCTCAACCGCCGCGGAACCTGGGAACCCCAGCCAGTCCATACAAGTCATGAGCATTCCATCATGACCAGATTGTAATCTGTGAATGGACAATGTAATATGCTAGTTGTTGATAGTCAATTCATGATCATTATCTTCTTACATTGAGTTAGTGAAGTGTGAGTAGTATGGTTTTAACTCTTAGTGAGGTATATGATATTATGATGTTGTAGGTTTGAATTAATCCTAAGTGCTTCCATAATGAAAAATAAGAATAAAATCTAAATCTACGTGACAATAGAAATGCAAACCTATCCCAACCTATGATGATAAGTATATGTTCTTGGCTTGTTGTACACATCCTAGGCTCATGTAACCATTACTAGGATTACCAAGTGAATCCACTACTAAGAGAATTAAGTGAAGTCAGTGTTGGGTTATCAAAAAATTACACTTAATGCTTGAAACTAGTTGTACTTATTCCATCTTACTAATGGACATTGGAAAAGTAAAATACTTAACAAAAGTAAATGACTTGGTGATTTTTAATGACATAGAAAAGTAAAATTAATCTAAGTGAGATGCTACAATGATAAGAAACAATCTTGATATTTATTGCCACTCATGAATTATGTCCAATTACAATCCACTCAAATAAAGACTTCGTACAACTGTTAGTTACCACACTGCGGGCATTTACTTCTAACTCTAACTCTAAGTGTAACTCATAGAAAGAAATTGCAAGAATTTCACTAAGTGTTACACAAAAGTTGTTCCAACAATGTGATGATATATTGGTATTTATAGTCATGACCAAGTCCGACTACATTGTATCTATGATGATGTAAGTAGATCTACGATATCATAGATGTGATATCACATCATTTGACTTAATGAATTTTATCATACCCTCACAACTGATTGGATACTCGTCCTTGAGTTAAAATAAAATGAGAATAGAGTTCCTTACAAAATTATGAGGTATATTCAAACTTTGACATGACTACTTATATACATTGCTAACTTGACTTTAAATGCCACATTACGGTTTTAGTGGTATTTACAAAATTACCAAGCATTACATGATTGAAATAATTTGATAATTTAAAACAAAAAAATAAAACTTTATGTCTGCAAACTCTTTCTTACATAATGCATAGGTCATGGCCACTTGCTGCTCCAGTTCATTTTTAGGCCTTCCTGCTATGAGCATAGCTAGATTAGTATACCAAAGGTTTGCTAATCCCATGTACTCTGTAAGGTATCAAATTTGCAAGTTCTTATTCTTCACTTAAGACTGATGGACATGGATAAGATCATCTAGGATTAGTTGCCAATCATGTGTCTGTGTAGTGATGAAGCTAATTTTGGCTTTAGCCATTTGGATTTCTTTTTCATTGATTTTCTTGTTGATGGGACGTGATATCGCATGGGCTGCGATATTGCGTCCGTCGCGATATCGCATCCCATGCGATATTGTGTACACGATGTCGCGGTGCGTCGCCAAGTCTATAAATAAGAGGTGGCTCTCCCTTGTTTTCCATCCTAGGCTTAGACCGTAGTGAAACTCTGGTAGTTTGACCTGTCCAGAGATAGAATATTTTCCATGTGCCCGTAGTAGAAGCTCCAAAGTGAACGGATCTTTATTCGAGCAGATATTGTACCTGAACACATATTTGTGTACGGAAATAAAGATGAACTTCTTGGATAACCCTTGCAGTGCATGGAATAGGTTAATCAGGATTTATTTACTGTTATTTATCATTTTCCATTTAATTGCTTTATTAGTTATTAAATCTCTCTCAACCCTTCTCTCCTAGTTAAGTGCCTCAGTACGATCGCTTCGAGCACGTGCGTTACGCGTGGTGATCCCAGCAACAACTAGCGTTTGGTAACCATGATTTCATTGGTTTAGGGTGTGAACGGTAAGTGGGAACGGATGTTGACACTAGGTTAATTCAGACTTAGTTAGTTAGATAAAGTTAGTTAATTAGTCTCTTCAACCCTTCACCTCAATAGCATAGGAGATAAAACAGAAAAGCTATAAAAATCATATACCTCAGACTTACTTAACCATACACCGTGACAACTACAAGTAAGTTTGGGAAGACAATGAATAATTAACCCTAAGTGTTCCATGAGGCGTGTAGGCACTTAGTTTGCGGAGTTCGACTAGATCGCGCGTGTTACGCTCGTATTCTTATGCTTGAGTGTAGGGGTACCTCGCCACTCATCATTGGCGCTGTTGTCGGGGACTAAGTGTTTGTGCGCTAAGTAGAACATAGGAAATCACTCACATTGTTGGGAGCTTAAATGAACCCTTAGGGTGGTTAATAAAAAGAAAAATTATATAACAATTAAATAGCACATTGAATAAGACACAATGTCTTCTTCTTCTTCTCATAAGAGCATTACACCACCTAGGGACAATACAAGAAATAGTCAGCAATCTAAAACACATAACCTAAATCCGCCAGTGCCTTAATAATATAGTGTGGAATATACTCATCCCAATGAGTATATATCTAATTTTACTTTTATCCTCCATCAAGGTGAACAGATGCGCTGGAGAGACTTGCAAGGTAACATAGTGTTACCTTCAGATTGTGTAGTCTTCCACATGCTTCTCTGTGCTTTTGCACAGATTGGCATGACTCAGCTCTATGTTGAATATGTTGTGGCAGACTTTGACATGAGGGATTACCATCCCACAGCCACACAACATTTAAGGGACTTAAGGTAGAAGAGTTAACATACACTGTTGAAGGGCAAAGAGGTCCCGCACGTCCTTAGTGAAATTAGAGATGGTGAACCACTCATAACGGGTTCTCTATCAAAAGATGTTCCCCCTCCTAACAATAGTGAGGAGGTGGGGTATCAAAACCTATGCTCCATGATACACAACCCTAGTTTTGATCCCCGTGAACACCAACTGTTCACTGAGGGAACAACAACATATAACAAGGACGGGAACTTAGATCGTCATCACAATTGGGGCCGTAGCCATAGAAGAGAAGGTAAGAAACATTTTCATGGAAATGGTTCTCCTTCTTCTTCCCCTTCTTCACATCATTCACCCTCTCTTTCCACATCTGGGCATAGCCATAGAGAGCATAACGGTGAGGATAGAGGTAGGCAAAATTAGAGACCTCAACGAGAGAGTCGAGAGAGAGGACAAGGGCATGAACGAAGGGAAAGTAGGGAACAATGGAGACATCATAGACGTCATGAAAGAGATGATCATGATGAACCCCTACTTGCCACCCGAGGCATGCTAATTATAACGGAGGTAGTGAGAATACTAACAAGGCATTTAAAAGATAGTCGGATGAAGCGCTTAGACATGAACAATATCCCACGCTTCGAAGGGGGATACAATGCAGATCCACAAAATCATTTACAGGAATTCCACGATGCCTGCGCCTTGCAAAACATAGAAAACGAGTGGCAGAAACTGAAGTTGTTTCCCAGGATACTCATTAAGGAAGTAGAGAGTTGGTACCGGTCCTTAGAGCCGAAAACCATTAGGAGGTGGAGTATGATGTTAGAACTTTTCAATGATAAATATCAAATGTACTCTAGAGTGTCTAATTTGCGTAAGCAGATCCAAGGATGNATAAGGTATGAAACTAGGAGAACCATTGGGACTTATGCCCAAGGGAGATTATCAGAACTTAGATCCCATGAAATTCATCGCTTGTTGGAATAAGTAGCCAAAGAAGAAGGGGAGCTATGAAAAAGGGAAAGTGCGGAAGAATATAACCGTGATCCCTCTCTTCGAAAGAAGGGAGTGAGATTTTGCGATGAAGAGGATGAGTCACCACTCGAAGAGTTGGTGAACCATAAAACCTTGCCACTTCAGAAGCTAACAATAGAAGTGGCGGCTAAGGTAGATCAGATACATGACTCCTTGGATAGTAGACTTGAACTTGTCCTGAAAATCGTAGAGGAGTCTAAGGAGGAACGAAGTAGTGACAAAGATAAGAAAAAGTGGAGAGATTCAGGCCCTGCACATGACAAGGGTAAGGGGAAAATAAATATCTTCGATGAGGTTGTGGATTCGGACATAGACAATGATGGTGGATGTGAGCTCTGCCAATATGACCATCCCAAAGGATGTTGTCCAATCATCTCACATCTACAAGAGTCTTGGGTGTATGAACTCAACCCGAGACTTAACAAACGACAGACACCCCGAAGGTTACCTTATCCCCAAGGTAACCCAAGATAGTTCCACCAACCATTAACATACTATCCAAGTGGGACTCCACCACAACCCATCGGACAACATCAGTAGTGGTAATACCCACAGTCATGGGGGATGCCACCGTCGAAACAACAGTACCCTTACCGGCAGCTCGATCCATATGGATACTATGTGCAGCAGCCGATTTCTTCAAGTGACTCTATGGGTCACACAACTCCCCAACATCACTACCAAGTTCGGGAGTACTTTAGAAGGACTCCTTATCCTCCGGGAAACACTCCATAGCCATACCATCCTCCTAATCCATCCACACCTCTTCCACCGGTAGTTCCCATAACACCTCTTGCTCCAACAATGCAAGGGAAACTCCCCACTCAATCGTAGCCACGAAATGCTATGAGAGCTGTAAACATTCAACCCGCTGCTAGTTCTGACAACCACAAAAAGAGAAGACCTTTCTTCAGAACCAAAAGCCTAGACAAGCTCTCACAACAACAAGCAGTTGAGTCTAGGTACGTTCCTCCAACACATAAGGCTTAGGAGCACCCTTCCATCCAACAACAGATCTTCACGCATACGGTTATGTTAATGCGTACCGTTACTGATTGGATCAAGGTAGGCCATCTTCCCAGGAAACTAGCTGACCTTGGAAGTTCCTTAATCTATCTCCAAGTCGCTGGGAACAAACCACATAAGGCTCTTCTTGACTCATGTTCCGGAGTTAACCTAATTTCATGAGAGATGTATCAAGCCTGGAGCCTGCCCCATCTTAAGAAGAGCAACATTCAACTAAAGTTGGCTGACTAGTCCATCACCATTCCCTTGGGATTGGTGGAGGACATCGTTACCACTCTGTGTGGTTGGTCATACCCAGCCGATTTCCTGGTGATTGAAGTCAACAACGATGAAGGGGACTTCCCAATTATAATGGGAAGGACATGGCTAAGCACAATAGACGCATGCCTAGGGATTCACAATCTTTCCTTGGAGATATCTAAGGTAAACATTTATGGAAAGATTGAGAAGAAGAGAGTTCCATGCATCACATACAGTGATTCATCGAGTGATGATATAGAGGAATGCTCCGCATCTCCTCCATGCAATAGGTGTGCCCTTGAAACTGTGAGACAAAGATGCTCGTATATAGCAACCACACAAAAAATAGTAGACACCCCGTGGTTGATAGCTAGTCGAAAGAGAAATCAACAAATATGCATGGAACAAACTGAGGAAACAACCCATGCCAACAACGAAGGCATAGATACCTTGGAATATGAGCATCGTCAACTTCCACCCCTTAATCTAAGAACACCAATTGGGAGAAGTTGGGCACTTCTACGAAATTCAAACAAACACTCATTATTTTAGATCTCTCCCTTGAAATTCAATCATGGGGGAGATGGCCACTTATGCTAATTATTTGGGGCCTTAGTTCTTTTTAAGTTTTTGTTTTACACATTTTTTGTCTTACACGTTTTTGTTTTACATGTTTTTTTTTACAAGTTTTTGTCTTACACATTTTTGTTTTACACATTTTTGTCTTACACATTTTTGTTTTACACGTTTTTGTCTTACACATTTTTGTTTTACACATTTTTGTTTTACATGTTTTTGTTTTACAATTTCTTTAACTTTTCTTGTTTTTGTTTTACAACATCGTTATACTTTTCCATTTTTGTGTGTGTGCGCATGTGTTATTTACCCTGTAAGTTTGTCACCTAATAAGTGTTCTTCATGATGGTATGAACTGTGTTTATATTAATTGCTAATGTTTGGTTTTTACCTTTAATTCATGATGTTGATACTAAGGTATGTTTCTTTTGATATGGAAAGCAATGAGTTCACTTCATCCATTCATCCACAAGTTTCTATGGTCTCTCTCGATTTGGAAATGTACAGTCCTTTTCTAATAAGAACTTTAATGAATCGGTGACTGGGCATTTCTCAAACTAAGGAAGGACTCAAGGATTGAAAAGGGTGTGACTTCAAAGGAACTTGATGCATTTGTGTTAGCAATTCTCTTGGGTGCTTGGATGTTTTCTTCTTGAGTTTTCTTGCCGCTTTGACACTATCCAAATTATCGGGAAGCTGAGCAATAAAAATAATAACGTCTTTGCATGGTGGGGTTCTCATGCATAAACACATAAAACATCAAAAAAAGAAGAAGAAGAAGCAAAAGAAGAAGAAGAAGAAGAAAGTGAGAATTCAAAGCACACCCCTTAGAAAAAATAATTTCTTGGGCTACAAGCACTGGTTATGGAACTAAAATAAAAATGTTCCCTCTAACTAAGGCCCTTCTCGCTTCCCATTCTCTCCTCCTTTATTTTGTCGAAATGGTGGTGACTCTTTTGGAAGACATTCTTGTTACTTCAAGGGGATGGATTGGCCAAATGCATTAATGCAAAGTCATTGGAAGTGGTTTGTTTGAGGCCGGACTTGGAATGGGATTTGCTAAGTCACATTAATCATGACACACACAAGGGACTGTACACCACCTTGTTCTTGGGATTCCATTCCATTCTCTTCTCTCCATCCTTCTCTCCATTGTTCACCTCATTGCCAGTTGTATCATTAGTGTATATTTTAGTTGATGCATTGTTTTCTTTTTGGTAAATTCTTATGGTTAAGACTTTAACTCTTGTTCCACATGACATTCCCAGAGCCTACGGACTCTTTGAATGTGGGTTTGTCAGGGCATTGAGGGCATGAGCCTACTTTGGGGAGGACCCACTAACCATCCTATTTGGTGCACCAATTAAATTCTCTCCCCTAACATTTTTGCAATCTATTTTATTTTGTTCATTTCCATCTTGACATCCATTTCATCGATGTCATAGTTGTCCCTTTTTATCTATCTTTCTTATTCCTTTTCTTTCTCCATTTTATCACTACCGGAGGATCGCAATTAGTCATGGGGGTACGGGGCCTAATTTTTTTGATTTTCTCCTAACTTCTACACCTTCGGTAGTCATTAATATTATATCTCTAGATCCGTATCAGCCATACCACAACCTAGCCAATGGACCTTTCATCAACGCAAGGTATCAACTACATCAAAATTCATTTACCCTTGCTAATAAAAAAATTGTGTTGTGTGTGCAAATGGCAATCATGCAACAATGGATTAGATCTAGAAGGAACACTTGGAATGGAGCAGTGCTAGAAGTAGCTATGTAAGGAGCAAGACCGATGGTGCGCTTACGGATGGACAACGAAAGGCGTAATCTTGGTGTTGGCAACAGCAACACTTCTTTCTCTACTGCCAAATGAGGTCTGATGTCAATGTAATAAGGTGTTCACTCTTGTTGTCATGAACACTAGTTTTTTCTTGTTCTGTAATGATGATCCATTCACATGTCATCCCATTAGTTCCATTTGAGTCAATAATCCCATACCGTTCCAATATTTTGTAAGGAACTCAAGGACAAGTTTTCATTCAGTCATGGGGGTATGATGGGACACGATATCATGTACGATACGCGATATCGCATCTGCCGCGATATTGCGTTGTCCCCTGCGATATCGCGTACGCGATATCGTGGTGCGCCGCTAAGCCTATAAATAAGAGGCGGCTCTCCCTTGTTTTCCATCCTAGGCTAGACCGTAGTAAAACTTTGGTAGTTTGACCTCTCTAGAGATAGAATATTTTCCATGAGCCCGTAGTAGGAGCTCCAAAGTGAATGGATCTTTATTCGAGCAGATATTATACCTGAACACATATTTGTGTACAGAAATAAAGACGAACTTCTTGGATAACCCTTGCAGTGCATAAAATAGGCTAACTAGGATTTTATTTACTGTTATTTATCATTTTCCATTTAATCACTTTATTAGTTATTAAATCTCTCTCAACCCTTCTCTCCTAGTTAAGTGCTTCAGTATGACCGCTTCGAGCACGTGCGTTACGCGTGGTGATCCCAGCAACGACTAGCGTTTGGTAATCATGGTTGCATTGGTTCAGGGTGTGAACGATAAGTGGGAACGGATGCTGACACTAGGTTAATTCAAACTTAGTTAGTTAGTTAAAGTTAGTTAATTATTCTCTTCAACCCTTCACCTCAATAGCATAGGAGATAAAACAGAAAAGCTATAAAAATCATATACCTCAGACTTACTTAACCATACACCGTGACAACTAAAAGTAAGTCTGGGAAGACAACAAATAATTAACCCTGAGTGTTCCATGAGGCGTGTAGGCACTTAGTCTGTGGAGTTCGATTGGATCGCGCATGTTATGCTCATATTCGTATGGTTGAGTGTAGGGGTACCTTGCCACTCATCACTTGTGCATGCCCACTTGGTCTTTGAAGTGCTCTTTTAGAATTTCATCCTTTTTGGCCTCATTTTGTCATGCACTGATTTCAATAGTAGATTTTTAATGGATCATGTGGACTTCCTCCATTGATAGGGTTTTATTTTCTCTGGCCAATTTTCTCATATATTGGTTGACTTTGGCAAATTATTCTCTAAGTTAATGGATACTTTCTTCAAGAACATTCTTCTATTTTTTTATATTTGTCAACCTTGTGTTTTTGGCAGGAATTGTTTTATTTTCTTCTTTAAGGGTAGTTAGTACCTTGACGTGTGCATATATTTATGCTTCTACCATAGAGGTATTGCATGTTGGCTTTTCTTTTTTCATCTCTACTTGGATATTTCTAGCTATGAGTTGGGTCACTTGTTTAGTTCTGAATTTATCGAGTTGGTTTGGTGCTATGTATTGTAAAGGGTCTCTCTTTTATGCTCTTAAGGTTGCCAATTCAGCTTACAACCTTTGCACTTCATTCTTTGCATACTTAACTCTTATTTCAACCATTACCAGCTTGTCCTTTATTGAGATTAGATCTAACTGTACTACAGTGATATCACTAGGGATATCAAAAATATTCTACATTACTTAGCTTGCATACAATAGTTGATCTAGGGTATCTTTGTGTTCTTCTCAGAGCATGGATGTACCGATTATCATTTTGACATCTTTGGCTCTAGTAATATCTACTAGTGGCATGATGGAAATATTGAATGATTCTTTAATGTGATTCGTGATCACCTTTGCTACTCTTACTACATTTTGGTGTTGCATTACCATGACTTTGGCTCATTCTCTTGTTTCTAGCATGACCTGAAAAGATGCAGCATTCCTAGAGATTTATTGTGCCTAGTCTTCATCTTATTCTGCCTGCAATGAGATTTTTTCACTAGTAGGTCTTGTTGATATTGTAGGTCTTACATAATTTTCTGTTACATTATACATTATGGAACCTTCCCTATTTTCCCAACTTATGATTTCGACAATTTTTTGTAAGTGGCTCACGAAAGGTTTATAGTCTTGTTGAGTTGGTGGAGTGCTTGATTTAAGTCTATCACCAGTTGGCATTGACCCACTAAGTCTTGCTTGTTATTGTCCTATTGTTAGAATGTTACCTATTGGTGTTGATCTTGTTGCTCCCTCAGTGCCTGTTGGTCCCTACAGTTGATCTTTTTTTGGAGGCATTGGCTTGGACATCTCAGCATAGGATGCATTCTGGCCTTGTGTAAGACATCATTTGTATAGCCTAGAATCTTGATTGACTTGCATAACCTTTTAACGAGGCAAGGAAATGGTAGAGTGAGCTTCCTTACCTTCTTTTCTTCAAATCTTCTTTGAATTTCTAGAAATAACAAATGAACTAGATTTGCATTGAATTTTCCCATAAGAATAGTGCTTCCTGTTGTAGTGTAGGTGGAAATTCTATTAGGCTTTTTGGTGGAAAAATAATGGTAGGTTTCTATCTTGAAGTATATTTTCTCCTTAGAAAAAAATTCACTATATTCTTTATATGTTTTGTCATATTGCATTTGTAGCCTTAATGTTTTTTTCCTCTATGTTGAATATTATAGATATCTATGTAATGTTTACTCCGACATTAGGAATATTGAGTGCCTTTGCAATTGTCTTGACTGAATAAGGCACTGTGACTCCTTTAGTTTTTACTATGGCATCATCCTCCTTACTCTTCTAAAATTGGTGCACTTCTTCTAAGTACCATTCTCCGTTGCATGATAGAGTTGGCCACAGAGGAGAGGCTTGGAGTTGTTCTCGGATGTTGGTAGGTGCTACTTCCATGAACGCTTCAAAGTTGAGTTCCATGATAACTATGGACATGATTGATTTTTCCTGAATGGCCTTGAGACATTCTGTTGATAACGTGAGGCATTGTCATTACCCTAGAGCTAGCAGTGCTTTATCCTTAGCTTGCACGGAGTGTTTTGTTATTAGTGTTTCCTAATGGAAGTTGAAGGATTGAGCCTCTTGCTCTGCTTGTGGAGTCTATTTTCTAGCTTGTCCTTTACTTTTACCTTTAGGTGTTTTGCTTCCTTGTTGTGAGGGTCTTCCTTTTGTGGATCTTTTAGGAGATATCTACAATCATTAAGGATTCATTTGAGATTACCCAAGGATTTCAAATAGGTTCCTAATAGTTCATAGTCCTTTCTTGGGTTCTAGAATTTGATCAAAAATTTGTCCTTACTATTACTTTATCTCTTAGTATGATTGTAGAGTTAGAAAAATTTCAAAAGAAACCATTATTCATTGTACTTTTGATTGTTATGAACTCTCACAGTTATTATTTTTTCACTTATTATGTAATTGAATGGATGGCTAGGAGAATTAGTTAAGTTTATATCAGATACATTGTAGATACAACATCATAGCTATTACATATTATAGTCTAATACATCATAGCCAGGATGTCACTGTCAAATAAATTTTGATTTTGAGTAATTTTTTGTAGAAAAATTAGGATAAATGGATAGTTTTGAAGATGTAGAGGTGGTATGAAGGGTTCTTGATCATAGATGGTGCTTAGAATATGAAAATTTGGTAGTAAAAGTTCATGAAAGAAGGAATATTTAGCAAATTAAATTTGTGAGGTATATAGGAGATGGGTTGTAGGAGTTGCCAAAAGTATGATAAGTCATGAGAATGTAGGAAAGTGAAAACTGATAGCTTAAGTGTCTTAGAGGCAAAAGATAATGTGGAATTGGTTGTCATGTAGGAAGCACAAGAGTTATACAAGTGGATCCTCCCCAAAGCAGGCTCTAGCCCTTAGTGCTCTTGTATAATCACACCTATAAGTGTTCCTAGGCACTCAAGGAGTTGAATGTAAAACATACCTATCTTGCAAAACACACATGTTAGTACTGCCTAAATGAGAAAATAACACTATATTATACAAAACCATTGAATTATGATTATATATAATAGTGAGGTGGGATGGAAGTATAAGGGATTACAAGAATTAGGACTTGTCTTACCATAGGCATAATGGATTTTTGTGTATGTATATGGTTTAAGTAATCATTAACCTTTCCATCCAAGATCCAAATCGAGTGCATACCACTTATCAATGACATTGCATTATATCATCAAAAAAATAACAACTAGAAGACTATCACAACTGCAATAAGTATTAACACTTGACAATGAAGTTTAAGGAAGTAGTTTATTAATAGCACACTTTATTTTTTAAAGGATATTTGGCCATTTGATAAAGGAGTACCTTCAGGCATGAGTGACATGTCTTTCTAGCCTCATAACCAATGTGAGTCTAAGAAACCTTAAAATTATTAAGAAGTTGCCTACCTTGAGGCATGGGTAACATGTCTTTTCACTTGTTGAATATTGATAAGAATAAACTTTTTTGAGTTGGTTGGGTGATAGATTTTCATGACACTAGATAGGTATGTTTCATGGACAATATAGGTTCCTTCCCATAAGGTTTAGAACTTAGCCTTTTGTGGGACATGATTGGGATTGTAATAGAGGCCTTTGTTACCTAGTTGAATTAACACTTATCTCATGTTAGTGTCATCTCTATTTTTGAAGTACTTTTTGTGGATTTTGTGGCTCATTTAAGTAACTAATTTATTCTTATCTAAGAGATTAAGATTCATGAGATGTTCTCATTGAGCTAGGCTTAAGTCAAGGTCAAGTGTACAAGTAGTGAAAAGGGTGGGTTAAGAATGTGGGTAGTTTATTGTAAACTAACTCATATTTGAAATACCCTATAGGAAGTTTTCATGTTGATCTATATGCCCATAGAACATCATTAAGTTTAGTGCTCCAATCCTTCCTATATCAAATAACTATTCTAGTTGGTATTTTTGTGATTTCTCAATTAGTTACTTTTGCTTGAAAATTTGGTTGGGGATGGTATGGTGTAGTAGATTTGTGATTCACCCCAAGTTGTTGCATTAGCTTTTTGAATGTAGCTCCTGTAAAATAAGTCTCATTGTCTAATATGAGCATGCATGGCACTCCAAATCTATTCACCACATGTTGTTAAAAGAACTTAGTAGTTGTTTTGGCTATGCAATCCTTAACTGTAGCTACTTCTGCCCACTTTGTGCAATAATCAACTATCACTATAATGTACAATTTCCCATTGGACATTGGTGTGATGGAACCCATAAAATCAATTCCCCAAATATTAAATGATTCCAATGGTTTTATCCACTATTTTGGACCTTTATTTTTTCTTGTTAATCCTCCATCATGTCGACACCTCTCACAAGATTGGGTGAACTTGTATGCGTATTGAAATATGGTAGGCTAGAAGTAGCCTACCATCATCAGTTTGAGTGTTGTCCTATATCATGCATAGTAACCACCACATGGTCCTTCATATGCATCTTATAAGATTCTTTGTTGGTGCTTATTAGGAACATACCATCTAATTAGTTTGTCAGTATAGATATTATAAAGGTTTTCATTAATTTCCATATCTTGTTTGGCTCACTGGAGGAATTGCTCCTTTTATTTCTTATCCCATTGAAGAGGAAGCTTTTGTGTAGTGAGATAGGTCACATAATCATAGATCCACAACTTCTCTATTGAGGTGGTACTCATTTTTGTTCTTGTGAATACATTTTCATTGGGAAACTGGTGTGATAATGGTTCATCGCCTTGTGGTTTCCATCTGAGTTTGGATACATGATTGGCTACAATGTTTTTGGTTCCCTTTTTATTGATCACGGTGATGTTGATTTCTTGTAATACCATGAGTCATCTTATTACCCTTGGATTGGCTTATGGTTTATTCATTAGAAATATTATAGCACTATGATCCATGTGGATATAGATAGAATACACGAACACATAATGTCTAAATTTCTCAAGTGCATACACTACGACCATAAGCTCCTTTTTTGTAGTGAACATCTCAGCTTCACATGATGGGTAGTGTGTGAGGTCAGCATGTGGAATTTGGGCTTTAATTCCACATGATGGACATTGCAGTTCCACATGTTGGGCAGCATGTTGAAGCAACGTATGACACTTAGGCTTTCAACCTACATACTGCACTTTGATGAGGAAGCCATTTGTAATGCTCAAAACTATAATGAATGCAAGCGTTACAAATTCATAGCCTTTAAATGCAAAATTCCAAGTCACATTTGGGATATTTTGAGAAATTTTCATAGAGATCAATAGGGCTTTTGTAGCAAATTTTAGTAACCCTTTTGCAAAATTAACAATGCTGATTTTTGAGAGTAGAATTGTGAGCAGGAATTGATAGAGTTACATATCAAGTTAGGAGAAAAGTGTAGATTCTTTGTAGGACACACTTTGCAAACTGCACCGAATCACAGCAGAGCATTAATTTCTTAGGCCTTAAAGCCTTGATCTGTATTCTCTAAATTCCTCATTCCTTATATTCATTGACATTCATTACTTAATATAAGATTTGTAGTTATTCCTGTTTTATGGGATTATTCACTTGTTGTATCTACTCTCGAATCTTATGCTTCAAAACTCATTTTACATTATTTTTTATTATAGTTTATCCACATTTACATAAAATTGGTAATAGACTTTCCAAGTCCTTGGGTGATTGGCAAGACTATTCATGGTACTCTGGATTCTTTTTGAGGCCTGTGGATCTGCGAGTTAAACTATCTCACATGGAATCTCTTGGTTTTTCTAGCATAATTTTTCCTATCATTATAGTTTCTAGTGCTAAAAGGAGAACCTCAACCCAACTTCTTTGCTAAAATTTGCTGTGAAGTCTCTTTGCCTACCTTGTTCTTCAGCCAGTGAGCTTAATTGATTCAATAGAAATTCATGTTGGGCTTTTCCAAAGCCCATTGTGTGGCCTTGCAACTAACGTTATCTTTAAAAATTTTTAAGTTTATTTTGGGTTATCCTAAAATCCATTGTGTGGGCCAAAAGCCCATTGTGTGGCCTTATGACTAGCATTGTTTGTAGTTTTTACATTTGTTTTGGGTTTTCTTAAAACCCATTGTTTGGGCCGAGAGTCCAATGTGTGGGTTGGAAACCCATCATGTAGCCTTGTGACTAGTGTTGTTTGTAGTTTTTACATTTGTTTTGTGTTTTCTTAAAATCCATCATGTGGGTTAAAAGCCCATCGTGTGGGTTGAAAATCCATTGTGTGGGTTGAAAGCCCATTGTGTGGGCCAAAAATCAATCATGTGACCTTCAAAAGCTAACATTGTTCATAGCTTACAAAAATTTGTGTTGGGCTTTTCTAAAGTCCATTGTATGGAGTTTTAACCAGCATTTCCATAAAAATTTTAAAGTTTCTTTTGGGTTTTTCCAAAACTTATCATCTAGCCTTAAAACCAATGTTGCTTATAGAAACTGATGCAAATTTTTTTTGGGTTTCACCAAGACCCAATCACGTGGCCACAAAATCCATCATGTGGTCACAAAATCCATTGTGTGCATGCTAAGACTTCCACATGCTAGGTAGTCTGTAGCTGAGCCTCGCACATGCTGGGAAGTCTCACATGTTAAGACTTCCACACATTGGGTAGTCTCACATGTTGAGACTTCCACACATTGGGTAGTTTCACATGCTGAGACTTCCACACACTAGGAAGTCTTGCACACTATGAAAGTCTCACATGTTGAAGCTTCACACACTAAAGCTCCGTACATTGTGAGGCTTATACGCTACAAGCTTGTAGCTTGTTTAAACATTAGAAACTTTAAAAGCCTTTATTGTTTTGACCAATTCATTGGTTTTCTACATCAACTATTCTAGCACATAACATCGTTTTCATGGCCATGAATCAAGAATTTCCTCATGTATATGACCGTAAGGACCCAACCATAGTGGAGTGTAGGGAGTTCCTTAAGCAATTAGGACTTAGTCTAGTGCATTTAAACATTGACAAATAGTACTCTAACTTTATATGCGAGAAAACTGAAATAGGTTTGTACATCCCACACAAAGAGTTTGACTCTAAGCATCACTACGAATTAATCTACAAGGATGGGAAGGAATACATTCCTTTCCCATGCGACCACATTGAATTATCCATATTTTACATGAACTTGTTAGCACAATTGGTAAGTGTGGATGAGGATGGTGAAATTATTGAAAAGGCTAGTTTAGGATTCCACCTAGAGGATCAAGTTGAGTATGGAGTTGAGTATGAGCCATATATGTTCATAGGGAATCTTTTCTAATGATCTGTCCTAGAGGTGACCATGTTCTACTTTGTGCCTCCCATTTTAGTAGTGAACAAAACTCCCCTTGTGACCTTCACAAGCTTAAGTTCCCAACCTGCTTCCTTGTTCACCTCACTATTTATCTCTGTACCCTTTCCTATTGTGCCTCAACCTCCACTAGTAATTCCCTATATGCCCCAACCTTTCATAGTGATGACTAGTCCTCATGGAATATAAATTTCATGCCTATCACATAATCTATTTATTTCCAACAACCCCTTTATTCCTCATACCCCAATGCAAACCTTGTTCTCCATGTTTGACCCCCCTTAAATGGTAGTCACAAGACCTCTCCAATCTATACCATTGTCCATTTCACAACCACCAACCATCTAACAACTAGTGCAACTCTCAAGAGCTTCACAAGGCATGGATCAAGCCTTCCAACTAATCCAAGACCTTACTAAGAAGCTACGAAAACTAGAGGCTAGCATAAAAAAAATCGTAAAGGTTATGGATTTCTACTAAGATGACCCCATTAGTCCTACTATTACTCAAATAAGCTTACTTGTGAGCATGCATATCCCAAACTTCACCAAATATAATGATGAAGGAGATCCTAATGCACATCTTGTCATCTTTTGATTTGAGTGCCTCCTATTCCAAATATGGCCTCATATGATACTATGCATTTTTCCTATGTCCTTGAAAGGAAAGGTTTTGAACTAGTACTAAACCTTACCTAGAAATTCTATCTCCTTCTTGGATGACTTGATAGCCTTATTTGTCAATCACTTCAAATATAACTTGAAGCCTAATACGATCCTAGCCCAACTTATAAAAGTATGGTAGGTGCCACTTGAGCCTATCCAAAGGTTCATTTAGAGATGGAATGCAATGCTCAATGAGATCTCTAAGCCCATATCTAAGACCCACCTCTTAGATATCTTTAAGAGAGTTGTTAATGACTTCATCAAGTCAAAGCTTTACTATTTAGAACCTCGATCACTAAGATAATTCTTTTTGCAAATCAAGAACATAGAAGAGGCTAGCAACGATGCAACTTATGTGGCCTACAAGAAACAACACTCTAGGAGAGACAAGGATAAGACTAAACAAACATAAACAACTATGGACGTAGTATCCAAGGATATGAAACAAACAGAAAGACAATAATCACTGCAACACAATGTACCTTCTGACTCATCTCAGTTGTCTACCTCCTATACTTCCAATTAGCCAAGATCAAATTTTGAGTGCAAGGACAAGTCTAAATATGCTAAGTTGTCCATGAAGCCCTCTGAGCTCCTAGAATTGTTACTTAAGGACAATTGTATTCAACGTAAGGAACTGTCCGATGAAGCTCGAAAGAGGCACAATCATTTTTGCGAGATAGCTAGAGATCCAATGATAGTAACCAAAAATGATCCAAAACTACCAAAGTACTTTAGGCTTGACAAGTGCTACCATTATTGCCAACTAGTTGTTCATGATACTAATTTTTGCATAGCCCTTAAAAATAACCTTCAGATGATGATTGACCATGGAGAGCTAGTGTTGAATGAGCCCAACTCTCCAAACTCCAACAATAACTCTTACATTGACATCTTATTTCCAGGAACCAAATGGTCTAGTCCTCCTAAATATCCATTTGTCATCAATTTTCTACCTTGGCCCCAAAATGTAAAGTCTAGAGAGCCCTTTTTTATATGGGAATCACCACCTTCATTTCCTAAAGAATCTTTCATTATACGCTTTCCCACTTTAGTGGCATCAATATGATAACCCAAAAAATGCATTATGAATTGTTCTAAGGCTAGGGAACCATTCATTATTTGGCTTCCTCCACCTCCAACAAGCAAACCTACAATGAACCATAACCAAGGCTTACCTATTGTAGCCAATAACTCAATAGTTAACAAGAGGCTACCACAAGGATGACAAAAACAACCTATTGCCAAACCAACAACTAAGCCCATTTAAGGAAGCCATAATAAAAGGCTTAGAATGAAGCTAATCCACTAAGACCTACACCAATATTATCTACATCCATGAATAAGGGGCCCAAGCAATATACATTGAAACTTGAATCGAAAATTCTAGGAAGATGGAGAAAATCAAGGTCACCAAGTTTGAAAGATCACATCCCAAGAAAAAGGATTTCCTCACAACAATGAAGCAAACTAAATGATCCCTAGAACAAAAGAACACGTCATTGAACTTAAAGGACCTAGTCATGACTTCCTTTGCTCATAGAGACACACTAGCCCAAACATTAGCCTCTATCCCTATGAGTGAAGACATGCCTACCAATAAAGAATCCATTTACTTTGTCATTGAGCAAATCTTACTTAGGGAAGATAAATATCAATCTAAGCTCAACATTCATGATAGTGAAGTGAAGGTTGATCCACAAAACAAAGAAGTGTTATCTACCCCTCTCCTCATTACTATATGTGTTAGTAAGTTTAAGGTTCATTGTTTCCATGTAAATGATGGGGCCACCACTAATGTGATATCGTTTAGTATTGTTGAGAAACTAGGCATAATAGAAAACATCCAAGAAACCTCTACCTCAGCACTCAAGTCATTCAATGAGTCATAGGTAGAAATTCAAAGTTCTACCTCCCTAGATTTCATAGCCAGGGAATGGTTTCCCACATCTGTTAACTTCCTAGTGGTTAGGGACACTTGGTTTCAACTTGATCCTAGGGAGGCCATGGTTAGTGAAGCTTCAGGTGGTCTCATCTCCTATACATTAGGAGATTCACTTGCCATATGAGCATGGTGAAATTGTAATTCATGGAGAAAATGTGTCTCTAGCATTGGTTAACAACATCAACATCGAACAACGTATGGAGGTGGAAGTTCAAGATGAAACTCCCAACACACAGGTTGAGGCAAAAAATAACACCAAAAATAATAATAACAAGAATGTCTCCAACACTACAACACTAAATGATCAACGAGAACATCTATCTCTTGCCATATTGAATAAGAGGAATGGTGAACGTAGGATCATATAAAAGAAGCTGCTTGATCTATCGGAGATTAGATAACAAATACATTGTAGATGTCTTATCCATTCCTTTGTTAACAATCACTTATTTACATTTGCAGCTTTATATCATGTTTCTATGTTTATCCTATTTTTGTATTTTCTTTTAAATTTTTCCATGCTTATTAGATGAGAGTAACTATGGTTTGCAAAGGCCTAAGACTAGTAATATAATGGCTTGCCAAGGCCTAAAACTAGTGAAGCCATGGCTTGATAGGGCCTAAAACTGGTGAACAAAATAGCATTTTATTAATGATATCATTTACATTGTGAATTGCATGTTTACATCACAATTTAAAATCTTATTGCATCATATTTTATTCATCCATTTTACTTTATGTCCTAGTTTTTCATTATGTCTCAACTTATAGATTACACTCACTATTTATGTTTGCATAAAAATATAAAATATGAAAGTAATTACAAAGTTATAGCCAAATGTCCATAATCATAGCCATAAGTACATAGTGTACAAAAAATAGATGATACAGGGTCTTAAAGAAAAACAATATGCAATATGAACCAAGGGAGCTTAACATTTACTAGTTCTCTAGGATAATAGCAGCAACAAATGTTAAACATAATCCTTGCTGGCTTTATGATTGCAAGAGCAAGAAATAATGGTGATCTATGATAGCACAACATCAGATGCCAGGCATTGTCTAATCCTAATTGAAATAGCATAATCGAAGATAACAATGATCTAAAAAAAACACGTAAATGAACATTCAAATCAGTAAATTTGCTAAAAAAAAGTGAGCAATACATTTAAGTGAGTATCTTAGAGTTGTGATATCATGTTTCTAGATAAGACATTGTTGATGCATAAATTTTGGATGCACCAACACCTCGGAAAAAAACTCGTTTGAGGAGACTATTGCCTAGGGTGCCTCCCATATGGGTATGGAAACCTAGGAATAGTCTCAGCTAGAGAGGGCTATGTAATGTTCCAAAAAAATGTAAATTAAATTGAAAATTGTAAGATTTTAAATTGAATGACTGTCTGGAATTTTAAGACTTAAATAAAATACAATAACTAATAAAGTGTAAACTTTTCCCTGGTCTCTTGCTGCTGCTGTTGGTCTATCACTACCAGTGGTGCCCACTGATTACTTGCCGCAGTTGCCACTACTGACTACTATTTATACATACAATGCTTGCAATGCTACNGCTCTTGCCATGCGCTAGAGAGAGAGAGAGAGAGAGAGAGAGAGAGAGGGTAGTGAGAGAGAGGAAGAGAGAGACTACCTGCTGCAGTTCACGCGGGGCAGCAACTATGGTTGTTTAGAGCCTACCTTGTGAATCACTGTCATGCCACTGTAGAGAGAGAGAGAGAGAGAGGGAGTGAGGGAGAGGAAGAGAGCACCCATTGACTAAGATGCACTTCACCCTTATGTTCTTCATCATAGCTTTGTAGGTAGCATTGCGTTGTAATCAACCACTACCACAATTCTCACGTTCTATTTCATGGTATTGTGCAGCACCACGTGTCGTGCTTACTACCTAGCACCACATGCCATGCATACTACCTAGCACCATGTGCCATTCCCATTGCCTTCTGGTCAAGCTCATGTATGATTGTAATGGCTATCATGCATCACCCGTAGCTGTCGTTGTTCGCGATGTAGATGCGCTAACCTTCGCAGATTATTTTAGGAAAGAATGTCCACAATTTTTTGATGGATTCTGGTGCAACTGTTAGTGTCATGCCACTTGAGGTATGTAAGACTTTAGGAACAAAAATGATACCCACAAATGAAAAGTGTAATTCAACTTGATGGATCCAAGATGCCCATAGTTGGGTCATTAAAAGGAGTGAAGGTGCAACTTAAATAATATCCTACATTTACATGTTACATAGATATCCTAGGAGTTGACATGTTGTCCACTTATGGTGTTCTAGGACTTTTGGAGCCAAGTTTGGAGGCTTCTTTAGGTCAGATTTCTTGGATTTGTTAATCCCTATCAAAGGAAAATATGAATATATGATTATACCTAGAGAAACTTGTTATAAGCAAGTGGTATTGAATTTTGATCTATAAAATAAATCTTTAGGAATCCAAAATACCAATCCTTTTGTTGGAGTGGTTGAGCTAGGACTTGGTGAATATTTGATGAATGATGATATGGGCAAAACTCTAGGCATAAGCCTTTTTTCATACATGTATTCTACCAAATATTATTAAGCTTTTATGGAGTGTGAAAAGGTGTATGAAGATACTTTGCCATACCACCAACATGATGGAAGAACTATTCTTTTCAGTGACCCACCACCATTAGAAAATGATAAGGACATAAGTGAGATTCTAACCAATGAAATATTAGAAGATGAGCTGAATTTCAATGACAATCATTGGTTACCTTGATTAGAGGACTAATTTTTTAGATTTCATGAACTTGAACACTTGGATACTAAGAGTGGATGGTGCCTCTTCCTAGAAAGGATGTGGAGTAGGAATAATGCTTATACCTCTTGGTGAAGCTCCTATCCTTAAAGTCATCAATTTCACACAACTTATGACTAACAACATGGTCGAATATGAAGCACTTATACATGGGATCAAGCTAGCTTAATATTACAACTTATCCAAACTTAAAATCTATCGTGACTCCCAACTAATAGTAAACCAAGTCAATGGAACCTTTGAAAATAAATATGTTACCATGAAAGTGTATAAAGCTTACATTCTTGAACTTTTTAAAGAGTTTGAACACATAACTATCGAACATGTACTAAGAGGAAAAAATTACATTCTTGATGTGCTAGCCCAAATGGCCATCACTTTGGATGTCCCATTGAAACACAATGCTTGGGATTTAGAAATTATTATTGAAAAGGTGAAATCCTATTCTATCCCTGATAATGTGTTTTCTTTTCAAGTGTTTAATGACAATGATCATGTTTGTAAATTTCTATTTTCTAAAGGAGAATTTAGTGATCAAGGAGATATATCATAGGATGTTGTGTTCTTAAACAAAATATCTCCTAAAGTAGTAGTTAAGGAAGCGTTATTTGATGAATTGCATACCAAGACTATGTTAGCTGAAGTTGAAACAATTCTGGTTTAAAATAAAGGAAAACAATACGCTGTTAAAATAGGAGTTTGTGTACATCTAGATGAAAGACAAAGCCTAGTCGAATTACGACATGAGTTTAATGATGTTCTAGCTTGGACTTATGAAGATCTTAAAACTTTCAATCCATTAGTGATGACACATACAGTTCTCCTTGCAAAAACTTAGACCTGTAAATCAAAAGATTAAAGCCCTCATGAAAGTAGAAATTGACAAGCTCCTAGAATCCAAAATTATTTACTTGGTGAGACCCTCTAGTTGGATATGAAACTTAGTGCTGGTTAGGAAACATATTGGTGAATTAAGGTTATGTATTGATTTTCATAACCTTAATACTTCTTGCATTAAGGATAATTATCCACTTCCCCTGATGGAGGAGCTATTGCAAATCGTGAATGGTGCTCAAATGTATTTCTTTTTGGATAGGTATTTAGGATTTAACCAAATTTTAGTAAATAAGAAAGACCAGTACAAAATAGCTTTCATGAAAAAATGAAAAACTTTTCCATTCGTTAAAATGTCCTTTGGCCTCATAAATGTTGGCTTTACCTTTCAAAGAGCTATGGACAAAAATTTTGAGGGGCTAATTAGAAAGTGCATTATTATCTACCTAGATGACTTAACTATTTTCTCCAAAGATTATGGTACACACCTTAGAGACCTCAGAAACATTTTTATAAGATGTAGACGATTTGGCATCACCTTGAACACAAGAAATCTATCTTTAGAATTCAAAGTGGTAAATTCCTGGGTCATATAGTGACTAAGGAGGGGACTACAATTGATCCCGAGTAGGTGAATGCAATTTTAGAAGTACCTTACGCTTTGTCCAAGACTAACCTAAGGGCTTTATTTGGGAAAATTAACTTTGTTAGATGATTTATTCTTGTCTATGCGAATTAGTCAGACCCTTGAATGAGATGCTGAAGAAAGATAGTAACATGCACTGGACATACGAAAGAAAGAATGATTTTCTCACTATTAAAGAGGCCATTATAAATGCCCCTATCTTGGCTTCTCCTTGGTATGAAAATGACTTCCACTTATATGCTTTTTCTAGTGATGTTACTACCATTGCTATCTTGACCAAAGACGTAGTTGATCAAGGTGAGAGACCCATATCTTTCATGTCTACACCTTTAAGGAAGGTAGAATTAAAATACTCACTTATAGAGAAGCAATTGTATGTTTCAATAAAAGCCTTAAAGAAATTTTTCTACTACCTATTAAACGTGAAGGTTTTTGTCATTGTCCCTGACTCAGCCACCATTACTTTAGCTAAATTACAAGATCCTAGCAAACAATGCACTAAATGGGTTATGAAGTTGCAAGAATATGATATTTAATGGAAGGTAGGCAACTTAGTTAGAGGGATTGGCCTTTCCAAGCTAATTTCCAAAGCCTCACCTTTAGAAAGTTGTGATGTATCCCAAGATAAAGAATCAATTCCTCTTCACATATTATCCATTGATGAGGAAAATGATATCCCATTTGCTCCCAATCTATTGTATGATACATGGTATGGTGATATCAAATTTTATTTAAGTGTCCATTGTTGTTCCTTGGATGTACCTAAATACAAGAGAAAGCTTTTGACATTAAAATTCTCTAAATTCACTCTAATAAGTGGTGAATTATTCAGAAAGAATTTCCAAGGAATATACCTTAAATGCTGGAACCAAGAACATGCTAACAATGCTCTAAAATAGCTCCACAAGGAAGGACATATAGGATACTATTCTTTAGTCCATAAAATTATGAGGGTTGGTTATTATTGGCCTACTATGATTAAGGACACCTACAACCTAGTTAGAACTTATCTCCAATGTTAAATATTTAAGGGTAAAGATCCCAAGAGTTCAACCCCTTTACAACCTATAATAGAAACTAGACCATTTGCACAATGGGCTTTAGATTTTATCGGAGTGATCAATCCTTTGTCTACTACTCTACACAAATTTATCTTAATAGCCACTGATTATTGCACATGTTGGTTAGAAGTGAAAGTAACTAAAACTACATCATCTCATGAGGTCATTTGCTTCTTAATAAATGATATAATCTCAAGGTATGGGTATCCTTATGCTTTACTAGTTGACAACGAACCTGCCTTCATATCCAGAGAGTTTACAAATTGGGGTAGAGATGATAACATCATTATTAAGATGGTAATAAAATATTATCCACAAGGTAATGGTTTGGCTAATTAGTACAAGAAAATCATATTAGATGGAATTGAGAAAATGATAGCCCAAAACCCATGAACCTAACATGAATAACTAAAATGGGCAGTTTGGGTAGATAGGGTTTGTTATAAAGAGTTAATCATGACCATACCATATGATTTAGCATACAACAAGAACTAATATTGCCAGTTAATTTGTAGATTCCTACATATTAATTCTTCTTAGCCTATTTACCAACTGACGAGTATCTAATATCATGTACATGTGACATTTGGAATCTATTGCTTAAAAGGGTTAAAGTGATTGAAAATATATGTAGTCATTAACAAATTGTCAAAAAATGGTTTGATAAGAAATATGTAGCTAAAATATTTCAAGTAGATGACCTGGTCCTTAAGAGAGATAGAGCATCTGATCAGATTGACTCTCAAACTAAGTTTTCTCGTATGTGGTCTGGTCCATCCCAAATTGTAAATGTTGTTGGCCCCAATGTATACAAAATTGCTGATTTGCAAGGACATAGGATACATAGGAATTTTAATGCATTTTATTTGAATCATTTCTACTCAGGTGTCGCACGTGAACACTTGGTAGATTCTTAATTGCATGTTTCTTTCCCCTCACTATGCATTTCATTTGTATATAGTTGCATTTGCATGTTTTCTTTGCATTCCCATCATCTCTTTCTTAGCATATTGGTTTTGGTTTTTGCTTTTCATATGATTTTATTGATCATTATGATTGTTTGAGTTACTAGANTTCTTAGCATATTGGTTTTGGTTTTTGCTTTTCATATGATTTTATTAATCATTATGATTGTTTGAGTTACTAGACATTGGGTCATTGTAACACCATTGGAAAATAATGTAAGTATGATGCTTTATATAATATTTCTTATTACTATTACATAAAGTCTTATTTATATTATATATTTCAATAATCCTATAATCCTTCCTAGTCTTTTTCAATGTTTTAGTTTTATTAGTTATGTTGGATTATGGTGGTTAGGATTTATGCTACTTATCATGTAATCATCATGATCATGTGAGTGTAAGATATGTGACGTTGGAGAATGGTTAGCCACAATCACTAGGTGACCTTGGAAAATGTCAGTTTCCCTTTTATAAGCCCTAACCCTTAAGTGTAATGATCCATGGTTGTCTTGTGAACAATAGGGTGAAGTGTGTTTATCTCTAATTGAGAACCCGTAGCCACCCAAGAGACCTGCTATGATGCCATTAGATTATAATTAAAGGCACATACACAAGGGTTGAACTGCACCATGGGCAAAGTTTTGAAAGGACTATGTCCTTTGGCAGTGTAGTTAACCAACTAGACTCATGTTGGAATTCCTACATTTAGAATGAAGTATACCATGAGCAAAGTTTTCTCAAGAAAAAAATAAAAGAATGAGGACCTTGTTCATTGGCAGCGTAATAAGTTCTTAAGTGTGATGGGTTCCAGCAGCTATCCTCATCTTAACCTTCATGTTCTCTTTTGAATCTATTTTCCCAAAATTCAAAAAAAAAAGAAAAAGAAAGAAAGAAAGCAAATAATCCCTTTCATCCATTTCCTTTCTTAACAAAAAAAAGAAGAAGAAGAAAGAGTCCCAAGGAAAAATTTGAAAGTTATGGCTAGTTATGATTTAACATGAGCCTGTCCTCCTGATTAAGTTTAGTATAATTCTCATGCTCAAAGTAGTCCACGTACTTTGGACTTTCACCTTGTGAGAAGATTGGGAATGGGATCTTAATTATATATTTTAATTATATATTTTAATTATATATATAGATCTATGTACTTAAAATAATAAAATTATATATCTAGAGTTTGATTAAATAAGATGGTGTGGTAAGGTGGCCCACGTATAGTTCTCTTTTTATTATATGGTTATTTTGATCATGCTTAAATTAGTATAGTTTGCTTTTAGGCTTTAATTTGTCTTTGTTTTATGATGTTTTTGATTCTCTATCTGTTGCATTATTTCTATGGTTTTGTTGCTCCTTGCACTTGCATGTAATTAAAGTTTGGGGGCTAAGTATTGAGGCCAACATAGTCTATGCTAAGCATGGGGCCAT
This sequence comes from Gnetum montanum, assembly GCA_015680685.1. NCBI lineage: Eukaryota > Viridiplantae > Streptophyta > Gnetopsida > Gnetales > Gnetaceae > Gnetum > Gnetum montanum. The sequence goes on along the minus strand of MNCI01020827.1, from coordinate 228,390 downwards.
GATCAAATAAGTTTGAATACCATGAAAATTAAAAAAGGTCATATTAGTTTGCTATATTTACCAATAGGTATTTATTCTTTAGTAGTTTTAAGCTCATCTCAAAATACGTGTGTTTGACTTTTGGATTGTTGAATTGATGGTAAAAAAAAATCCAATTACCTAGAGCATATAAAAATTATAAATAATAGTCAATAATTACTTTTAAGAGATTTATATAAATTTCACCTTTGTGTCACTTGTCAACTTTGAAGATAAAAGACTACATCCTGGGATTTTGGAAAACATAATTTTGTACTTGAACTAGAACAGGAAATCAGGTCACCAGGTTGGTTGGTAATGGTTAGCATATTAGAAACTTTAGGATTTGCACTAACTTGTAATGCCTTTTGAATTAATTCTAATGGGTTCGCCTTCCACCACTCCCTTGCTCATGCATCATAGACGAAGTAGAAATAGCAAAGGTAAAATAGATACTTTTTTTTTAGCCAAATTGCATCTCAAAGGGAGAAAAATATGAAGAACAAGAATAAAAATTAGATTAAGAGCATGATTATTACTATTATTATGAAGCATAATGACTTGCTCTTGATCAAGTGGATGATAGTGGAACATGAATCATTGGTGGTGGGCATTACTTGATGTGGTGGACATGGGGTGTTACATGCAACGATGGGCATTGCATTTGTGGTCATGGCTATTGTTACGTGGTTGTAACTATTGGGTGTTTTGAGATGTGAGGATTGAAAGTGGTAGGCATTATGTAGAAACTAACAATGGTGGTTATGGGTAGTAATGGCTTTTGGGACATGGGTAGTTGACATAGCTGGTGTAGAAATGCTGGTGGCTACAAAACATGGGATGGGTCTCGAGGGTAGGCATCCACCAAATCCTGGGGGATTAGCCAAAAGGATAGGAGATGACATTTTTTTCTTTGGGTGTTGCCATAGGCAGCCTTCTCTCTCGGCTTGGGTAGTAGATGCATGAATTGCAATGTTGGGGAGTCAGCATGCATCGGTAGCAACGCAATAGGTGCACATAGATGATGATTTATTTTTTCACTCTATAGTAGTGAGCAACCTTCTCTCTCTCCCTACGCAAGTGTGTGTGCAGCAGGCAATGTCGCAACGTAAGCAGGGGCTCGGATAGAAGCAATAGGGTGGACTATAGATGTGCTAGAAGAAGAATTGTGGCATAGATAGATGATGCGTGGGGAGTGGCTCATAGTGGCAGTAGTGGCTTAGCTACATGTCAGGCATAGTAGTGCATACATCAGATAGCATGACAAGCAATGGGCTAACAATAGTTGTTGCTACACATCCGTAGCATAGGTAGGCATGTGAATGACAAGACAAAAGCATGAACTGTGATGGTGGCATGTGACAAATGATGTGGTATCCTCTCTTCTCTCTTCTACAAGGGTTTGGCTCTCTCCCCCTCTCTCTTAGCCATGTGATGGTAGTAGTTGCTGATGCATGCACAAAGCAGCCAACAATGGCATCCCTCGCTTTCTTTCCTTCCTAGAAGTCATCAGGTGATAGACATTAGGGGTCTATCTCTCTCCCTCTACATGGGACAATAGCAATGTGTGGCAAGTCCCCTTCTTTGGCATCGATCGGATCTTCTTGCCTAGTAGTGGGCATTGCCGACAACGATAGTTTGGCAGCGACAATGAGAGACCAGGGAAATTTAATTTTTTTTGTCACCTACTATATTCTTGAATTTCAAGATAGTATTTAATTTAAATTCCCCAACTTTCAATTTTATTTACCTTTTGCAATGTCACATAGCCCTCTCGAGTTAAGACTATTCCTAGGTTTTTATACCCATACAGGAGGCACCTTAGGCAATAGTCTCCTCAAACGACGTTTTTCCAAGGTGTTGCTACGACCAAAATTTATGCATCAATAGACATGTATACATGTGATACAAAATAAAAATAATACTAAAAATTAAAATTAAAATTTTGAGGCCACATGGCTTGTAGCCACGCAGTAGGCTTGCGAAAGGCTACATAGCCCTACAATGGGAGGGTAAATTTTCACTATGCTTACTATCATCTCTGTACATTAGTTTCTCTAGCCTTGTAATAGCTTGCAACTATCATTGCTTGATTTGCGTCTAACGTTGCACCTTCCTTCTTGCATGTGTTGTCGCCTACAAAACTTGTTGCATTAGTGGCTACTTTAGTTCTTTTAAAGAACCTATGCTCCATCTCACATGATGGGCATATAAGTTTCACATGTTGGTCAGTGTGTGGGCTTTAGCAAACTTTAATCCAACTTCAAATAGCACCCAAAAATGATAGTTTCCTATCCAAAACCCTAGGCAAAAATACGAGCAGTTCCAAAACTCTAAGATCAAGTTTAAAAAGCTTAAAAACAACCAAAATTGATCCCACACGATGGGTGTGCAAATCGGACTTGCTGGGCAACACATGGGGGGCAATGTGGGAGGACTTTTTAAAAGGTTTCCAATGGTTAAAATTGCCTAAAATTTGAGCAATAGAGTTGAAGAGACTTGAAGTGGAAGGTAAGACAAAATCTAACCTCTTTTGAGCTAAGAAAATTTGATTTTGAGCTTCACACAATAAGCTCACAAGGCCCACACATTGGCAAGTGTGTGGGGTAGTGGGTGAGCTTCTAGAAATCTTTACTTAGCTTCTTCTAACCTCAAAATAGCTATTTTCCATATACTTAACCTTATACGTTGACACAAAAGCCTAAAATAATAAGAAAACTAGTCAAAAGAGCTCCATAGGCTAAATTTATAACTCAACACAATGGAACCTTAGCTCTCACATGCTAGCCAACGTGTGAGCCAAATTGTGAAGCATAAACAAGCTTTTTTGTTGTTCAAAATAGCTTTAGAATTTCCATACAAGCTACCAATGCTTAGCCGCTAACTTAGGATCCTTAGGAAGCTAAAAAATGATGTCAAAATCTACTAAAACTAACAATGTTGAGTCTCACATAATGGGACATCAGGCCCACATGGTAACGAGCATGTGGGCTCCTCATGTGAACCTCATACAAATGAAGTAGAACACAAAAATTACACATCAATTTACCAAAGGATTCCACATGGCCTAAGAGTGGAAAGTTCAACATGAATCAAATCTTTGATGCATTCAGGAGTTGTTTTATGATCCCACATGATGGCTAGATAGGCTCCACATGCTAGGCAGCATGTGAGTAGTGTGTGGCAATAGTAGGACCTCCCATGGACTTCAAACCTTGATCAAAATGATCCAATAAAACTTGCAAAATCCTTCTTCCAGGCTTGGATGCTACCCCAAGAGTTTAAAACTACCTAAAAAAAAACCTTTTCAAAGCAGCTTACAACCAACTTACACAAGTTTTACCTTATTTTAATTATTTTTATTAGATTTTTATTATTTTAACAATTTATAGCCTACTTTTTCCAAATTTTTACTTATTTTGACCATTTTTTGCCTATTGTCATGAGATTTTACCTTGTTTTAACCATGTTTTTACCTTGTTTTGCCTAGTTTTACCTTACTTTACCTTGTTGTGACCCTACTTTGCCTTTTTTTAGCCTTATCTTACTTTGTTTTTACCTTATATGGCCCTATTTTTCTCTATTGTTACAATATTTGGCATTATTTTAATAGTGTTTAATGACTATATCATGTAGATGTTACTTGATGTGCTTATGTTGACATGCAAGGTTAAGCTATGGAGATGAAGAAATAATTCGACTAGCCTTTGAGCCCAAGTAGACCCTTATGATGATGTTGTTTAACAAAGTTGCCCTCGAATGCCTAAACTGAGAGCCTTAAAGCCTTTAACCATATAAATTTAATGCTTGGGAATGTCCTAGCTACCCTTAACCTTGAAATCTAAAACATCACAAAAAAGTCCTTAATCACATTGCATGATGCTGAGGAGAAAAACTTTGAAACCAAGTTTCTCATTAGAACCTAGCTTGGTCAAGACATCACCAAAACCCCTACAAGATAGCACTAGAACCTTCACATGGCCTTAATTATATCTAACGTTAACATGTTTACTTTTAGTGTTGTTTGCCTTTATTTACAGGTTTGAACAAGCACAAATGACATCCAAGTAAGGCTGCATGACCCCAGCCTCTTTCTTTTTTTTAGCTTCTCAAGAATATTGCAAATCTTATATGAGTCTAAATAGCTTAATACGGAAGTCACATGTTCTATTAATTTTTACTAATGATGGCCTATATGCATTTGTTGCCTCATGTAATCTTTTGTAAACACATGTATTCTTTGACTTGTTTGGTTGTCCTCTTGAAGTTGTGCTTACAAGATGAGCTTGGAGTCATCACAAGGGTGTGATAAATTGCAAAGGGTGATTCATCATGTGATTTCAAGATATAGGATTTGGTTAGCTTGTTTGATCTTGTTAGTAGTGCTTATATCACATCATCTCTATTGTGCTTCTCAAGCTATAACCCCGTAGCCAAACTAGAGCCTTCCTTACCTTATTGATAATGAAAAATAATATTTAACATCCATGCAACATGGCCATGTGAGATCTTCTTTTGATGTGCTCTACCAACCAAGTTCACTGAACATAATACATCTCATTCTATGAGATAACCAAAATTTGGCCTTGGCAATGAAACCTAATGAAGGTTTCACCTCTAAAAAAAAATAGGAAAGAAGATTACCAAGAAAGCTAGGAGGCCAATGAAGCCTGAAGCTAATCAAATTCATGGCTCTAAGACAAAAGAGCCAAGTGGCCAAGAAGGCTCAAGGGTGAAGTGTTGGTTCCTCTAACACATTGTCAAGTAGCCAGTAGTTCAAGCATGAAACATGAAGACCTCTTCAAATCAACAAGTATGTCACAACCATATCATGTTCATGATGTTGATATTTGGAATTCATTATTAGCTCATGTAATCATTCAAATAGCCATGTAACCACTCTCCTATAACCAATGTAGCCATTATCTCATCTCGAACTCTTGACACCCTATTGTGATCTTATTTTACCATTGTGAGTACTTCTTTGCATGATTTAACAACTATAGAGTCAAGTGTAGAGAGTGAGCATTGGTGGTGAATCTATAGTAGTGTTTTGAATTCTTTGTTGATGTCTCTTGGGTTAATCCTTAAAATATCAACAAAGAGGGACCAATGAAACACCTCAAGGAAAATTCATGTTGTAGTGTAAAAGCCTATAGCCTAAATTTTCATTATAATTTGGTGGCAATATAAATGTAGATACAATTGCTTTATTTTCCCCAAAAATCCTATATTAAAGCCTTGTATCAATATTTTTAAGAAGTTTCTCAATGTAAAAATGAGATTTGCAGCCCACAAGCTAAAAATCCCATGCATCTAAGCTTGTGGAGGTCAAGAATGCTTCACAGGTTAAAAATGTCATGTATTCTAGCTTATGGAATGCTAAAGAGTGTTTGACAAGCTGTATATTCTATGTATTCTAGCTTGTCAAATGCTAAAGAATGTTTTACAAGCTATAAATTCTATGTATTCTAGCTTGTGGAAGCTAAAAATACTCCATAGGCTATGAAATTTGACATTTTTATCTCACACAATGGACATCTCAGCTCCACACAATGGGCAGTGTGTGACGTCAACATGTGGGATTTGGGCTTTAGTTTCACATAATGAACATTGAAGTCCCACATGCTGGGCATTGTGTGAAAGCAACATATGGCACTTGGACTTTTAGCCCACATGCTACACTTTGACTAAGAAGCCATTCATAATGCTCAAAACTATAATAGATGTAAGTGTTATAGATTCAGAGCTTATAAATACTAGATCCAAAATCACATTTGGGACATTTTGAATAATTTTTGTAGAGATCATTTTAGCAAAGATCAATAGAGCTTTTGCAGCGAATATAAGTAACTCTTTTGTAACATTAATAGCGCTGATTTCTAAAAGCAGAATTGAGAATAGGAATTGATAAACTTGCAAATCAAATTCGAAGAAAAGTAAAAATTCTTTGTAGGACACACTCTATAATTTTCACTAGATGGATCACAGTAGTGCATTAATTTCTTAGGACTTAAAGCCTTGATCTATATTCTCTAAACCCTGTCATTCCTTAGATTCATTGACATCCATTATTAAATATAAGATTTGCTGTTATTCCTATTTGGTGATATTATTCTCTTGTTCTATCTACTCTTGAATCTTGTGCTTCCAAACTCATTTTACATTATTTCTTATTATAGTTTATCCACATTTACATAAAATTGGTAATAGACTTTCCAAGTCCCTGGGTGGTTGGCAAGAACATTCAGAGTGCTTTAGATCCTTTTCAAGGCCTGTGGATTTATGAGTTAAACTATCTCACATGGGATCCCTTAGTTTTTCCAACACTAATGTTTCCTATAGTTACAATTCCTAGAGTTTATTTGAAGCTTCTACTATTAGGTGGAAGGGTATAAACTAATTTAGGGCTTGAAGGATTGGTGTTTTGATGAACTTTTGTTTTAATGTCTAGATAACTTCTCACATAGTTTTGTCTAGTGGAATGGTGCCTCTTTCTTTGTGAGTTCTACTAGTAGTTTTTCAATCTTTGAGAAATTTTTAATAAATCTTCTATAATGTCCTCTATGGCCAAGGAATGATCTTATATACTTAATGGTTTGTGACCTTTGAGTGATGTTTTGGATGACTCTGAACTTCTCTGTATCTACCTCTATTCCCTTGTGAGATATTCTATGTCCCAGAACTATATCACCTTAAACCATTCTATGGCTTTTTTTCCAATTAAGCTTTAGATTGGTTTCTATACATCTCTTCAATACCTACTATAAACGGTCCAAGGCTTGTTTAAAATCTGGCCCATACATGGATAAGTCATCCATAAAGACTTCAACTTCATTGCCAATTTGCTTTTGAAAGATGCTGGGTACAAGTCTCTATAATCTAGCGAGTGCATTACAAAAACCAAAGGGCATCTTCTTGTATGCAAACATCCCTCATGGACTGGTGAATGTGGTCTTTTCTTGGTCTTCTAATGCAATGTATATTTGATTGTACTCACTATAGCCATCTATATAGTTGTAATATTGATGTCCTGTTATAGTATCTAGGACTTGGTCAACATATGGTAGAGGAAAATGGTCCTTGAATGTTTCCATGTTTAATAATCTAAAATTAATACAAACCCTCCATTTTTCATCCTTCTTTGATACAATAACTTATTTAAGCTTAAGCTTTGGGTTTAATCTTCTTTGATGTTGGTGACGTGGATTGATAGGTGGATTTGTATAGATTCAATGTTAGCATATATGTGGGTCAATTCCAGTGGTCTTGTCATAGGCCCATGTAAATGCATTTGACCATTTATTTACCACTTCTAGTAATTTTCTCCTATGTTCCTTATTAAGTTTGGCATTTATAATTACGATTTCTTATTATTTAGAAAAGCATATTCAAGTGTATCTGGTAGGTTTTTTAGTTTTAACGATTTTGGTTCATGTGTCTATTGTATCTCTAGTCTTTCCCATCTAATATCTTCTTCTTGAAATGACTCGATGTGAGGAGGTTGTCTTTTAAATTGTTCTAACTTATCAATTTCTTCTACATAGGCACTTGTGATTCTACTTGTAGGTTCCATGCATATATTGAATTTAGTCTCCTCTTTAGGTATCAGCCACTAGGTGCCTTCTTGTTTGGTGGCTACTACACATAAACACTTTTGTACATACATATCTTCTATATATCCATTGCATGATGTGATGACATTTTTTTTATGGCCAAAATGTTCTACACAAAATTACATCCATTATCACTATATATGATACATGGAACTTGGCATCTTGGTATGATTCCAGCTTCATCTTCCTTGGAAATTTCCAAGGACAGGTCTCTAATTTCTAGCTGAGCATTCATAGTGCTAAGCCATGCTCTTTCCATAATTATAGGAAATTCTCCTTTATTTTTCCCTGCATGGATGACAAGAAAATTAGTAAGATACGACTAGCCACTTATGACGGTGATGAGATCTTCTACCTATCTAAGTGGGACAATAATTGACTAATCCGTAAGCTCTAATCAAATGTTACTTTTCTGTAGTAAAGGAAGATTCTAGGCTTTGTATATATCTTGTGAAATTAGATTTACTCCAAACCCAAAATCTAGTGGAGCCATGCAGGGTTTTTATCCTACTATTTGGAGATATATTAAGGGACTTTTGGGATCTATTCTCTTCTTGGGAAGTGCTTTTACTTTAATCCAATGCATTATGGTTTGAGTGAGCATGAGAGTGGTCAAATTTAGGTTTGTAGGATGTGGAAGTGTGATGTTCCCTTAAGGAGTATGTGTAGATGGGGTGAATGTAGGTGAAGTTCCCATCTTTTGAACCTTTTCTAGACCTATTTTGAAAAATGAAAGTTTCTTGGATCTAGGTTCATTTATCATCACATTTTCTTATGTATTGACTATCCTAGTAGCACTCATTTCTTGTAGTTGTGTTGATAGTTCTCCTAGCATAATTGGTGATGGAGTTAGTAATAGGAGTTTGGATCGATGAATTGGCTGTTGGTTAGTGTGCATAAGAATTGGGATCCATTCACAAAATAGTACGTTTATGATACTTCGGTGGATAGTAGTGAGAGGATGTGTGAACTGAAACATTCTCTAGAGAGATTGAACATTAAAAGTAACATCCATAAGGATTTGGTTGCCTATATGGATACTACTACCTTGGTGGTGGCATATCCCATGCTTGTGATTATTGCTATTGTTGTTGCTATTGGTCCTGTGGTTGAGGGTAGGCTCCACTTGGATAATTTGATGGTTGATAAGGTTGTCAAAAATTACTTTGTGGGGATGGTAATCATCTTGGTATTTGTTTCTTGACAAATCTTTGGTTAAGCATGTATGCCCCATACTCTTGCAAATGGACCATAATAGGACAACATCTCTTAGGATGTTCATATTGGCACACTTTGCATCCTTCTTCATCTTTCAAATTGGAATATGTTAATTCTTTAAATGTAGCAAATTTTTCTTTATGTCTGTATTTTTCTTGTTCATTCTCTCTTCTTTTATTTCTTTCTTTGTTTGTGTTCAGAGCTTGTTCAGTCTTTTCCTCTACTATCTTGAGTGCAATGGTAAATTTTTCATCTATGAAATCCCACATCTTCTCTACCTTAGTTGCGATTTCATTGACTAATTTTTGGATAAGTAGAGTCTTCTTTTGGATTGTATATTCTAAAGTTTCTTCTTCCTATCTTTCACATATTCTCACATCCCTTTGTCTCATTATGAGATCTCGATTGTACTCTTTTGTTGATTCTCTTTTCTTTAATTCTCCTTCCTCTTTGACCACTTAGTCTATCAGTCTTTGGATTCGATGGACTATTATTTCTAATAACTTGCCTTCGCCATATACCCTAAGAGTTTCTCTAGTCTTATTCCTTAACCCATTAATGATATGCCTAATTTGTTTCCTTTGAGAAAATCCATGGCCTAGGCATTTATGTAGTAATGAATGGTACTTGCCCATTGCCACATCAAGGGATTCATGTATCACTTGCTTCCATCCTTAAATTTGTTTTCTTAAATTAAACACTTTAGAATAAGTTTGATACTTTTCATTAAAGAGCTTTAGCATGGTACTCCATCTTCAAATTGTTTCTAGTTCTAAGGATTGGTATAAGCTCTCTACTTCCTTGATAAGTGTTCTGGAAAATAACTTCAATTTCTACCAATCATTCTCTATGTTTTGTAGGGTACATGCATCATGGAAGGATTGAATATGATGTTGTGGATTTGCATTGTTTCCACTTTCAAACTTGGGAATGTTATTCATATCTAGTTGCTTGATGTGACTATCATTGATGTGCTTGGTAGGGACATACATTACTTTTTCGATATTAATCATATTACGAGTTACCAATAGGGGTTCTTCATGATCTTCAAGTTGATAGCCTCCATTGTAGTTATGAATTCTTTGATGCTCATAGTGTTTTTTCCTTTCCTCATGCTTGATCCTATCTCTTCTTTGTTCATAATTGTCTTTACCATCATCAGGGCACCTTCTTCAATGTACATGTCTTTCCTTGTTATAGTTTCTTGATCCTCACTCCTCTTGTTGAAGTCCATAGGTGAATGTAAGGAAGAAGCTAATGCAGTTGGAGAACAATGTTGGCTGGCTCTTCTTTTGTGACTCCATGATTTATGTTCTTTTGATTTTGTTGAGGTTTTAGGCCTTGAGCTCCTCCTAAGTTTGAAGTCTCCCTTATCCTTCTTGGGTATCTTCGCAAGGGTAGAATGTAGTTGTATGTTGACAAGTTCCCCCTCGGTTGGCTCTTCTTCTATGACTCCATGATTTATGTTCTTTTGATTTTGTTGAGGTTTTAGGCCTAGAGCTCCTCCTAATTTTGGAGTCTCCCTTCTCATTCCTAGGTATTTCCATAAGGGTAGAATGCAGTTGTACATTGACAAGTTCCCCTAGATAGATAATTACTATCTGTGAATAAGATTCATGAGTTTGGTGGAGTTCTTCCATCAATAATGTATTATCATTTATTTCTTCTAGGAAAACAATGCAAGACACTTTCTTCCCTTGTTATGCTCATGTGTTGTCTCCATGGTAGCATCTCTTCTTACTTGGGCTTCTATAGGTTGATATGGCCAAGTTATTTGTTTAATAACATGGTATTCTTCTTGTGCATGGCCAAGGTTCAACCTCATTAAGGTTTCTTGTAGCATTGATGGTGTAGAACATTTAGGAGAAAAAACAATGTTGCCTTGCAAATCTCTCCATCTTAGTCATTCATCCTAGTGGAAGAAAAATGTGAAATTAGGATAATATGGATCAGTATGAGCATAGGAAATCCTAGTTTGCATGGGCAACTCTAGTCTTCTTCATCATATCCTTTGTCACAACTCTTATGAATTTCATTGGCAGGTGGTGATTTTTTCTTAAGTGTAGAAGCCATATTATGTTTTTGACACTTTTAAGTATATGTGTGTGTGTGTTAAAAGAATTGATTCAAGTGTGAAAAATAGACTTTGTAATTCTTAATACAACAAACTCTATAAAATAAACTACTGAGCAAACATTAACACATCCATGGAAATGACACCAATGATGAGTGGCTAGGCATTCCAACACTCCACCATATAAATCACGAGTGTTCACGTGCAACTAGATTGTAATCCATGGATGGACAATGTAAGTATGCTAGTGATTGATAGTTGGTTTGTGATCATTTTCTTCTCACATTGAGTTCATGAAGTGCAACTAGTATGGTTTAACTCTCGATGAGGTATATGATATTATGATGTAGGATTGAATTAATCCTAAGTGCTTTCATAATGAAAAATGAGAATAAAATCTAAATCTAAGTGGCAATAGAAATGTAAATCCATCTGTNAAATATTTGAGGTCCACGCAAATCTGCTTTCTTTTCTGTCTATTTCCATTGAATCTTGCTCTATTTCTAGTTTTCTTGTGGAACTATCTCTTTCTCTGGGGAAAATTAGAAGTAGATTCGCAGAGTTGTGCTCAAATGTTTTTGCAAAATTTTATTTATTATAAGTAGGTATTATAAGGACCACATAGACTAGGTAATTGAACAAAATAGGAACTCTCAACAACTTGCAATACTTGGCAAAGTTGGCTGAATCCCTTTAAGATAAGTCATCTACAGTTTACACATAACGCAATCGTTTCATTTTTCATAACCGCACGCCGCAACAGCACACACACATACTCACATTAACTACTGAGTCTATTTGGAGGTATCTGGGCCTTGGTGTTTCCAGAGACCAACAAGCACCTAAATCCTATTCGAGGACACTCATTGGCGGTCGTGTCCCAAACGGTCGCCAACAGATGGATTTACATTTCTATTGCCACTTAGATTTAGATTTTATTCTCATTTTTCATTATGAAAGCACTTAGGATTAATTCAATCCTACATCATAATATCATATACCTCATCGAGAGTTAAACCATACTAGTTGCACTTCATGAACTCAATGTGAGAAGAAAATGATCACAAACCAACTATCAATCACTAGCATACTTACATTGTCCATCCATGGATTACAATCTAGTTGCA